>JARBWK010000012.1:55860060-56240573 GCA_030556195.1 Anolis apletophallus | reverse complement strand
CTTGCACCGTCTGCTGGCCATCAATTCCATTTGTTTCTGTGCTTGTTCCTGCCTTTCTGCTATTCTTTGGACTTCCCTTAGAATATCTTTGAGTGTCGTCTCCTCAGAGAGTGTATGCTTTTTCGCTACTCCAGTAGTGACCTTGGGGTTCCTTGAGTTGGCCATTGCTGTGTTTTGGCTTTTCCCTGTCGTGTTCTCGGGGGGGGGGGGAGGAATGCTTTGGTGTCTCTGTTGTTGCAGGCTCTTCCTTACTCTCAGGCACCCTGAGTGGCAGGGCGGATAGGAGGGTTCCTACTGGGTTGTTTAATTTATATGGGTTTGATCTGGTCGCTGCGGCCCTGTGTGGGTTTTTTTTGGCTTTGTTCCAGTTGCGGAGAGGGGGTGGTGGTATGTCTCTGCTTTGTTAGTTTCCTGCTGCTGGACCTTGTCCTTTCGTCAATCTCTCTCCCACTGGGGCTGGTGTTTAGGCAACCTCTACCTTCGGTCCCCTTCTGCCTTTCCTTCTATAACTGAGTTGGTCTGCAGCTTTCTGGGTCTTCCCCCTCCTGCTTTCTGTTGTCTTCCTCCCTTTCTGGATTCCCTTTCTTTCCCCGATCTTCCTCTTTGTGACTCTGGTTCCCTATTGAAGTTTCTTCTCCCTGATATTTGATAGGGAGAGGGCCTTGGGTGGCCTTGCTGCTCCTCCCTCTGCCTCCCAGCTGGGGGAATCGCTGATTTTATACTCTTGTGAGCCCTTGACCTTTATCAATACTACTAGTAGAGCTGGGAAATGTTGCTTTTTGGTGAATACTCCAGATGACAGATTTCAAAGATGATGAAGGTGTAGTAGAGTCTGTGAACATCAATTGTGGTGCAGAGATTGTGGCAGTTTTGCCATTAACTTCTGAACAGGACTCTCACAGCTTTTGGAAATTCGCTTGAAATGAGAATTCCAAAGGGACAAACCTGTCTAACAAAGAAATGAAAGAACCACCAAAATGAATGCCTGAAGAACCCAACCAAATATCATCCATATACCTTCAGGACAGGCATCAGGTGTACATCATTGGTCATCAGAATCCAGGGGGAAGAGATCCCTTCCAAAGATTGGATCAGTTCTGTCTTCCTGGAATTACAGCAATGGAAACATATAGAATAATCACATGATGTCTTAAACCTACACCCGCTGATAGACTTTATAAGCTAGCTGGCATTGCCCCTCCTGATGTGTGATGGGAAGCTGCTGCCAATTGCGTGAGGAATAAGGTTGAACACTGTGAAAGCCACCACTGTATGGCTACCAGCCTCCTCCCAGTAGACTTAAATCAAGGAAAAGTTTCACGATAACCACCATTCTTCTAAATATTCCTCCAGCAACAGGAAGAATATAACTCTGGGCAGCAAAATCAGGCAATTCCAACTGGACGCCCCCCCCCCCTCCCCAAGGGTCTTCTTCCAAGTGCAAACCAAGAATGGACAACTTAGAAGTCCTTGAATAGATTCAGAAGTGGAGTGGGTAGATCAAAAGACATCCTGGCAAAGTGGCATTACCTTGAAGAATCCTCCACCTTGTGCAACTGTGGAACAGGAAAAACAACTCAGCATCTGTTTGCTTGCCCACAATACCCTGCCTCATGCACAGAGGAAAAACTGCCAAAAGCTACAGACAATGTCGTTGCTGTTGCCCATTTTTGGTCTAAAACTGTTTAGTTGCTTGTGCTCCCTTTTATCAGTTTTATACTGATTTATTTGTGAAATGCTTTTGACACGAAATAAAAGCAATGGGCACCAGAAGTGCTGTCAGTCAAGGACTGTTGATATGGACAGATCCTGGAATAATAGAGAAGACTTGCTGAAAGTCCCAGCATGCATGGCAGAGTGAGTGATGGGAAACATAGGATTGAAATTCCAGGGAAAAGGGATCTTTCACACTGATGTACATAGTTTTAATCTTTTAAAACAGTTTTAACTCATCGTTATGTTTTCGGATAATTATGCAAAGATAATAATAAATGATGGAATCACTGGAGAGATAAAAAATAATACGTGGCACAAGGCAAGGATAACCTGTAGTTTTGATACTATTTTTAAACTGCCTTGACACCTTTTTTGAGATAGGTTGGCGTAGAAATATTTTAATATATCAAATGTTAAATATAGATTCACAAACACAAAGGCTCCTTGTTCCAAAGTCCCTCTGTTTAACCCAGGGCTGAGCCAAGTGTGGCCTTAGAGGTGCAAATAGCCCCACTAAGACTGCTTTTGTGGCCCTCCAGACTTCCCAGAATTACTTTCATGTAGTTCACAAAAAAAAAATTATTCACGCGGAGGCTTTCAAAGAGGTAGCAGGGCTCCCCGAAAATATCTGTTGTTCAAAATTAGAAATGGATTTCTGTCCACCTTTTCTTTATCCATGCTTTTGGGGCATTTTTGGCAATCCATGTAACTCAGGAACAGAAAATTGGTTCATGTACTCTGGCCAAATGGCCCTAGTATTGGCTTTATCTCTGTACTAATCTGGAACTGGTCTAACTTACCTCCAGATTTCTTGGTTTCAGAGTGAAAGGGAAGCAAGAATCATACCGGAGACTCATGCAGAGGCAGGACAGGTCTTTCCTGTCAAATTTTCTGCTACAGCCAATGTGGGCTAACAGGATTTTGGAGGCGGCAGATAATCCCTCTCCAACCCCATTAGGATTGCCATGCCTGTCTGGTTGAGTTCTCATTGAGCCCCTAAGAGAAACCCTCGTCAAATTCAGTGGGGCTTAGTCTTGTGTAGATATAGATACTGTTGGGTGGGCGGGCTTATTAACAATTAACCCTCCTCATTAATGTACAGCAAAGTAACTTATTAGCTGCGTGACCCAGCACCAGTACCCCGAAGATTATTGTGCCATCACACCCAGGCTATGAATACCTTGTGAGAAGGCAAGGACGTGGTCTCTCTATCCCGGGGGATTGCTTTCTTGCCTCCCTCTAAAGGCTCATGGCTCCAAGGACCAAACTGAACACATTAGTTAACTCAAACGTTTTATAGCTTAGTTTCCCACAAAAATAATAGCTGGCCTGCTTCAAAGTTCCTTTACTGTTCTGGTCCTCGAAGATGTAGCTGAAAAGCCCTCTGAGTCTTTCTCTCTCAATGGCTTTGAGGTAAGAACACTCTCAGCCCAATCGGATGGCCCTCTTGAAGTCACGAAGACTTCCTCTCAATGCCAAAAGACTGGTTTGGAAGCCCTTGGAACTCCTCAGAGCTACTCAACCTTACGATATGTTGAGCCTTCCGCTTGAATCCCAATCTTGTATTGAAAGATAGCCTGACCAAGGGCCTAGTCTGCCAAACCTTCTAAACACGTCCTTTTCAGGAGAAGTCCTGGCCAATCAATGCAACTAAACCTTTAGCAAACTGTGCAGCCTACAAAAAAACACAATTTAACAAAGCAAACCTTTTAGAACTCAAGGTTTTCTATGCAAGTGGCACTCGCTGCGCCGCCACAATGATAAAAAAAGAACAAAACCACACAGACCAATGTTATCCCTTCCATAGGAGGCTTTTCTTTATAGAAAAATATGGTTGCACTATTAACAAAAACAAGGTTTTGATGACACAAATAAAGTTCAGCCTTCATGCTAGAGCTTCACACACACAAGGTCTTCTCATACTGAGGCTTACCTCACAGACTAAGGCCTACCTCACACTGTGAGGCCTTCCCACAGAATGACACCTTTCTTCCACTAAGGCAAACTAAGACAGAGGCCTACTAAATTTACAAGCACATTTGCTTATATAGAACTGCAGCTTTTGCTGAGTCACTCCATCCATTTAACCTTTTCAGTGCTTGACTCACATTTTTGTAATTAAAAATAACTATTTTTTAATATTTCTGACAGATACTAGATATGCATAGAGCTGCACTTTCATGACCATAGTTGTCGTGCAAACTGGAGCCAAAACGTACACCTTCCAAATAACAAAGAATTGTGTAGCTTTCATACATTGAGGAAAGACATCTCGAACCTGTGCTGTAAGGAAATAATACATAACTAGGACACCAAACTATGCTGTCCTAATGATAGATTAGACAGAGGGGAAATAAGCTCTTCAGGGGATGTTTCTATTTATGAAGTAATATGCATAGGTCTATCAGGGCAAAACATTAGCGGCTGTGATTCCGACCTACATCAGGTTAACACTGGCTTCCAAGAGTCATTACATTTCAAACAGACAGGAGGATATTGAATACTAAAAGGTACTCCTTGACTAAAAGCCATGTGGACCTCTGTGTGAATTATCATAAATATTCTGTTTAATCTGTCTGTAAACAGAGTCCTTTCCTTCTTACATGGTTTGTGAACATGCAATCCTCAACACATTATTGGACTGCAATTCCATCAGCCCCAGACAGCATGGCCAATGGTTAGAAATAATGGTATGTGCAAAAAGGAGGATTTTTATAAAGTGTTTGTACACTTGCACAACCCCATTTTTCCTCCTTGTCTTCTGTCTAGCTGAATTTTCTTTAGCAACATTGCCATGGGGAGGAGAGTGAAGGAGAGCTGGATAAACACAGGTTTGGATGCCAGATCTTTGCATTACTTGTTACCAAATATGACTCCATCACGCTCATTCAACTATCTTGGAACATGTGGGTAGTTCGGATTTTCAAAAATCCACTTATGCAGAAGGAAATAACTTTTTTTACAGACCCTTAGCTTGTGGTCTTCAGGGTAGCTGAAATATGAAAATCCGGTCCAGTGCCTATAAAAAGAAACATAATGACCTCAAGATGTCAGCTCTAGTAAACCATTTTAAATAATTTATAGAAAGTTCAGAAATGAGAATTTACAATCTCAAGTACATCCATATTAACTGGGAGTCTGGGAGGTACAGTCAAAAATGTAACTTTCACAATTTTCATTTGTGTACAGAGACTGTAGAGCAGTTTTCTCCTCCAGATGACCTGCACTGCAGCTGCCATCATCCCTGGTCAACCTGCCGGGCTGCCTGAGATGCCAGAAGATGTAGCCTAAAATATCTAGAGAGCACTATGCACGTAATGTCTATAGAAAAGAAGTAGATCTCCAGCCTACAAATCAATAGTAGGTAACCATTGCCTCTACAGATTTCAAATCCTCTCATCCCTAATCATGCTGGCTAAGATTGATGAAAATTGCAGTTCAGCAACATCTGGAGGGCTGCAAGTTGTCCAGCTCTAAGATAAAGTGCATGTATTGGGAGGAGGGTGTCAATACTGTTTAGTTAAACATTAGTAACTTTACAATTGAAGCAGTAAGTAGAGGATTTCCATTCAGCTACACCAGGGCTGTCCAACTTCTACTGGACCGGGGGCCTGAGTTCCGGTCAGTGATCACCTGGGGGGCCTAAGGGTCAGGCTCCGCCCCCGGCTCCACCCCAGGTCTGGCCCCGCCCCTCCCGGCCCTGCCCCTCCCCAGCTCCGCCCCCTCCCGGGCTCCAATTCCATATATTTAATATTAACATAAGGGGGGATTACCACACATGGGGGCATCAATAAACAATTCCATATATTTAATGTTAACATAAGGGGGAGGGGTGGATGGATGGAACACTTCAGGGGCATAAATATACAGTTAAATATTATATTATTTAAATAAGGGGAGAGGGGTGGATGGATGGAACACTTCAGGGGCATAAATATACAGTTAAATATTATATTATTTAAATAAGGGGGGGAGGGGTGGATGGATGGAACACTTCAGGGGCATAAATATACAATTAAATATAATAATAACATAAAGGGAGGGAGGGAGGGCGAAAGGGTGGATGGATGGATGGGTGGGAGGAAGCGGGAGGAAGCTGGAGAGAAGCCCAGGTCGCTGGTTCTCCCAAGCGGATGGCAAATGCAGATAGATCCCGGTGCACCTCCCGGAAGAGTAAAAAAGCGGCGAGGAGGAAGGTTGAAGCCTGGAATATAATGTAAACACTGGGATTTAAAGGGGAAGTAGCAAGGGAGGGGGTAATCTTTTCACCTTGGATTACACCAGTGGTTCTCAACCTGTGGGTCCCCAGATGTTTTGGCCTCCAACTCCCAGAAACCCTAACAGCTGGTAAACTGGCTCAGAATTCTGGGAGTTGTAGGCCAAAACATCTGGGGACCCACAGGCTGAGAACCACTGGATTACACCCTTCCTTCCTACTTTCCCTTTAAATCCCAGTGTTTACATTATATTCCAGGCTTCAACCTTCCTCCTCGCCGCTTTTTACTCTTCTGGGAGGCGCAGCTCGAGCGCCGCAAAAGGTAAGGCTGCAGCGGCTGGGGATGGCCGGCTGCAGCTGGGCCTGCGCGGGAGGCGGCGGCGGAGGAGGGGAGGGAGGGAAGTAGAAGGCGGAGGAGGAAGGGATCCTGCTCCTCCGCCCCTCACCCCCCCCCCCCCGGCCACGAAAAAAATTAATAAAAAATAATAATAAAATATTCCAAAAAATATTCCAAAAAATAATAATAAATATTTTTAAAAAATCTTAAAAAGCAGATATCTTGCAGGAGGGTGGGGGGGGCGCAGGGAGGGGGCTAGGGGGCCGTATACGGCCCCAGGGCCGCCAGTTGGACAGCCCTGAGCTACACCAGAAGGAAAAGAGTACACTGAAGACACACCAAGCACTTGTTGATTCCTGAGATTCCGGCAAACAATGCTAGACTGGATGGACCTTATTTTTTTTCCAACCACACATACAGTAAAGGAAGAGCGCATGCTGTGGATCACTTTTCATAAATTATTTATGAACTGTCAAGATATCAGAGTGAACACACTGTGTATTTTTGGGGAATTATCTGATGCCTATAAATTAAGGTTCATTAGGTAACCTCTGAAGAAAAGAAAAGAACTAACAGAAAGGCGGAGTATGATTTATTTACTTTTATTTAAGGAAAGTTTATCTTTAGCCAGTTTGTACTCATCAAACAAACATTTCAGAGCAATATAATAATGTATGGAAGAATGAGATACTAACTTTGCAACACAAGTCACAAAATGTTGTATTACATATATCTTATACAGTAGAGACTCACTTATCCAACCTTCGCTCATCCAACGTTCTGTATTATCCAACACAGTCTGCCTCCTGCTTGGATCCACAGCTGTTTCAATACATTGAGATGTTTTGGTGCTAAATTCTTAAATACAGTAATTACTACAGAACATTACCATGTATTGACCTGCTTTTTCTGTCGATTTGTTGTAAAGCATGATATTTTGGTGCTTAAAATCATAATGTAATGTTTAATAGGCTTTTCCTTAATCCCTCCTTATTATCCAACATTTTTTGTTTATCCAACGATCTGCTGGCTCGTTTATGTTGGACAAGTGAGACTCCACTGTATCTTCAACTTGTTAGCCACTAAGAGGAACACAGCCCACTGTCATATAGCAGTAGTGGAGGTAGCTTCCTCACTATTTTTAAAATAAACTTCCCAGCTGTTCTTTTCTGTTGGATAATAGATCTGTGTGCACAACACATCCTTTCTGCTTCCCACTGCCATTATCAAAGCATAACTTAACTGCTAGTCCCACCAGATTCTATCGATAGACTGTAATAGGCTGGGAGGAAGCATCTTTTCTTTCACATCAAACATCAAAATATTTTGAGCTCACAATGCTTCTGTCTATGTAAGCAGCAAAATCGGGAGGCTTACTTGATGTGCCTCCATAGATAGTTGACATTATACGTTTGAAGGTCACAATTGAAGTCTGCATTGTGTGGTGTTTTTTTTAAAAGTATTAATAAATTTAACTCTTCCATCTGAGTTATGAATTGAATGCTAAAAAAGAAGAAAGACGTGTAGGTAATTATGAAGAAATTAAGTTATTGTTCGATTATCTGGGCAGACTCCAAAAGGGGGTCTAGAGAGAGAAGAATAGTCAATTTAATGGGGGCAGGGGAGTTGAAGGAGGAAAACCATTCCCCCCATTTTCACTGGTTATCCCCCCATCACACTTCCCATATCATAAACGATAAATATGGTGACATAGGTGGGGGGAATAACAGAAAATGGAGAAATGGTTTAATTCCTTCAACCCTCTTTCTTTGTGTAGCGCCCCCTTGTGGCCTCAATCCAGATAATGGAACAGTACCAACATTAATTCAGTTGATGACTTGTGAGAAATATTTGAAGAGTATCTTAATCTGGATATACACTGCTATATTGAAGGGGCAAAGATTCAAAATACTCCTTAAATTCAAATCTGAAAAGCAGGAGCCCCCTTTACAGTGGAGTGGGAGAGGAAGGACACCATGAAAGTTGGATCTTTAAAATTGCAAAAGCTGTTTATTGTGTGGCCAAAACAAGACAGCAAAATGCATATACAATGCAATCAAAAGGTTTTGCCGCACCCCCAAATGGAGCTGCAAAACCTTTATAACTTTGACAGTATATTGAAAACACATTCTCATTGGTGTTCAAAGATCAATCATTTCATTGGTCTAAGCTGGCTATACAGATGCTCATTGGCTCTTTATGATTTTGACAGGCAAGAAGGCACATGTGGGACCCTAACAATGGCACAACTGTATTGTTCTCTGTCCACGACTGTCTTAATGAACCAATCTTATCTATTCTTCTATTACAAGCATAACTCCAAAACGACTGGGAAACTTAGAGAGTACTAACTAGCCACTAGCTAGCCAGTTTTGTCCAGATGTATTTTTATCCTTGAAAAGTAGCAATGTTTCCTCAAACCATCAGGGCATATAGGCATTGGGAACATCTCTGAAAATTCCCCTTTAAAACTATGTCTCTCTCAATATAACTGTATTATATGGTCAACATGAAGACTGGGGGTCCTCAAACTAAGGCCCTCAGGCCAAATGCTGCCTTCCGAGGTCATTTACCCAACCTCTGTCCTAAACTTTAGACATAGGGTTGCCTTAAGTTTTAAACTACTAGAAGCCACACAACAACAATCCTAATAAACTTGACTATCTCATCAGTCCAAAGCAGACCCATACTTCTCATTAAAATACTGGCAAGTTTATATTTCTTAAAATTGTTCTTCATTTAAAATATTTTATTGTTCTTTCTTTTTTGTTTGCTACAGATAAGGTATGTGCAGTGTGCATAGGAATTCATTCATGTTTTTTTCTTCTTCAAACTATAGTCTGACAGTCTGAGGGACTATGAATTGGCCCTCTGCTTAAAACATTTGAGGATCCCCTGATGTAGACCCATACACTGCAGTTCAAACTGCATTATGAGTCTACTCTACACTGACCATATAATGAAGTTCAGACTGCATTATACGGCAGTGTAGATCCAGCCTAAAATAATCTGGATCTGATTCTGTGATGGCAAAAGATTTTGATGTTCAGGAAAACCTCTGCTTTAATTTCCTCTACAAATTTGATTAAAAATATATTATTTTGGATATATTATATTTCATTGTTATCAGTCATTTTGGGGGTTATCAAGTCATCATCCAAAGCAGCATATTCTTCCAAAGATAAGACCTTTGGAAATTGTACTGCTGCAGCCAGTGCATATGCCGTCAAATTGAAGTTACTTTCAGGTTCTGCATCTACACCAGCTTTCCCCCCAAAGCCTGATCTAAACCCTGCTGCGATGTAGCTGTTAACAATTGTCCCCGAGGATACAGCCCTCCAACAGAGCTGCAACATACCAAGGGCATCAAGCAGAGTCAGTGCAAACTCCTTTCCGGTGTTTATACAGTCTATAAACCTCTTGAGAAGAAGGGTCCGATATTTGACTTTCAGACTCTTGATAATCCCTTGCTTCATAGCTGTAAATCGAGACGTGGCGCAAGAAGGAAAGCATACAAGCTTGATACATTTTAAATCCTTTACCTCTGGAAAATCTGGGAAAGGGTCCACAAAAATAACAATGCAACGCTTCTGCAGTTTAAACTTCTTATCGAGCTTGCTCAGCCATTGTTCAAACACTTCTGAAATCTTCCATGGCATAGTACTGGGATGGTACTGTACAAGAGGTGACTTTGTGCTCTGAAAATCGCGAGGAGTTTTGTTTTTTCCAATGACAAGCAAAGGAAGTTTCTCTGAGGCATCCATGTTTGTACCAATCATGAGAGTTAATTCTTCCTTGCACACTTTTCCCACTGAGCACATTTTTCCTTTAAATGCAAATGTAAGACTGGGTAACATCTGATAAAAAAGCCTTGTCTCTTTCAAATTAAATATATCATTCGGTCGATAAACCTTTACATAGTAAGGCAAGATACTCTGACGCCAAACTGTTACAGCATCTGATGCAGAACTATTGGCCAGAGTCATAGCAGTAGCAACTCCTGGCTGAGATCTGAATGCTAATCCATACCTTGATTTAAAGCGATCTAGCCAGCCGTTACTGCATTTGAAATCACTATATCCAAGTTTCTGTGCAAAATGGTTGGCTTTGATGCGTAGCAATGGTCCATCTACTCGTACATTTGAACACTGAGCCATTTGGTACCACTTCACCAGAGCCTCTTCCAGATCAGGGTAGCATGCCATACGCAACCTCTTTCGTTTTGGATCAAACGGCAAAGACTCAAAGGCTTCTAGAATGTTATCTTTGTTCTTCAAAATGGAATACAAGGAGTTTCGCTTTATACCATATTTTCCTGCAATCTCTGTCTTCTTCTTTCCATTTTCTATGGCGGCGATTATGGCAATTTTGTCCTGGATTGTCAAACTTGTCTTTTTTCTTGCCATAGACGATGTCGTAGGGACATCTGAAAACTCCGCCATCGTAACGTCAGAGATCTTGAGGAAGCTCAGATGCATATAGATACATTTGCTCAGTTACTTTGCTACCATCAAGGGCTTTAATTAGATTTGTTTTCAAGTCACATGCTGAAGTCATGCTAAAATAAAGTAATGTCACATGATTAGACTGGCAGTGCCACAAATATATTTTTGCATATCATAAATATGCAGAAACATGATCGTCTAATGTTGTTGCCTGATAAAAACAATTCTATGAATCTCTCCCAAGGTAATCTCAAGCACGTGGAATATTTTTATTTCTTTTACAGTCATTTAGTAGCTTTTCTGTGCCCTCTTTATGATTTCAAAAACAATCTTGGTCTGGCATTTTTTATTTTCACAGGATCATAGAATCACAAAGTTGGAAGACACCACATGGGACATCCAGTCCAACCCCCTGCCATCAGAAAGAGCACAATCAAAGGACCCCTGACAGATGACCATCCAGTCTCTGTTTAAAAGCCTCCAAAGAAGGAGCTTCCACCACACTTTGAGGCAGAGAGTGCTTAGAAGTCTGTTGACTGATGCTGCTATTTGCTGCCCAAGATCCGTTTTAAAATGTGTCTCTGGCATGCCATCCCGTGTCCGTTCCTCCCTCTAACAGTGTAATCTTGTCCTTGAGTTATAATTGCATACACATTTCACAGATGAAAACCAGTGCAACATGCGGCCAAGCAAAATTAGAGTAGTTAAGATAAGTAAAAGGATTTATATAAGATTCATCACATTAGAACACACAAGCTAACAGGGCACTGCATCAGTTTACTTTTGCTTGAATTTACAGAGAAAGGCAAGATTTTGACCTTTCTATCTCTTCTCCCACAAATAAACTGTATGCAAACCATTTCTGCATTTTGACTCAGTTTGTAATACAGATTGAAATAAACCAAGAATGAAGGTAGAAATTGAGGCCCCTTCTACACTGCCATATAAAATCCAGATGATCTGCTTTGAACTGGATTATATGGCAGTGTAAACTCATATCATCCAGTTCAAAGCAAATAGTGCGGATTATCTGATTGGATTACAGATTACATGGCAGCGTAGAAAGGGCCTGTGAGGTGCAGAGATAAACGTTGACATTTTAAAAGCAACTGCAAAGCTTGACTAGCAGATGATTAATTGCTACTGCCCCTGCTGCCAATTTAGGAAATTTGGAGCATATGTCATTGTTGATTGAGAAGAATATATCTCCTAAACTTTTGTATGGGAAGTCACCAATACACTACAATAGGACCCTTTTCCCCACCAAAGATAGCCATGCGAAGAGAGAATGGCCCCTGCCACTAGCCATGAGTTGCAAACTCTCTTGGTGTGTTTACTTCATTGAGTTTATCACCACTTTTAACTTCCACAATGCAATGCTATAGAATCATGAGAATTGTAGCTTTACAAGGTCTTTAGCCTTCTCTGCTAAAATAGTGTTGATTCCTCACCAAACTCCAGTTCCCATGATTCCATAGCATTGGGTCGTGGGAGTTGGAGTGATCTCAAACTTCATTACTCCTGTCGTGTAGGTTTATCTTGGAAAAGGGGACACATACACAGCCTGGTTGTATTCTTAGCCTCCTTTACCTTTGTTAGCTTCTGTTATCACCAACAGGCCAAATCCTTCTGTAATGCCTGCCCCTTGGTTTCATTTTATTTGGGATCTTCACTTCACTGCCTTGGATCCATGATGTGGAATCCTGGGAGTTGTAGTTTTGAAGGCGAGCCCCAGAAAGAGCCCATCTGCATCCTAATTGGTTTGACCTGCAGCAGGGAGTTCCAACGTTCCTGCACATGTGGTCTGGCATCTCTAGCACAAAAGGCCGGGATTTGGCATCAAAAGACCTCCAGCTATTTCTACCTCTCTGTTTTCTTGCCTCACTTAACCTGAAGCCATGGACTCTTTGTGCACGGAGTTGCAGGCAGACAGGCCAACAGGGGCAAGCCCTGAGTGATTTGGGAGACATAGTTTTCCAAGGACTTCCGTGTATTTGGACTCTCCTCTGGTTATTAGCAAAAAGGACTTATAGTTTTCCCAAGGACACAGATGGACTTTCCCCAAAGCATATGGATTTGATGCTTTTCAAGATTATATGGACTTTCTTTCCGTCCCTTGCATATGAGATATTGTTTTGAACACATTCCTGTCCCTCACTTTTGTCCCATTCGCCAGGACAAAAGCAGTGCTGTCTCACGATTGGTTCCCGCTACAGCTGGCTTCCAAGGTTCCAACCAATTATCATGAAGCCTACAGCATGCAGGGGCGGGAAAGCTTGAATTTGACAGTTCTGTAAAATGTATAAAAATGGCATGTTTCAATGTGACTTTATGACTGTTTTGCAACAAGGAAACTGCAGTGGCCATCCTTCTCAGCTGACAAGAATAAACCTCAGTGGCATCTTCTTCCGGACTTCTTTGGTGAGATCATTTGGGAAAGAGATTTTTAGTTTGTTTTTAAAACTTCACCAGAGGTTCTGCTGAAATCCTCGTTTTAGGGGTACTTCTGGCCCTTTGCCCCCTATGGGCCAGGCTATCCTAAAGTGTTCGGTAACAGTTTGGTGAGGTACCAGCACTCTTTGGCAAAGAAGGCTAAAGACCTTGTAAAAATACAACCCCCAGGATTCCATAGCAAGGAGACCTTGCAGTTAAAGTAGTGTGAAACTGCATTAATTTTATAGTGCAGATGCACTCCGTGTCTAAGTGCTGATGTGGCGGGGAACATTTTATCTGCATTTTTGTTTCATAGAATCATAGAGTTGGAAGAGGCGTCATGGGCCATCCAGTCCAACCTCCTGTCAAGAAGCAGGAAAGAAGCAGCAGGTAATGAAAGGACTAAGGCCCATTGTCTGTTCGTATACCAACGACTTAAAATCAAGAAACATATTTCTAAGATCTACAGAGATACTCATAGGTATCTCTGTAGATCTTAGTAAGCAAGAGTCCAAAAGTGGCAGGCTAAAACCTGGAACCTTGGTCAGTGTCTGAGACCGGATGGGAAATTCCCTCCTGGGCATACAAAAGACTGGGCAACTCGGAAGGTGCTGAACACAAGATGCAGAGCTAATCTTAAGAAATGGGTACATAAAGTGGAGTGTGGAGAAAAGCAAACCACAGACCACTTCCTACAATGCAGTCTGAGCCCTTACAGGACCTTTTTACAGTGACACCAGAGGCATTCCACATGGCCATTCCATACTGCCAAGTTTTAAACTTTGTGGTTTTTTATGCATTATAACTGTATTCTCGATTTGCTTCTGGCACGGTAATTTCCTACAGATGTGAACTGCTGATACATGTATAGTGGCAGCCTCCCAACCTTGCTTTTGGAGGAGCATGCATCATGTTCTAATTTGAGTGTCAAACTACAACTCTGGAGACCAGGAATCAAGTTCCTACTCAGCCTTGAAGCCCACCTTGGGCAAGTCACACTCTCTCGACCTCAGAAGAGAACAATGGCGAACTTCTCCAGAACAAATCTTGCCAAGAAAACCCTGCAATAGGTTCACCTTAGGGTTATCATAGCTCAGAAATTAGGAGCATTTCTTTCGCTGCAACGGATTACCAGAACAACCTCTTTGACAGTACAGTCCCTGAGTTACAAACATTTGACTTACAAACAACTCATAGTTAAGAACACAGGTGAGATAACAGGAAGTGAGTGAAATATACCCCAGGGTAAAGGTTGTCTCCTGACATTAAGTCCAGTTGTGTCCGAATATGGGGGTTGGTGCTCATCTCAATTTCTAAGCCGGAGAGCCGGGGTTGTCCGTAGACTCCTCCAAGGTCATGTGGCAGGCATGACTGCATGGCATGCCATTACCTTCCTGCCGGAGCAGTACCTATTGATCTAATCACATTTGGATGTTTTCAAACTGCTAGGTTGGCAGAAGCTGGGGCTGACAGTGGAAGCTCACACCTCTCCCGGATTCAAACCTGCGACCTCTCGGTCAACAAGCTCAGCAGCTCAGCGCTTTAACCCACTGCACCACCGGGGGCTCCTTAAATCTATTCCTAGGAAGGGATATTAACTCCTGAAAGAGTTATCATGGGGAAATGGTGTCTCCACTGAAGCTTTATCACCAATCCTTGTTTCCACAACAAGCCACAATATTCAAAATTCCATGATCACAGAAACAAAAAGCGAGGCGAAATCGTCTAAACAGGGGCACAGAGCGCAAAACAAACATCACAGGGGTGTTAACCTTTCCCTGTTTTTTTTCTATGGGCCCTTCCAGACAAGCCCTATATCCAAGGATCTGATTCCAGGTTTCCTACTTTAAGATGGATTGTATGAGTCCGCACTGCCAGATAATCTGGGATAAACAGAAAACCTGAGATCAGATCCTGGGATATAAACAATGCTCTTCCGGCAGGCTTTCAATCTGGTGGCCTCTGATAACTCATGTTGACTCTCCTATGCTGTTTGGAAATTTGTTTTAAACTAATTTTATTGTTGTATATTATGATTGTGTTTTTAGGTTATGTAAACCGCCCCGAGCCTGCGGGGAGGCGCGGTATAGAAATGGAAATAATAAATAAATAAATAAATAAATGGCCATCCAGCCTCTGTTTAAAAGCTTCCAAAGAATGAGCCTCCACCACACTCCGAGGTGGAGAGTTCCACTGCTGAACAGCTCTCACAGTCAGGAAGTTCTTCCTAATGTTCAGATGGGATCTCCTCTCTTGTAGTTTGAAGCCATTGTCCTGCGTTCTAGTCTGCAGGGCAACAGAAAACAAGCTTGCTCCCTTTTCCTTATCACTTCCCCTCACATATTTATACATGGCTATCCTGTCTCCTCTCAGCCTTCTCTTCTTCCGACTAAACATGCTTAACTCTTTAAGCCGCTCCTCACAGGGCTTGTTCTCCATGCCCTTGATCATTTTAGCCGCCAACCTCTGGACACATCCAAGCTTGTCAATATCTCTCTTTAATTGTGGTGCCCAGATTTGGGCACGATATTCCAGGTGTGGTCTAACCCAGTGTTTCCCAACCAGTGTGCTAGGGCACACTAGTGTGCTGTGAGCGATCATCAGGTGTGCCGTGGGAAATTGGAACCTCCAGGAGGGGGGGGGAGTCTAGTGTGTTGAAGTATAAAACCCTAAGAAACCTACCTCAATAAAGGCACAAAATTTCAAACACCCCCCCCCCCCTCTCCACCTGTTGTCTACTTCAGTGCTGTCCAACTTCTGGCGGGTCCAGGGCCGGATAAGAGGTCACTGATGACCTGCAGGGCCGCTCGGCCCCGCCCCAGGCCCCGCCCCAGGCCAGGCCCCGCCCTCCTAAAGTCGCGAAAAGGAGGAGTAGGCGGCGCCAAGAGCAGCGTCACAGGCCTGGCGTGACGCGCTGCTCTTGGCACCGCCTACTCCTCCTTTTGGCCCCTCCCTTCCTAGGCCGGGAGCTGCCGAAAAAGGGCAGAAGGCGGCGCCAACGGCAGCGCGTCACAGGCCTGGCGTGACGCGCTGCCCCTTGGCACCGCCTACTCCTCCTTTCGGCGCCCCCTCCCTTCCTAGGCCGGGGAGCCGCGAAAAAGGAGGAGTAGGCGGTGCCAAGAGCAGCGTCACGCCAGGCCTGTGATGCGCTGCTCTTGGCACCGCCTTCTGCCCTTTTGGCGGCTCCCCTGCCCTAGGAAGGGAGGGGGGCGCCAGGGGTGGCAGAAGGCGGCGAACGGCAGCGCGTCACAGGCCTGGCGTGACGCGCTGCCCCTTGGCACCGCCTACTCCTCCTTTCGGCGCCCCCTCCTTCCTAGGCCGGGGAGCCGCCGAAAAGGAGGAGTAGGCGGTGCCAGGGGCAGCGCGTCACGCCAGGCCTGTGACGCGCTGCTCTTGGCGCCACCTTCTGCCCCCGGCGGCTCCCCGCCCTAGGTAGGGGGCCGAAAAGGAGGAGCTAGCTCTCTTCCTCCTCCCTGCCCCGCCTCCCCCTCCCCCCCGGCCGCCATTTTTTAAAAAAAAATCGATTTTTTTTTAATGTAAAAATGGCGGCTGAGGGCATAGGTGGGGCCGTGTCCAACAGGCTACGGGGCCGGATCCGGCCCCGGGGCCGCCAGTTGGACAGCCCTGGTCTACTTGGTCTCTCCCTCTCCATACATTGGGGAGGCCCGCCTCCCTTTCCCCAAGTAGAGACCTCCTCTTGCCTCCTGGGGGTTCTGTGTGGGAAGTTTGGCCCAGTTCTATCATTGGTGGGGTTCAGAATGCTCTTTGATTGTAAGGGAACTATAAATCCCAGCAACTACAACTCCCAAATGTCAAGGTCTATTTCCCCTGAACTCCATCTGCGTTCATATTTGGGCATACTGAGTATTCATGCCAAGTTTGGTCCTGATCCAACATTGTTTGAGTCCACAGTGCTCTCTGGATATAGGTGAACTACAACTCCAAAACCCAAGGTCAATGCCCACCAAACTCTTATAGCATTTTCTCTTGGTTATGGGAGTTCTGTGTGGGAAGTTTGTGTCTTTCTGCCATTCCTGCCAGGATATCTATGTTGAATTCATTGAAACAGGCCCAGGTTTCACACTGAGTGTATAAATACATTTACAAACATATTAACTATATGTGTTACTGTGTTAAGAGTGTCATTTTGTGTCATTTTGGTTGGTGGTGTGCCCCAGGATTTTGAAAATGTAAAAAGTGTGCCGCGGCTCAAAAAAAGGTTGGAAAACACTGATGTAAACCACCCCGAGCCTGCGGGGAAGAGCAGTATAGAAATGGAAATAATAAAGAAATAAATGGCCATCCAGCCTCTGTTTAAAAGCTTCCAAAGAATGAGCCTCCACCACACTCCGAGGCGGAGAGTTCCACTGCTGAACAGCTCTCACAGTCAGGAAGTTCTTCCTAATGTTCAGATGGGATCTCCTCTCTTGTAGTTTGAAGCCATTGTCCCGCGTCCTAGTCTGCAGGGCAGCAGAAAACAAGCTTGCTCCCTCCTCATCACTTCCCCTCACATATTTATACACTAGCTGTACCCGGCACGCGTTGCTGTGCCCTTTTTAGGAGATGCGAGAAAGTTCAATCATCCACGGTGTGGCCTCCTCTAAACTGCAGTTGGATGGAGTGTGGGTCATGGGGGGCATGGTGTGCCAAGTTGGGTCTTTATTGGTCTTGGTTCTGGGCCACAGTGGTCTGTGGGGAATGATGGGTTTTGAAGTACTACAAATCCCATTTTCCATGGTGGTACTTCAAGTCCCATCATGCATGGTCAGGGCTCTGTGTGCCAAGGTAGGTTACTGTAAATTCAGGCCATACACAATGTCCCATGAGCTGAGGCCTAGTTAGGAACAGCAAGTTAATGAAGCCTTACTGTCAATTCAGGCCATACACAATGTCCAATGAGCTGAGGCCTAGTCGGGAGAATCAAGTTAATGAAGCCTTACTGTCAATTCAGGCCATACACAATGTCCAATGAGCTGAGGCCTAGTCGGGAGAATCAAGTTAATGAAGCCTTACTGTCAATTCAGGCCATACACAATGTCCAATGAGCTGAGGCCTAGTCGGGAGAATCAAGTTAATGAAGTCTTACTGTCAATTCAGAGCGTAAACAGCTTCCCAGTAAGTGAGGGCTAGTTAGGGAAATCAAGTTAATGAAGCCTTACTGTCAATTTTGGGCGTGGTCTGTGATTTTTTGGGGTGTAAATTTTCGGTTGCAAGTGATTTGGGTGTTTGTGTTGGGGATTGGCTCAGGCCTTTTCCTTATTCTGTTTTGGCAGTTTTTATGGATCGGAATTTTCATGTTGGCTGGCCAGTGCAGCAGTTATGCAAATCCGCCCTTATTGGCAGCCAATCATGTTGTTCAGAATGTAGAGGCTGGGTGAGTCTTTGGCTGCCCCGGAGGATGCTGGTAAATGTAGTTTTATTTTTATTCGTTGTTTTGGGGGCCTTTTAGGTTTGGGGGGGGAAGTTTCTTTGCTACAAACGTACCTTGCTTGAGGCCTATTTCTGTTGGCAAATAAAGCGGTTTTGGTACTTTTCCAACAGAAGTACAGTCAGAGAGTGATGCTGCACACGTGTAGAGCTTAGAAAAGAGGGTTTCTGTGCCAAGAATCAAGCAGGCACTGACTCCGTGAATGCTACACTATGATTGGTGCTTCTAGCCAATGCTGTGATTTGCCAAAGTACACCCCGTGCCTACCAACTGACCGGCTGCCTGGCTCGTCCCAAACCAACGCCTGCTGACACGAGAGACCGCAACTGCCTCTACTGCCGGTGAACCCAGAGACCAGAGAAAGTCCGGAGGGGGCAGCTTGAGAAAGCCGCCTCTAGTGAGAAATCCGGCAAGCAGAAACCGGGGGTACCTTCCAGGTGCCTAGTGAGCAATCCGGTAGCAGAAAGCGCGCAGAGAATGAGTAATGCGACGAAACCGAGTGGTGACGGGGAGACGTCCTGAGGTCTGCGGGAATCGGCAAGTATAGATTTTTCAAGCACTAACACATAGGGAACACACATTGGGTTGGGGGTGAGCACTGAAGTGATCTTTGATCTTTGGCCAGAGAGATGGGTGGTGCGGGATCAAAGCAGGAGAAAGAGACCCCTTTGAAATGTGTGTTAGACAATTGGGACAGGTTTTGTTTGTTGGCAGTAGAGGGAAAGCCCCAAGATCTGAAAGAGTTTGAGCTCAAGAATTTGTGCACAGAGATTTGGCCTGCTGTCCAGGAGATTAGCTGGCCAAAATCAGGGTCCTGGGATTTGAGGAAGTGTAGGCAACTAGAATCTTATTGTTTCGGAAACCCTCCGGTTCTACCGGCAGAGCCGGAAGATCTTCCACCCTTAAGGAGAAGACCGAGGCAAAGACATGTTGCCGTCACAGGAGCGGGGGAGGCCACTGCGCCTCCGCTCTATGCAAGTTTGAACGTCCCAGAGCAAGCCCAAGCCATAGCCCCCACCCTTGGGACAGGCCCAGCCGTCCAGATGACGTCCCCGGCTGTGACGCAATCTGAGGCGGACCCTCCTGTTCCGACTGCACCAATCCCGACCGTCCCCACCGCGCCGATCCCGGCGAGTCAAGCACTCCTTCCTGTTCCCATCGCGCCAATTTCAATCCCAATGAATCCCCCAATGACTTTTCAACTCGAATTAGGGAGCCTGCCAACTGCGGGTTCAAGCGGGACGTTTCCATCAGCCTTGGCAATGTCCCCAACCGCTGCGGCCCCTTTAATTCAGCCACAAGCGGCAATGGCCTACCCTGTTCCCCATTCAGAACGCAACCCGTTTTGTGAAAAACCACCTGCATACCAGGCCCCTCTCTCAATGGAAATACACTATCCCATAGAAGAAGCAAGGGAGATAGAAAAAGGAGCGAGATGGCCCACCCCAAATGTTGAAAGGATGATAGAGCGTCCTCAAGACGAAGAGGGGGAGGAAGAGTACTCCGGAGCCTCAGGGGGGCTGATAGCGCAATCCCCCAGAGTCAGAAGGAGCCGCTCTTTTGAGTCCGCAAGAGCGATAGAGCGCTCTCCGGAATTAAGTAGAAGGAACAGAGTGAGACAAGCAGCTTCCCCAATTCGGACCAGAAGCAAGTCCAGGGTTCAGGAAGCAAGGCAAGCAGAGGAAGAAGAGAGGAGGGTCTTGGAGTTACCTATCCGACAGGTGCCGTTACTGGACGTGCACAACAGGGTCCTACAAGCTTATCAGATAGTCCCGTTTTCAAGTAGTGACGTGTTTAATTGGAAGCATAATACTCCTCCATATTCTGAACAGCCAAGAGTTATGGCGGATCTGTTGGAAGGCATAATTGCGACACATGATCCAACCTGGTGGGACTGCCGGCAGCTGCTAAATGCCCTGTTCACTGCGGCAGAGAGAAGATGCATTATCAATCAAGCTAGGTTGATAGCTCAAGAGGCAGAGTGGAAGCAGTTGCATATGGGAATGCCAGATTCCCACTGGAGCAAGATCCGAGATGGGATCCGAATGATGCGGATCAGAGAGATAGAATTAGAGACTTTCAGCAAATACTTTTAAAAGCAATCAGGAAGGGCCCACCCCGGCCTTCCAGTATTCAGAAGATACAAGGGGTTCAACAGGATAAAGTTGAGACGCCTGCTGCGTTTCTAGAACGTCTAGAGGAAGCATACAGGAAGTACAGCCCCTACAATTTAGAGCAAAACGACGGGAGGGTTGCTCTTACGCAATCCTTCATTTCCCAATCATCTCCAGACATCAGAAAGAAAATACAGAAACAGCCAGGGTTTCTGGGCAAGAATTTGAATGAATTGTTGGCAATAGCTGATCAGGTGTTTATGGCAAGAGAGCAAGTAGAGGAAGAAAGGAAAGATAAGAAGAAAAGAGAGGGATACAGAGTTTTGGTGAGCATGTTGGATGAAAGGTCAGGAAGAGGAAGAGGAAATAGTCGTGGAAGAGGGTCAGGAAGAGCAAATGATGGAGGACAGTTTAAGTTGGGTCGAAATCAGTGTGCCCGCTGTAAAAAAGAAGGCCACTGGCGAAAAGATTGTGTGGAAGAAATGTCAGAAGAAAGTGATGCAAGTGCAAAAAGAGCCAAAGTACCAGTTAGAGGGTCAGGAAGAGCAAGAGGAAGAGGCAGAGGAAGCTATAGGCCTTATGAGAAGGCTGTTGTGGCTGCTGCTGTGCAGGAAGAAGAGGAAGAAGCAGAGTGGGAAGATGAATGTTGAAATGTTGGCAAAGCTTTTCTGTTGCTTGACCCAGATGAGCCATTGATTGCCGTAGAAGTGGAAGGTCAGCACATAAAGTTCCTAATAGACACAGGAGCGGATAAATCTGTAGTGAACAAAAAAATAGCACCCCTTAGTAATCAACAGATCAAGGTGTCCTTTGTTACAGAAGAGAAGGTACAACATTGCGGGCAGAGAAGTGATACATCAATTACTGTATGTACCAGAATGCCCCATTCCCCTGCTGGGAAGGGACATCTTGGCGAAGATAAGGGCAAGATTGGAGTTCTTGGAGACAGGCCAGTTGGAACTTACCGTCCCAGGGCAAGAAGAGTACAGATTGTTTAGAGTGAAACAGGTCAGGAAGAAAGAGATACATTGGTGTTGGGAACAAACTCCCCGGGTTTGGGCAGAAGATAAGAAACCTGGGATGGCGAAAAATGTTGCCCCTGTAGTGATACAGATAAAAACTGGTCAGCTTCCCGTGAGAAAGTCCCAATACCCTATCAGTAGAGATGCTGTAGAAGGAATTCAAGAAGAGTTACATAGACTGTTACGTCATGAGATTATAGTTTACTGCGAGTCCCCATGGAATTCGCCCCTCCTTCCTGTCCGTAAGCCAGATGGGAGGTTTCGAGTTGTCCAAGATCTTAGAGCTGTCAATCAAGCTACAGTGTCATTAACTCCTGTTGTTCCAAATCCATATATTATGATGAGTTTAATTCCAAGTACAGCAATCTGGTTCTCAGTATTAGATCTCCGTGACGCCTTCTTTTGTATTAGACTAGCTCCAGTGTCACAGTCAATCTTTGCCTTTCAATGGGAGGCTCCTAAGGAGGACAGCGACGTCAGGCCACGTGGGCCAGACTTCCGCAAGGTTATCATTCTTCACCGACCATCTTTGGTCAGGCCTTAGCTAAAGACTTGTCAGATTTTGAAATTCCAGAGACTGAAGGAGTGTGGCTTCAGTATGTTGACGACCTGCTGGTCGCCACAAAGACTGAGGAAGGATGTAAACATTACACTTTAGAACTGTTGAAAGTGTTGGAAGAGAAAGGGTACAAAGTGTCCAAAAAGAAAGCACAGTTATGTCAAAAGAAAGTCAAGTATTTGGGCTTTGGTTTAACCCAGGGAAGCAAGGTTTTGGAAGTTGAGAGAAAGGAAGTCATCTGTGCAATCCCAACTCCCAAAGATAGAAGACAAACAAGAGAGTTCCTAGGAACCACCTCTTATGTAAGACACTGGATTCCCAGCTATGCTGTCATTGCAAAGCCATTGTACCAAGCAACCAAAGGAAGTAATCAGGATCCATTTGTATGGACAGAGGACTGTGACCAGGCTTTCAGAACGCTGAAAGAAGCAGTAATTTCGCCTCCAGCGCTAGGGCTGCCAGACTTAGACAAACCGTTCTATCTCTTTGCTGCAGAGAGAGATGGGACAGCGATAGGGGTTCTTTCACAAAGTTTAGGTACATGGCAACGCCCTGTAGCCTATCTTTCAAAACAGTTAGACACAGTAGCAAAGGGTCTTCCACCCTGTTTAAGGGCTGTTGCAGCTGCGGTAGACTTAATCAGAGAAGCTACCAAGCTCACACTAGGGAGACCACTCACAGTGAGAGTCCCACATCATGTCAAAGCATTGTTAGATTCCAAAGGTCCATGCTGGCTGACGAATGAGAGACTGACTAAGTATGAAGGGGTTCTCTGCAATAACCCCCTCGTTTCCTTGGAAATGTGCCAAATGTTAAATCCGGCAACACTTTTGCCTAGCCCCTCAGAGCCCTCACAGCATGACTGCATAGAGACAATGGACTTGGTTTATTCCAGTAGGCCCGATCTGCGTGATTTCCCTTGGGAACAGGTAGATTTAACCCTTTACACGGATGGGAGTAGTTTCATAAGAGAGGGAGTGCGTCATGCTGGCTATGCTGTCGTTACCTGGGAAGATGGGGTCCTCGAGGCGGAACCATTGCCCCCAGGAACTTCGGCCCAACTGGCTGAGCTGATTGCATTAACTCGTGCTTTGAAACTGGCGAAGAAGGCAAAGGGTTAATATCTATACTGATTCTCGTTTTGCGTTTTTAACGCTGCATGCTCATGGAGCACTGTGGAGGGAAAGAGGCTTTTTGACTTCTGCTGGAAAGGCTGTCAAATATGCAGATGAAATGTTGGCTCTGTTGGATGCTATTTGGCTTCCTAGTAGAGTCGCTGTTATGCACTGTAAATCACATCAAAGAGGAAATGACCCGGTGGTTCAAGGGAATAGGTTAGCAGATTTCACTGCCCGAGAAGTAGCTATGCAGAAACCCACATCTGTAATGTTAAATCTCACTGACTCAGGACCCAAAGTGGAAAGGTGTCATTACACTAGACAGGAAGAGGAATGGGCCCTGAGCGAGGGAGGAGAATGGGAAGAGAGTTTCATCAAAATGCCAGACAACCGCGTATTTGTCCCTAAGACAAGAGCGTGGCACATAGTACAGTTTTACCATGAGAACACACACTTAGGGAAGAGCGCCCTGGCAGCGCTCCTGGAGAGGCAAATGTTCATCAACAGTCTGCACAGCTTGACGGCTGCGGCTGCGCAGAGATGTTGGACATGCGCAAAGAACAACCCCAGAGAAGGTCCTTTGAAAGCGCCTGGAATACAGTATCAAGGGAATTGGCCCTTTGAAGTTTTGGTAACAGACTTTACAGAAATGCCCCAGAGTGGAGGTTTCCGTTATTTGTTGATTTTTGTGGATTCGTACACAGGTTGGGTTGAAGCTTTTCCGACACGTACAGAGAAATCAGCTGAGGTAGTAAAGGCACTCATGAAAGACATTATTCCTAGATTCGGCATGCCTTTACAGATAGGCTGTAGCACAGCAGTTCTCGTTTGTGCCTGGAGGGCAGGGGTCAGGACCCGGGGTCCCATTAGCATTAGGGCCAGCAGTACCAGAACTAGATTCAGAGGATGAGCTAGATGACTGGGGCGAAGGGCAGCTTTCCCCTGATGGGCCTCCCTCGCCCACAGAGAGCTTGGCATGGGAAGAAATGTTGTTTGGCCCTAGCGAAGACATAGATAACCAGGTGCAGATGGAAGACAGCGATTCTGGCAGCTATGAACATCCGGGTGGGGAGAGATTCTCAGGAGCTAGTAAGTGAAAACATGGAAGAAAGCGGTTGGGAAACTTCTAGGGAGGAGAGCTCTCAGGGAGATAGAAACACAGCTGCGGAGAGACAAGGTCGAACCTTTGATAGGAGACGGAACATCGAGTCTAGCAGAAGGGAATGGTCCAAGAGCATAGACCGGCCGAGGTCCGTGAGCAGCGATTGGAGACGAAGAAGCCTAGAGCGTCGGGGACCTCGGCCGAGAGATTAAGTATAGGATCTGTGGGAACGAATCCTCAGTGCTCCGGCCACGTCTCATCTGAATAGGCATGAAGCGGAGTGGGACCACGAAGCTAAGCTAGCCAGTGGTCATCAAGCCTTGCCTTGCCGTGCCTTGCCTTGTTGCTGATCCGCGTGGTTGTGCGCCTTGCCTTGCCCTGATTTCCTGATCCTTGCACTTTAGTCGTGCGGAGCCTTGCTGACATTGCTTTTGGCCTATTTTATTCCACGACAATATTTTGGACATTGTTACTTCAAGCCTTTTGGATTGTTTCACTATTCTTATGGACAATATCTTTGAACTGTTTTTTATATTCAATAAAGTAGTTAGCCAGTTCAGTCCGATTCTCTGTGTGTGTGATTACCTGTTAGTTTTTGTGGCCGGGTTGGATTCAAGCTTTTCCACGTACAGAGAAATCAGCTGAGGCAGTGGCATTATTCAGATAACAGATAGGATCAGATAACGGGCCAGCATACGTACACCACGTGGTACAAGGACTGTGTAAACTATTAGGATTCACGTGGCGTCTTGATTGTGCTTATCATCCGGAATCATCTGCGAGAGCGGAAAGAGCCAACAAAACTTTAAAGAACTGTTTAGCAAAGATTTGTCAAGAGACTAAGTTAAACTGGAGGCTGGCGTTGCCTTTGGCCCTGTTAAGAGTCAGGTGCACGCCCCATAAGAAGTCAGGACTTTCCCCCTTTGAACGTTTGTATGGAAGGCCTCCTTTGAACTTAAAGACTATGAGTGGACTATCTTCAGACAGCCATGTGCTGGGACACCAGCAAACTTTGCAAGATGTGCAGATGTTAGGGAAACAGTTAGAGAGGCTTAGCCAGTATACAGCAGACTTGCATCCACCTATCCCTACTACCTCTCTGCATTCTTTTTCAGTTGGCGAGTCCGTGCTGATCAAAGAGTGGAGCGTTCGTCCGTTGCTGCCCAAATGGCGTGGTCCCTACACCGTGCTGCTGAGCACTCCAACGGCGGTGAAGGTCGAGGGAATTCGTCCTTGGGTTCACTACACGCGGGTGAAGAAAGCACCGGTTGTTTTGGAGTCTTCCGTGGATCCAAACGACCCTCTAAAACTAAGGATTTACAAAAATCAGCAAAGCCCTGTTTAAGGGGTAAGGAGAAGGCCACAGAAGAGTCGGCTGAGATCAACGCTCCCAACTCCAGATATTGTGGTCCAACGAAAGACAGATGGACAGAGCCAAAAGCGCTCTCACTGAGGTGGTGGCTTAGCATCCTAATGGGACAGCGTTACAGGAGTGAGCGCCCAGTGGGAGTAAGGACAGTGTTTGGATATATGGCTCTGATATTGACATTGTACATTACTGGGATACATGCGGGTTGGGACCAAAATATGTTTCATAAGTTGGTAACTAACATGTCACATGAATTAAGTTTGAATTCATGCTGGATTTGCAGCCATGGGCCGTCCAGCCACAAGCAGGGGTGGCCGATAGTCCCAAGTGCAGTTTTGACATTGAAAGGGTGGAATGACACCAAATGTAAGCAGGAACTCTTGGGAAGGGACGTGGACCAGGCTCAGTTTATGCTCACGCACCGTTCTCCTGCGTTGGAAGCACCGCTGTGCTTCAAATGGGAGAATGATGGGAGGATGTATGAAACAGGTAGTCAGAAGCATGGCATGTATGAACGTTTCAAGCGTATTGAGCTAGGCTCTTACCCTGCATGTAATCGCACGATTACTGTACATAGCAGATACAGGGCACGTTGTGGCCAGAGGACAAAAGGCATTTGGACTTGGGGATGGGAAATTTCAAATTGCACTCACATATTGTTTGGAAATCATCATGAGAATGCTATAGTGAACTTGGCCCAGAATTTGCCAGCCAGACGCACAGGGCTCCGTGCGACTGGTCTTCCCACTGGTGTGGTTTGGATTTGTGGAAAGTGGGCGGGGCCAGTGCTTCCTGTGGCTTGGAGTGGAATTTGCACCCTTGGCACACTGCGGCCTGGGGGCTTGAGAGTGCTCCCCAAGATGACACCTGTTACTAATTTGTACATGCATATCCAGAAGCGTTCGCCTGCTGAGGTGCAGCGTTATGGATATGACCCAGACAAGACTTTTCTTACTGAAGCCCAGAGGCTTCTAGCAATTGCAGCACCCAGGATGGGTGTGGCTTGGAATGTTAAACAACTGCGTGTTTTATCATATGGCTTAGAGTCTTTGGCCAATGATACTCTGGAAGGGATGTCCTCTTTGCAGGTAGAGGTAGATTCCCTGGCAGGCATGGCGATGCAACAAAGGCTAGCTTTGGACTACCTGCTGTCCAAGCAAGGCGGGTTTTGTGTGTGGTTAAACACAACCTGTTGTCATTTCTTAAATAAGTCTGGCGACATTGAACTTGACCTGGTCAAGATTCAGGGTGTTGCTAGAGAGGTGCAGTAGACTTATGAAGCCCCAGGTGATTTCTGGAGCTATCTGATGAGCTGGCTTCCGAATTTTCAATGGCTACGCTCAATTGTGATGCTAATCATTGTGATTTTATGTTCTGTAATGATCATCCTGTGCTGCCTACCGTTAATGCTGAAATGTTGTGCTTTTGCAATGCAGAAATCCGTAGATGCAGTGAAAAGTGTGCATGCAGTAAGGACTGTGCAAACTATGGTCAAGAGGGATTGGAGAGTGGATTGGTCCTCTTGAGAGGTTCCAGACGTATGTGTAGGTAACTCCATGTGCTGGGTTACCCACAAAAGAAAAACTCTGGAATAAAGCGGTTTTGGTACTTTTCCAACAGAAGTACAGTCAGAGAGTGATGCTGCACACGTGTAGAGCTTAGAAAAGAGGGTTTCTGTGCCAAGAATCAAGCAGGCACTGACTCCGTGAATGCTACACTATGATTGGTGCTTCTAGCCAATGCTGTGATTTGCCAAAGTACACCCCGTGCCTAGCGTAGATAGCGTAGGCTCAGATTGGTCTAGCAGTACAAGGCGTGAGGTTTGTTTACCTTAGTGCCAAATGGATAAGAACTGCGCATGAGCAGAGGGATTCTGCCCCCTCCGTTGCTGGCAAGGAGTCTGCAGAAGCCAAATGTTGCTAGTTGGGAACATGGGAGTCCCAGCCACTGATAGATGTACTGTGGGAAAGACTACCATAGAAATGTTCATTGTTCTAACAAATAGGAGGGGATTAAGATGTGATGCAAATGGAAATGTTATGTTTTATTGGATTAATGAAATGTTCTGTGACACCAGCCAATGATGTTTGTGAAATGTTTATGAAGAAGGGCGGGCTTTGTGGATGCCGCCATGAAGGATATAAAAGCTTTGTGTTAAGGATGACCGGGGCCGTTTGCCCCTTACAGCACGTTCTGGGGGCGACCCCACCAGCTGGTGTTAATCAATAAATTCTTTGACTTCATCAAGAGCAGTGAAGTTGTTGCGTGTTTTCTCATCCTTGCGCCCGCACGTCCATGCCGCCGTTTTGGTAAGAGGTAACTTGCCACTTGGGAGTTCCATAACTCCCAATTTGCTGCTACACAAGTATTGTGTTTCTGCATTGTGTGGTTTCTTTGTTTCACATGACGTGAACCCATTTATATAATAGATTATCTCATAGTGTATCCAGTGTAGAATTTCTATTATCTTCCTCTAAGAATGATAGAGTGTGACCAGTGGATTTCCATGGTTGACTGGGAGATTTGAACTGTGGTCTCTTGGAGTCCTAGGATCTCATCACGGTTACCTTAGGGTTTGTCGTAGGACACTAGGGCTCCATCCTATCCTGTCTCCTCTCAGCCTTCTCTTCTTCAGGCTAAACATGCTGAACTCTTTAAGCCGCTCCTCACAGGGCTTGTTCTCCAGGCCCTTGATCATTTTAGCCGCATGGACACATTCCAGCTTGTCAATATCTCTCTTCGATTGTGGTGCCCAGATTTGGGCACGATATTCCAGGTGTGGTCTATAACCAAGGCAGAATCAGATGCTATGGCTGCTTTCCCTTTAATTGCCATGGATGGAAATGTTGACCAGAGTCCCTGGCTCCCCTGTGGGAGGGGAGAGTGAGAGACCCGGATGCTGTTGCCATGGTTACGCGCCACGTTCCAAAGGACACCGTGGCGCCTTTAGGCGAGCGGCGAGGCAGTGAGTCGAGTGACAACCCGCCGCTCTATTTCCGGCCAGGCACTTCCGGTTGGCGCTGGAGTCTGTGAGGGGGAAGCGGAGCGGGGAGCGTCAAGAAGGCGGAAACGGGACCGGAGCGGCTTGGGCTTGCCTGGTGAAGCAGCAGGAGGAGGAGGAGAAGGAGGCGGCTGGGCTGAAGGTAAAGGGGAAAGATGGGAGGCGTGGCGGAGGGGGGCAATAGCTGCTTCCTGAGGTGGGGCCTGGTTGAGGCCTTGCATGCTCTGCTCAGCCTCCCCGCCTCCGAAGGGGGAGAGGGGAGGCTGCAGTCCTGGCCTGTCTTCAGGCGCCTCCTCTCAAGATGGACAAGCGGCCTTGGCCACGTAAGAGCAAGGAGGGGCGCCCTCCTTCCCCCCCACTTCCCTTTGGGTGCGTCTACACCAGGCCTGGGCAAAGTTGGGCCTACTGGGAGTTTTGGACTCCAACTCCCAGCATTCCTAGCAGCCTCAGGCCCCTTCCTTTCCCCCCTCAGCCGCTTAATGCGGCTGAGGGGGAAAGGAAGGGCCTGAGGCTGCTAGAATGCTGGGAGTTGGAGTCCAAAACTCCCAGTAGGCTGAGAGAGGGGGAAAGGAAGGGCCTGAGGCTGCTAGGAATGCTGGGAGTTGGAGTCCAAAACTCCCAGTAGGCTGAGGGGGAAAGGAAGGGGCCTGAGGCTGCTAGGAATGCTGGGAGTTGGAGTCCAAAACTCCCAGTAGGCTGAGGGGGAAAGGAAGGGGCCTGAGGCTGCTAGGAATGCTGGGAGTTGGAGTCCAAAACTCCCAGTAGGCTGAGGGGAAAGGAAGGGGCCTGAGGCTGCTAGGAATGCTGGGAGTTGGAGTCCAAAACTCCCAGTAGGCTGAGGGGGGAAAGGAAGGGGCCTGAGGCTGCTAGGAATGCTGGGAGTTGGAGTCCAAAACTCCCAGTAGGCTGAGGGGGGAAAGGAAGGGGCCTGAGGCTGCTAGGAATGCTGGGAGTTGGAGTCCAAAACTCCCAGTAGGCTGAGGGGGGGAAAGGAAGGGGCCTGAGGCTGCTAGGAATGCTGGGAGTTGGAGTCCAAAACTCCCAGTAGGCCCAACTTTGCCCAGGCCTGGTCTACACTGTAGAAATGTTATTTATTTATTTCGGGATTTTACCCCGCTCTTCTCAACCCCCAAGGGGGGACTCAGAGCGGCTTACAGTACGGCACTATTCGATGCCCACATAATAACAATATAAACCCCAAAACACTTCAACAATTAAAACACATTAAAATACATTAAAATACAACTACATTAGCACCATACACATTCACTCTGGATTAAAACAATGTTCAGTCCATAAAAACATAGGCCATAATCACCCACTTTCATTAAAAACCAATCTAAAATGCTGCCTTGTGCTGGTGTACGAATGCCTGGTCCCACAGCCAGGATTTTACTTTTTTCTGAAGGCCAGGAGGATGTGGTGGATCGTACATCAATAGGAAGCGCATTCCACAGGCGGGGAGCCACCACCGAGAAGGCCCTATCCTCGTCCCCACCAGCCTCATCTGAGACGTAGGCGGGAGCGAGAGCAGGGCCTCCCCGGATGATCTTAGATTACGAGGTGGGACATAGCGGCTGATGCGTTCGGACAAGTAAGCTGGGCCAGAACCGTATAGAGCAGTGCGGTCCAACTTCTAACCGGCCAAGGGCCGGACTTGAGGTCACTAATGACCTGGGGGGCCGTTCGGCCCCTCCCCCAGCCCCTCCCCCAGCCCCGCCCCAGGCCCCTCCCCCAGCCCCTCCCCCGCCCCGCCCCTTGGGCGCGTGGGGAGAGAGAGAGAGAGAGATGCCAGTCAGCTGACTGGCTTCTCTCTCTCTCTCTCCTTCCCCAGCGCGCGCCGCCTTGGCGCGGGGGAGAGAGAGAGAGAGATGCCAGTCAGCTGACTGGCTTCTCTCTCCCTCCCCCGCGCGCCGACGCCTGGGCGCAGGGAGAGAGAGAGAGATGCCAGTCAGCTGACTGGCTTCTCTCCCTCCTCCTCGCGCGCCGACGCCTGGGCGCAGGGAGGGGAGAGAGAGAGAGATGCCAGTCAGCTGACTGGCTTCTCTCCCTCCCCGCGCGCGCCCGGCGCCTGGGCGCGGGGAAAGAGAGAGAGAGATGCCAGTCAGCTGACTGGCTTCTCTCTCTCTTTCCGCGCGACGCCGACGCCTGGGATCCCGCGCAGGGAGAGAGAGAGAGGAGAAGCCAGTCAGCTGACTGGCTTCTCCTTTCTCTCTCTCTTTCCCTCGCACGCGCCCCTGCCCCGATCCCGGCGCGCCGGGCGAGGGGGGAAGGAGGAGGGGCGAAGGAGGAAGAAAGCAGCCAGCTGACTTCCTCCTCCTTCGCCTCCTCCTCCCTCGCGGACGCGCCGCGGCTCAATCGTGAGCCGCGGTGCAGGGAGGGGAAGGAGGAAGGGCGAAGGAGGAGGAGCCAGCTCTCTTCCTCCTCCCTCCCCCGCCTCCCCCCTCCCCCGGCCGCCATTTTTTTATTTAAAAAATTGATTTATTTTTAAATTTAAAAATGGCGGCTGAGGGCATAGGTGGGGCCGTGTCCAACAGGCTACGGGGCCGGATCCGGCCCCGGGGCCGCCAGTTGGACAGCCCTGGTATAGAGCTTTAAAGGTCAAAACCAGCACTTTGAATTGAGCCCGGAATTGGACAGGCAGCCAGTGGAGCTGGCACAATCAGTGCAATTTTGACGCCTCTTGGACTTCTCAATATGGGACAAAGTAATATGAGACAGAGCTATAGACACAGAGCCTCTGTCCTTTTAATGCAGTGTTTTTCAACCTTTTTTGAGCCGCGGCGCGTTTTTTTACATTTACAAAATCCTGGGGCACACCATCAACCAAAATGACACAAAAGGACCCTCTAAAACAGTAATGCGTATAGTTAATATGTTTTTAAATGTATTTATACACTCAGTGTGAAACCTGGGCCTGTTTCGATGAACACAACATATATATGACTTCCTCTCACATATTTATACATGGCTATCAGGTCTTCTCTCAGCCTTCTCTTCTTCAGGCTAAGCATGCCCAGCTCTTCAAGCCGCTCCTCATAGAGCTTGTTCTCCAGACCTTGTGAAATTTCACCCTGAGTGAAACTTGCTTCCAGTTAACTATGGATGTCATGAAGCTCTTATAAACAGTTCCGAGGGGGGCTCTAGAAAAATCCAGTAAAATAGTAAAAAAAACCAAAACATTTCCAAGCGGAGAGGCTCAATTGGTTTCTTGGAAACCTGTGAGGGGCTGCTAGGAGGGGGGAGAGTGCCAATTTCCCACGGCACACCTGATGATCACTCACGGCACATTAGTGTGCCATGGCACACTGGTTGGGAAACACTGTGTTATGGGACTTGTGGTTCGGTGAGGCAGCAGCACCCTTTGGCAGAGAAGGCAGGATTAGACAGATTCAAGTTACTGAAATGGACATCCAAGTGCCACCTCTGTGTTGATGGAGGCAGGCAGGATTTTCTCCGGGTACTAGTTGTGGGGGGTCGGGAGCAGGTGAGGGTTTTGCCCTCCTTTCTGCTAGAGATCCCTGTGTACAACTAGTGGGCCACTGTGTGACACAGAATGCTGGACTAGATGGGCTGAGGCCCGATTCAGCATGGCTCTTCTTATGTTCTTATGTAAGGCTTCAGGCCTTGTAAAGCCACAGTGAAGAGAGCGGGCCCAGGAAGACCGTTCCATCTTGCCTCCTGTGTTATGCTTATAATATATTGTATTATATATACATATAATATTTGTAAAATTATAACGTAATATTCAGATGCCAAGATTGATAAAGAGATAGATCACAGATTAGCAAAGGCATACAGTGCATTCGGAAGACTTCACGAAAGAGTCTGGAGCAACAAGCACCTGAGGCAAAGCACCAAAATCAGTGTGTACAGAGCTATCGTACTGTCTATTCTCTATGGGTCTGAAACATGGGTCACCTATCGCCAGCACCTACGACTCCTCGAACGCGTTCATCAGCGCTGTCTTCGCACAATCCTAAATGTACACTGGACTGACTATGTGACTAATGTTGTTGTCCTTGAGCAAGTAGGGATCACCAGCATTGAGGCCACGCTTGAGAACACAACTGTGCTGGGCAGGGCACGTCTCTAGGATGGAGGACCACCGCCTCCCAAAGATACTACTCTATGGTGAACTTGCCACGGGTCAGCGCCAGAGAGGCGCCCCCAAAAAGAGATATAAGGACTCCCTGAAACAACATCTCAGGCTCCGCCAGATTGATCACCAACAATGGTCCACCCCTAGTCGCCTCCCGAAACCCGGCGGGAGAATCAAAAACTGAGGGTAGAAGACGGTAGCCTTTAGAACTCCCCCTCCCCCATTCTTCCCCACTACCCACCTTTCCCATCAACCTTGCCCTGACTACCACCCCACCCAGAGCCCACCCCCCTCATGCCCACCACTGCCCCCCCACTCCTCCCAGTCCCACCAAGTCTTTTCTCTCTTCCTTTCCTACTATCCTATACCCAAAATTGTTCCACCACCTTCATTGTTACTTGAAAAACTTTAATAAATATATATATTTTAAAAACAAAACAAAGGTCCACCATGGCTTCACATCGGGAGGCATGGAGACGCCCTATCCACAATGCTGCGGCCTCTTTCGAGAAGACACGCCAAATGGGTCTCGAAGAGAAACGGCAATGCAGAAAGAACCGCAACTTGGAAACAACATCACCCAAGGAGACTTTCTGCTGTGCTTTCTGCAACCGAACTTGTCTATCTCAGATTGGCCTTTTTTAGTCATCAACATGCTTGTAAAAAGCGTGGGATGAGTCCTTCCTAAGAATCTTCGTTCGCGAAGTAATGCCGAGAGACATATAATATTTATAATATTATAACGTAATACAATATAATACTACTACTAATAAAATATTATAATTATATATTTCATATTATAGGTAATATTATATCATATTATATGTAATTGAATAATAAATTAATAATAATATTACAAATAATATTAATGCTGCAGCCTCTTTCGAGAAGTTATGCCCAACGAGTCTCGACAGCACAGAAAGAACCGCAACCTGGAAACATCATCACTCAAGGAGACTTTCTGCTGTGCTTTCTGCAACTGGACTTTCCTATCTCGGATTGGCCTTTTTAGTCATCAACACGCTTGTAGAAAGCGTGGGATGAGTCCTTTCTGAATCTTTGTTCGCAAAGAAAAGCCAAGGAAGAATAATGGTATAGTACAATCTCTCTCTCTCTTTCTCTGGCATTACTTCGCGAACGAAGATTTTTAGTATCAGTATTATATTATATATTACTATATTGTACTATCCTCTCCATTGGCACCCCCTTGTTGTGGGGGAGAGGCTTGTGTATCCTAATAAAGTTGTGAGTTATGCTGGTGGTGGCATAATAGCCACCGGTATGGCCTCTAATGCCAGATAGGTCACAACTGAAGGGTCTGACAAAGAGCGTCAACAGGCAGGATGGGTTCTCTAGCCTTTTGGCAACCATCCCAGGAGAAGGAAAACTCTGATTTCAAACCCGGGCAGATGGTGCTCATCTACCATGTAAGGTCAACCATCTAAGAGAAGGAAACTTGAACCCAACCTACGACCTGAGGACCTCGCTGCCGCCGTCCCAGCTTGCTAGGCCACGGCTGACGAACCTTTGGTTTAAAGGGTGAGGCCAGTTCTGTGCACGCTGCGCTCCATCAGAAAAATCCATTGCACAGGCTCGAAGGACACATCCAACCTCCGAATCATCAACGCGCTTGTAGAAAGTGTGGGATGAGTCCTTCCTGAATCTTCGTCCACCAAAAAAAATCCATTGCACAGGCTTGAAGGGCACATCCAACTTCCAACGTGCTTGTAAAAAGCAGATAATCTGGATGTCATATGGCAGTGTAGAGGGGACCTCAGTCAGCTTCACCCACATGCCAAAGTCCCTCAAGAGCAAGCAAAGAAAGGTCTTTAATACACATCAGTGCTCTGTGGTTTGTAAAATCACAATCTGGGTGTCAAACTGATTATGGGATTTCCTGTATGATTAGCTGCACAGTGAAACCACTTTCTTCAATACCAGTTTGAAACTGAATTACATGGCCAATGTGGATGGGACCATAATCTTGCCTTACAGGTTGGAGTCCAACAGGTGCTGCTTTTTCCTAGAATGAGAAGAGGAGAGGCTTGTCCCAACTGGAAGTGCCTGTCAGGCAGCTGTTAGTGAAATTTTGCTCTTCAGTTAAAGCCCTTCTAACAAATGAGTATGTGTTCTAATGTGAAGTTCAATTAATTTATCCATAAACATACTGATGGCAAGCAGTGCAGGTTTTAAATTTTGTAGAATAAGGAATTTGCTACGTTTGATTCCATGGTTGAGGAATCTATATTCGGAAAATGTTTAATCATTAATAAGCTTATCTGTCCTTACTGTTTCCACCAGTTTCCTTTCATGTGACACTTTATATAAAGGCAAAGTGTCACAGAGTTTTGTATTCAATGAATGGCTTTGAATAAAGAACAAACTGCAGGGAAACTTGCCAAGAAGGGGAAAAAAAGTTAATTCTGGGACACACCTACTTCATAATCTTTCAAGAGGCAGGTAGGGCAGTGATGATTGTGTGCCTTTGAGGGGGAGTGGCAGGAAGTGCTTTGCCCAGCCAAAGAATATAGCTGTTCTTATTAAAGTCCCTTCCATTACTTTCCCTTTGACCTGCTTTGTTTCTTTAGTTTGTTTGTTGAGATAATTCAGTCAGAAGATGAAAAAGTTTGAGATACATTCAGTGATCATTTCCTGGAGAGGTGCCCTTCTCCTTAGCTTTCAGCTTTTTAGGCTGCATGACTGTGATTACCTGTGTGTCATAGATATAGGTTGAACATCTCTTATCTAAAATGTTTGGGAGCAGAACTGTTCTGAAGAGGTTTTCTTTTTGTATTTTGGAGTGCTTGCATTTGCATATATGTGCACAAGGGATATCTTTGGAAATTTGACCCAAGTCTTAACACAAACTCATTTATTCCACATATAGATTATTTTATAGATTTGTTTTTAAATAATTTTGTGTATGAAATTTTAAAAATACATGTCGAACCATCGTAAAGCAGAAGGTGTCCTCTTGGACACCTGTGTGGAGAATTTTGGAGTATTGTAAAAGTCTGTAATGTTTCTGATGTACTGTATTTTCTGGTGTATAAGACTACTTTTTAACCCAAGAAAATCTTCTCAACAGTCAGGGGTCACCTTATACGTGGGAGTTGCTTTATACGTGGGAGTCGTCTTATAGAGTGGGTGCTGAAACTTCCAATCCAGATTGAAGAATCTGTGGTTGCCGTATATGGTGGGGGGAGCTCAAAAATGGCAGTGGCTGCGTCCCTACCGTATTCAGTGACTGTATGAAAGCATTAAGGGCAACTCTGTACAAGTACGGTAGAAGAAAATCCATTCATTAGGATTCGTGGACTTAATGCGGTCCCGATGGTGAGGTGAAGGGGCACCTCACCGGGAGGGTATAAATGAAGGGCAGAGCAAGCTGCAGGCGTCCGGGGTATGGAAAAATGAGATAGAGTGGCTCTGGGCCCAGAAAAACACACCTGCTTTACCTGTCTGGCCTGCCCTTGTATCCTATTACTGTACCTCCTCCTCTGCCTCTCAGATCTTGCTCCTGAAGACTGCAGTGAAGTGTTGCAGGTGCGCAGGTGTGAGATCTGAGAGGCAGAGAAGGAGGTACAGTAATAGGAAAATTACCATATTGAAATCAAATCTGATGCTTTTTAAATTGTTATTTGGTGTGTGTTGGAAGAAGGGTAGTCTTATACGGCGAGTATATCCCAAACTATATTTTAACTGGAAAAGTTGGGGGTTGTCTTATATGCCCAGTTTTCTTATATGCCGGAAAATACGGCACATATTTAGCCTCTCTCACTTATTGCTAGATGCAACTTGTAGCCAGTGTTGTTTGGGATTTCAGCCTCAAATATCTGCATTTATTTCATGAAAAAAGGTGAAAAAGTTTGTTAATTTCGGTAGGATGGTATGCACTCTCTTCACTCAGTAAGTGAAATAGGTAACCAGACTTGATTACATGGGCTGGTTGTATATTTGATTGCACCATGTGTTGCGAGAAAAATCATTACTGCAGTCATAAGAGTGGCAGTCGTATTGATGCAGAATATATTTTGGTTTTTTGTCACACTTTTCAGGTCACTACCTTTCACCAACTTAAATGCCCAATGTGCTGTGTCTGTATGGGGCCTGATTTATCTTGGTTTCTGCTTTCCTGTAACTAGACTTTTGATGCTAGAGAGTGGTAGGGATTTTACTATGCAACATATTTATTTGCCACATTTATATCCCGCCCTTCTCACCCCGAAGGGGATTCAGAGTGCTGCACATATACACTCAGCGCATGGATTCTGCCAGATTCTTATGAATGAAGCAATTCTGAGTGTTTTTTTTAAAGGTATCATTATTGGAGTTTGTGTAATGCTATTATTGCAACTTATGTATATTCCAACTTTTTCCAGATCTTCATGTTGACATATGTGATGGTCAAATAATTTATCCTACAAAAGTGTTATGAAATGGGTTAAGATATAGGAGAGGCTCATGCCTGCCTGTTAATAATTAACCCACATAGCAATCTAAAGGATCCTTGTGCAGCAGTCTGCTTATTATTCTATAACGGATTTACATGTCTTACATTTACTTGGTTATGTTGGAGCAAATGTTTTACATCTGAAAATTCATAGCAGTTCCTTTCTTACTGGAATGGGTATTATGCACCCCTCCACATTGTTGAATTGTACTTTCCGACATTTCTTACCATTGACTACTCAGACTAGGATAGCTGGGAGCAACAATCACATAATTTCTTGCAGGCTGCTTGTTCCCCATCCCTGCTGGATTGCATATCAGCTATAAGTCACATGAAGTAGTCATCAGTTCTAGATTGGCAGAAGTGATGTTTAGTGTCTGTGTTAAATTTCCCAATGCTGATTAATGAGGAGTATTTCAGCCAAATCATTTAAAAGATTTGAATATATTCATGTTATTCCTATTTTTTCTTCCTCAAAGGGCTTTCCATCTTGAGCAGTGGTTCTCAACCTGTGAGTCCCTCGGCGTTTTGGCTTAAAACTCCCAGAAATCCCAACCAGTTTACCAGCTGTTAGAATTTCTGGGAGTTGAAGGTCAAAACATCTGGGGAACCACATTTTGAGAACTACTGATCTTGAGGATGTTCTACTTAAATATCTCCTTTATAGACAATCATTGTTTGGGGTAGGTTTAATGTAGATCTACTAGATATGTTTGTGCAGGAAAAAAGCTCTGCAAATCCTTCTGCATATATGCCTTATTCCTTCTCCACACACTGTACAGGCAACCCTCTATTTACAGATTCCACATCTAGATTCCACTGTTCATGTCTTAAAGATACCCCCCCCCCAAAGAGAAAGAAAAGCCAAAAAGCAAACTTAGAGGACTCACTGTAATATTCATATGATTTTATTTTTAGCTGACTACAATTTGCCATTTTATCAGCCAATTATAAATTATGAAGTTGGATTAAGGTGAACCATTTTGTGAACAGAAGCCACTGAGATGTAACAGAAGGAAGTGAGAAAGAAAAGAAGGGAAGTGACATTTCGGGTTTTCTGCTTCCTTGCAACAATGTGTCATGTTGCTCTAATTCCCAAATCTCGAAAGCAATTGAAGTATTAATTTTGTTCCAGCTCTTATTTTAATGTTATTGGGTTGCATGGCAGGAAACAGAGGCGAGAAGTCTCTGATGGTTGCACTTGAGATATCCAGTGAAAAGAATAAAAGGAGAGAGCACACAAATCTAATGGCAGTTTTTATAATTTGACTGTAAATATAAACACTTCCTCTGGACACATGTGTTCTCTGTTCTTTCACTTTGTTTCTTGAGATATTCGAACTAATTTGGATTATGAGAACACAATATTAGAAGCCCAGGCAGCAAACCTATACACATTTTTGGAGTGAGTATAGATTTAACTCAGTGGAGCTTATTTCTGAGCAAATACAAGTAGGATTGCATTATGAGGATATGTGTGAGAGAGATACAAGTCACTCCCTAGAACAATTGATAAAAAGCACAATTGAACAGATCCGAAAAAGATAATGAAGGAAATCTGTCCATTGTTGTAATATTAATAAGTCACTCACAGTATTGCTAAAATGTAATATAAGTTATGATATGCAGAACAAGATGCACCAGGAGACAAATGCAAGTAGATCAGCATTTTTCATAACCCTGAAGAGTTTGTGGCAAAAATAAGAACTATGATCCTTTTATCTGATGGCCTGTTTGCTGCCATAAGAGTTTTATGTATAGATCTGAATAGAGTGGCTGCTCGAATAGGCACCATATGGCTAAAACTATGTCATAAAATCTCTTATTTACCTTAGTTATGCCTTTGGTTGAGAAAACAGTGGTACATTATGCCATAAAATGTAGCCTGGTATCAATTTTAAATGATATGCTTCTGTACAGTTCTTCTCCTGTAATGTAAAAACAACAAGCTTTTCCTGCTTGTGCCATGTTTAAGTAACTAGTTGCTTGTTACTCATGACCATATTTGTGGAACCTTGAGCTTGGTAAGTCAGAAATGCATAGAATCATGGAAAACCACAATCACTGTGAAATGTACAAATTTGCAAGGTAACATTGCCTAATTTCCTGACTTCTAGAAGGAACAGAGTTTACTGTTTGGCACTACACTTTTTGAAATAAATCAGGCTATTTCTATGCAACTAAAGATAAATTTCAGAAACCGGAAGAGTTGTTTAACAGTGGGATGTTGGAACTAACATGTAATATCACTCTTATGCATCCATTTGTATCTGAACTACAAGAAATCAAGGCCCTCTATGAAGGACACCTTGTCCTTGTGTTTCAGATCTCATTTAGTTGCTTTTTATGGACACACAGTAAAATAAGGTCCCAATGATACGAATGTTTAACAAGGTTGATTGATATACAACCTTTTAAAACACCAAGAACTTATGTGGGAACATTGTGACTTAACAGAAAGTAGAATATCAGGGATTTACAGGATCAGTACAAGCAGTCAAAGCCTTTAACAGGAGTTGCAGAGAAGAAAGTTAAAATGATGCAGGGAAATATGACCAGACCTATGATATGGCCCAACTATAATAGTGTATTAATACTGTCTGAGTAGTTCATAATAAATCAATTTAAGTTCAAAATAATACACAATGTCTGGTAACATAAAATACCACTAAAATTCACTGTACTCCAAAATTGCACATACAGATCGCGAAGCTGAAAGGCTCAGTGCGTGAATAGTTTAAAAAGCAGAGCAACAGAAAGTACGCACCATGTGATAAAATTGTGGGGTGTGAGATGGACATTGTGCATCAAGTGGAATAACTCAGGTTACTTTTTAAAATGAGGACATAGATGTATGCATATATTCATGATGTAGAGTCAAATAATTGGAAGAGACCACAAAAGCCATCCAGTCCAACCCTGTCATGCAGGAATACTCAAAGCACTCCTAACAGATGGCCATCCAGCCTTTGGTTTAAAATCTCCAGAAAAAGCTCTACCACCACACTCTGAGGCAGCATATTCCACTGTTGAACAGCTCTTACTGTCAGGTGGTTCTTCCTAATGTTTAGATAAAATCTTTCCCCCTACAATATGAATGCAATGCTCCATGCCCTAGTGTCTAGAGCACCTGGTATTAATTTGTGGTGTCTGACCAAAGTACTAAACAGGGTTGACCCTGCTTAGCTTCCATAGATTAGCTGGGATTTGGTGCCTTCGTGGTATTTAGGATACCACACTTTAAAAAATGACTGCAAAAATACCAGATGAGTAAGCTTTGCATTGTCTCCTAGGCATCAGTTTCCTTGGGCTCAGAATAGGTAAGTTTAAATTTGTAACTTATTAAGTTTCTAATGTGATGTGATTCAAATACTATGTACCTATAGCTAGGATGCTTAATTATTTCAATGACCCCACCACTCACTCCTTATTTAACCCCAGGGCTCCACGAACACATGGAGTATTTTTGGTAGAATCATAGAAGAGTAGTTATCATCCTTTCTCTACCTTGCTTCCTCCACCTGGAGCTATCTACATTTTTTCAGTAGTTAATTTTTTATTTCATGTAATTATCATGTTGAGCTTGACCCAGGATCATGCTCAGATAATGTCTTTATTAGACCCAACTATATTGTTACAAAATAGTGAACAAACTCCTTTCAGTTCTCCGATAAGACTAAATAACACACCAAGTAGGAGAAAGCGATGAAAGGGGGTGGGAAGGAGTTGATGTTGGTAATTAATTTGTAGGCATAGTGGCTTTTATCTCTAACAGCCAGCTTTTTATCTCTAACAACAACAACAACAACCTTTATTTATATCCCACCACCAAAGGGACTTGAGGCAGCTCACAAAACACTCAAGATGTGACATGCAAAATATAACAAGTGCAAAACAAAACATATGAGTAGACTATAAACAATCAATACAACATAAAAACAATAAAATACAACGATTGCTGTAGATAAAACAGCAGTATTCAATCTCAATGTGTGTTCAATCTCAATGTGCTGTGTCCTATCCATATTATTGAAGTGTTTTGGAGAATCCAAAACCCTGGTATCTTGAAGATCTTACAGATTTTGGAGTTTTTCCCCTTGGCTATAGATTTGGGGGTTTTTCTGAGCTAAAACATGTGTTCTTTGCTTTTTGTAAGTGACCTATTTCACTCTGAGGAAAACATAACCCATCATTCGGAAACTGTTCTCAGCTGAACCAGCCAAAAATGCTGCTTCAAACAAGAAGCAAAGATATGTTCATTGTTCATGAGTAGAGCTAGAAAAGATTCCAGAAAGAATCTCATTGTAGATCAGCAGTTGTTATAGAAGTTAATGTTCTGGGAAACAAAAAAACATATGACATGTTTAGAATGCTTTAAATGCAGCAATAAGTAATACTTTTTGATATTTGCAGAAAACCCTAGAAGAGTATGCCTCTTTTCAGGAAGGAAATGTAGGTAAGACATGGATTTGAAGAGAAGAGTATGTGAGAGTTTTCTTTTAAAATGACGTATAGTTCACTTTCTCATGTAGAAATTTGTTTGGGGTTAAGAACAGAGGTCCCTGAATCACTATTAACCTACTAGAAAAGAATGATCAAAGTTAAAAATGGATTGACTGATTGATTGGTGGCCCTACCAGTGCAAACTTCCTTTCTAACAGATTGGCCTTGTGTAGCGTTAGAACTAGCAGTGGATTCTCAAGAGTACAGAAAATAAAAGCTGTATATCTTTTCTTTCCTAATGTGAGGCAACAAGGTGTAGCTCAGTCTATGTTTCATTTTCATGTTATTAATTGTAGCAGATCTACAAATAGAATTTATAGTTTTATTTTTGGTAGATAATTTTTAATTAAAAATAATGTTTAAAGTTCATTTATAAATGTTTATATGTGTGAAAGCATTACAACAGGTAACTCTGCTATTATGAAAGAGCTTGGCACCATATTTTGAAGTTGCATTTTTCTGATTGAAGGAAATGGTAGTGTCTGTCTGTGTTCTGTGTGTATTGGTTTGGCAAAGATCAAGATTCTTAAGAAATGACCTTAAAATAATTGTTTAGTTGAGAGAATTTTAATGCATGCTATATTATTTCATTTCCAGGTATGTCAGAACACAGCGAGAATTCCACAACTGTTGATGGACCTCACCAAGCTCCAGAAGACGTCCAGTCTGACTCTGAGGTGATTGGGTGATACATGTGATTGTGGCTATTTGAAAATCAACCAATCCCATGACAGGCTCAGACTGGAAAAGCACTTTCTATTTTTTTTTTACATATAACAAAAAATATATGTAAAAAAATAGTGATTCATGGCCATTGATGGGTCACTAATGATTATTGTGAGCTGCTGTCAGGGAGGAAAGGTCCTTCAGAAAGTACCTCTTATAGCTAGCAAGCTGTTATTTTGAAGGAGAAATATTGTCTTTCTCATCTCAAATCGTAATCATTCAAATGGACATATTCCTTGGGCATCACAGGAACTGTATTTTGCTGTTGCTTAAGTGTAACAGTTGGGAAAGGCTGATGTAAAGTGCACAGCTTCTCCTTTGGTGATGGAATGATTTCTTGCAAAATGCTGTGTTGAGCAGAGGAACCTAGCACATAAGACTGTACCTTTTATGTTATTCAGGCACATAGATATTTCAAATTATCAGATGAGATATACTTACTTTATATCAGGTAGTTTTGTTGCTTCTAGATAGGTGTTAGAATAAGGACAGAGTCATCTTCATTTTATCCCTTGTATTAAGAGAGCTAGAGACTCCGTAAGAGAGCTAGAGACTCCGTGGCCCTCCGCCGGGCCCACCCTCGACCGGTTTCGGCCACTGGACGCAGATGCTGTTGATAAGATAGTGACGGCAGCCCGCCCTACCACCTGCTCCCTCGACCCGTGCCCCTCCTGGCTAGTTAGATCTTGCCTGAGGGGTTACGGGCCTCTGTTGAATATCATTAACAGCTCCCTTGAGCAAGGAGTCTTTCCAGAGTGCTTAAAAGAGGCGGTGGTAGCTCCATTACTGAAGAAACCATCATTGGACCCTGCGGTTCCTCCAACTACCGCCCAGTGTCGAATCTTTCGTACCTGGGCAAGGTGGTTGAGAGGGCAGTAATGGAGCAGCTGCAGTCCTTCTTAGATGATGCAACATGGTTAGACCCCTTCCAGTCCGGCTTCCGTTCGGGGCACGGGACGGAGACGGTCCTGGTCTCCATCACAGACCAACTCCGCTGCCAGCTCGACCAAGGCGGGTCTGCGCTGCTCGTGTTATTGACCTCACGGCAGCGTTTGACACGGTCGACCACAATCTTTTGATCCACCGCCTGGCCATGGCTGGAGTGAGGGGGACTGTCCTTAAATGGCTGACCTCCTTTCTCCGCCAGCGGTCTCAGCGTGTGAGGAGGGGCGGGGTGGTCTCCGAGGGTTCCCCATTAGTGTGCGGGGTCCCTCAGGGGGCATTCTCTCCCTCTGTTATTTAACATCTACATGCAGCCGCTTGCACAGCTGGTGCAGAGTTATGGGCTGGTCTGCCACCAGTACGCTGATGACACCCAGCTCATTCTGAGGATGGAGGGCAGGCCGGAGTCCGCCCCGATAATTTCCAGCTCTGCCTCGAGGCCGTTACTGGATGGCTGCGAGCCAGTAGGTTGAGGGTGAATCCGGCGAAGACGGAGATCTTGTGGCTGGGCCTCCCGGGCGGGGTGGGCGTCCTGCTTCCGACCCGGGACGGGGCGACGCTGCACCCCGCGCCGGCTGTGAAGGGCCTGGGTGTCCACCTGACTCCCAGCTGACTATGGAGGCCCAGGTCTCCATGGCTAGCAAGGCTGCTTTCTTCCATCTCCGCCAGGCAAGGTGGCTGGCCCCCCTATCTCTCCCGGAGCGACCTGGCCACGGTGATCCAAGCCACGGTCATCTCGAGGCTAGACTACTGTAACGCGCTTTACGTTGGCCTGCCTATGTCGTCGATCCAGAAGCTCAAGCTGGTGCAGAACACTGCCGCCCGGCTCCTGTCTGGGGCTCCAGCAGGTTGCCGTATAACACCAATCTTGCAGGATCTGCACTGGCTGCCTATTGAGCACCGGGTCGCCTTCAAAGTGCTGGTTCTTACCTTTAAGGCCATTCACGGCCTGGGGCCAGCGTACCTGAGGGACCGTCTCACTCCATATTGCCCATCGAGATCACTGCGGTCCGAGGAGGCCAACCTCCTGGTAATACCATCTGTAAAGCTGGCTCATTTAACATCTACCCGCCGGAGGGCGTTCTCTGTGATAGCCCCTACGCTATGGAACGCCCTCCCGGCCGAGGCCAGAGCCCTGAGGGACTTACTCCCGTTTAGGCGGGCCTGCAAAACTTATTTGTTTAGGCAGGCCTTCGGTGAGTAGGCCCGTGTGTATATCCACTGGGTTGTTATATCTGCTGCTGCTCTATTGTTTTAACTGCTATTGCATTGTTTTAATTGTGATTTTATGTGTTTTATGTTTTTAACCCTTTGGCGCTGTGCCACTGGCTCTTGTGAGCCGCCGCGAGCCCCCGGGAGTCGGCGGTGCAGAAATCCCAATAAATAAATAAATAATTGCTAATTCTGCATAGCTAGGTGCACCAAAGCCTGTCAGCTGTGTAGGGGTGTGTGATGGAGCTCTACAGGAATTTAAAGTTAAACAAAACCCCATGTTAAAGTATATATTACAAAATTAGAGTGTTCAAGTAGTGCTTGTTGTTCTGTGAGTATAAGAAGGCCATGAGTAGACTTTTAAATGAGAAATGCTAATATAAAAGATATTTAGAATAAATTTAGCTGATTAAATTGGACCTAGATGAATTAAAATTGCCATTTAAAGTTCTGATTTCTCAGGTTTTAGAATTCATTGTAATGTTAATACAACTGTAGAGAAGGGGTGAGAATCATGTGGTCCTCAAAATGTTGATAAATTAAAATTCCAGATATTCATCATCATTGTGCTGACTACAGCTGCTGGGATTTGCAGTGCAACAACATCTAGAGGGCCTCGTGATTCCCATCTCTGCAGTAGAGTTATTCAAGGGTCATGTACATTTTAGGTTATAACCTATTCTGAAACTTTGTTAGATCTCTTTATTTGCTTTGAAGGATTGTATATTACTTTGGCATGTTACATGCCTTCAAATCCCTTCTGCCTTATGATGACCATATCATAAGGGTTTCAGCACAAACATGATTCAGAGGAGGCATGCCTTCCTCCAAGGCTGAGTTTGATTTGCCTACGATACCCCAGTGAGCTTCAGTGACTAAACATGGATTCAGACCTGGACTCTCAAACATACTAGGACCTCATCAGACAGACTTTTGGCTCTGCTTCCATGTACTGCAGGGTCCCAAATGACATAAGGGCACTTCCGATGGGACTCCATTGCACTCCGTCTCCATAACACGTGGAGCCAAAAGTCTGTCTTCAGGAGTCAAGTATGGCTTAAAACAGGAAAAGGTGGACCATCCAAGAAGACTGGGAAAAATGGTAAGGGACAAAGTAAGACAGTTCCTTCTGCTTTCCCCCCACTCATGAGATGAAGTTCCTACTCCAGCACTTAAATCACTGCATTATACTGCTTTTCTATTGTATCATAAAGAAACATTAAACCAGCAAATGGCAATACTGTAATAGCTTTCCCAGCATTAACACAGTGGATGTCAGTAAGCATTGAGCCTCATTGAGGAGATGTAAAGTTCATCCTCAGTGAGTGATTATTATTTATTTTATTTAAAACTTGTGTATCCCGATCTCACCTTCGTAGAGGGACTCCGACCTCAGCAAGGATTCAATGCTACAATACAAATTGTATGCTTCCTCTCTTCCTCTGATGCAATTAGGAGGTGATCAGAACCTTCTTCTTCACTGTAGTTTTAATTTTTTTTCTGAACCCTAAGGCCTAATTAATCTTAGCTGCTAGTTTATGAAAATACGTTGGCTACATAAACCATGAATTGAAAATGTGTTTTGTAAAAATAGTTAAGAGTAAACCCAATTTGGCCATATTTGGACCGAATCTTAACCTATGGATGGATAAAGTATGCCCTATGTAACTTCCAGACTGAACTTTGGAAGCCCTCGTGACCTTTAGAGCCTCCAGAAACTTTGTAAAAGTTGTTCTAGGGCAGGGGTGGGCAACTATTTTTTCCAAGGGGCCACATGAGAGCCAAAAAATATTATGGAGGGCCGCACGTAAAAGCCTGAACTACATTCTACATAATATCAATTGAATTTCTTTAATAATAATAATAAAAAGGCACTACATTGCTTTTTTTGCTATATTAATAAGACTGATAAGAGTATATGTTACGAGCCATGAAGAAGAGAGGTTGTCACAGGAAAAATGACATTTATTCACTCAAATTTTACAAAACAATGGTTAACAAAATGTGAACATTTGTATCATTTGTGATTTATTATATCGGGCCAGGAACCTTTTTGACTCAGAGAGATATAAAAGCAAAATATTTGGAAATTTATTTCAGTGAGAGCATTATAATATATTTTAAGACTGAATTCAACTAAATGTGAGTGTAATAAGCCCCTGAATTTATTCATAATAATAATGATGATGATAATATTCATTCAGCCTCTGCTAATAATAATAACAAAAACAACAACAGGTTCCTAGAGTAGGAGGAGGATACCTCCAAGGGCCATCCAGTCCAACCTCCTTCTGCCATAAAGGAAAAACACAATCAAGGCACTCCTCACAGAAGGCCATTCAGCCATTAATAATAATAACAACAACAGGTTCCTAGAGTAGGAGGAGACCTCCAAGGGCCATCCAATCCAACCTCCTTCCCCAATATCTGCTTTGAACTGGGTTATTTGAGTCCACACTGGCATATAATGTGGTTCAAAGAAGATAGCATGGGACTTTATTCAGATGTGTGGAAAGCAATTTAGATAACACAGGTCCCTTCCACACAGGCCTATAGCTGAATATGAAGGCATATTTATTCAACCTGTGCTAATAATAATAATAATAATAATAACAGGAGAGGAGACCTCCAAGGGTCATCCAGTCCAACCTCCTTCTGCCTTAAGGGAAAAACACAATCGGAGCATTCCTCACAGATGGCCATTCAGCCATCTTGAACCAAATTTGGCACACTGAACTCTGAAGAGACCAAAGTACTGGAAGGGTTTGGTGGGCATTTGAACCAACAAAGAGTGGGAAAAGACAATCACTCACCATAAACAATGGATTATATTAATTACTAGCTTGGGGACCCGGCCCTGCCCGGGTCATTTGAGAAGTGCAGCAGGATGTAGAGTGGGTCATGGGGGCTCTGTGTGCCAAGTTTAGTCTTGATCCATCATTATTGGGAGTTGCAGTGGTATCATGAAATTACTGAAGGTAGTGCAAGTCCCATCATCTCTGTGTGTCCCGTCCCCCAATGTGTAGTAGGATGTAGATTGGGTCATGGGGGCTCTGTGTGCTAAGTTTGGTCTGTATTGGTGAATGGATGAGGGATGCATTGTTTTTCGGAAGTGAGTGAAGGTACTTCAAGTCCCATCATCCGTGGTCCGTCTCACAGTAAACTGCACCAGGCTGTAGAGTGGGTCATGAGGGCTCTGTGTGCCAGATTTGGTGTTGATCAGTCATTGGATTAGGTTTGTAGCAGGATTGGGAAGTGAGGGAAGGTATTGCAAGTCCCATCATCCATGTTCTGTCCCCCTCCAAACTTCAGTAGGATGTAGAGTGGGTCACTGGGGCTCTGTGTGCCAAGTGTGGACTTTCTCGGTGTTTGTTGGGGGCCACAGTGGTCTGTGGGAACAGAGGGGTGTAAAAGTACTACAAATACCATCATCCATTGTCAGTCCTCCCCCAATCCTCACCAGGACGTGAAGGCAGTCATGGGGGTTATGTATGGCAAGTTTGGTCTCGATCAGTGATTGGATGAGGGTTGCAGCGGACTTGGGAAGTGAGTAGAGGCACTTCAAGTCCCATCATCCATGGTCCACCCTCCTCCGAACTGCACCAGGACGTAGAGTGGGTCATGGGGGCTGTGTGTGCTGAGTGTGGTCTGTATTGGTCCTTTTTGGTGGCCTCGGTGGTCTGTGGGAACCAAAGTCTTGGAAAGTACTACAAATCCCATAATACGTGGGTCATGTCATAGGGGTGTTATGTGTACCATGTTGGTGCAGGTCCATCACCCGCGCTGGTCGCTGTGGCCTGTGAAAGTGGTTGCCACATATCCGCCCTGGCCTGTGAAAGTGGCTGCCACATATCTGCCCTGGCCTGTGAAAGTATAAACACAGAAAGTGTAAAACAGAAAGGAGTAAAAAAAAATGGAAAAGGCCTGCATGGATTTAGCAGTAAGGTCCAATGAGGCTGGGTGAGGGGGCTTTGGGCCAGAATTATTTATATAAGCATTAAAAGGCATTAGAGAAAGGTATTTATTGTTTTCTCTTGTGTCTTTTGAGTGAAGTAGGGCCTTTGTAGAGTGACAGTGCCTGTTCTAAAGATCCTGTCAGAAGCTGCCTTTCTCTGACACTGTGTTGAAGAGGGAAGATGGATGCCTCTTTTGGGCCTATCTGGGAGAAGGGGATTTGTAGGGGCTACAATGTTTTCTGGGAAGTGAATTGGGATGCAAATCCCATCATTCGTCGGCCTTCCTGCCCTAAACTCTATTTTGGGGCCTGTAATGTTATGGCCTGCTATTGGTAACTTTAAAAGGCCGAATGGCAGGCAGCCGTTTTCTAAAAGCTGAGGGGGAGGAGAATACAGGAATCCATTTTGTTTTCACAGAGCCAACTGTTGTTTGAATGTAGAGGCCTGGATTCTGGGATGCTGGCTTTTTTCCCCTCAGTGGGAAGAAATCCTGTTGTTTGAATGTAGAGGCCTGGATTCTGGGATGCTGGCTTTTTTCCCCTCAGTGGGAAGAAATCCTGTTGTTTGAATGTAGAGGCCTGGATTCTGGGATGCTGGCTAATCAGTGGCTATCAATGCCCTCTGTCTGGTGCCTTAGAATTTTGGAGTGGCGAGGCTGTCCAATCAAAGGACTTTATGCAAATAGCTGCCACATATCCGCCCTCCGCATACACACATACAAACATTCCGTTTTATAAAGGTATACAGATACAGATAATGGCAGAATGCAATGATATTAAATTCATACCACTGGGAAGCAAGGAGTCAAAGGAAGGGACTCCAAGTATAATGGTCCCAAAAAAGGATTTAGAAAATACTAGCTGTACCCGGCACGCGTTGCTGTGCCCTATTTAGGAGATTCGAGAAAGTCTGAGTATGTAAGGGTTGGAATTGTTGTTAGTGAATTGGGTGTTTTATGTTTGTGACTCAGCTCTTTGCCTGCAGTCCTTCGGGTTTGACTTGTACCATGGCCAGGACGGATTAGCTTGGGGAGGGCTTGTCCTGTCAGGGGATCTCTATCTTCACAGGCGAGTCCAGTGTCTGTTGGGGGACTGTTAAAAATCCTTTCCGTATCCTTTTTAGCCACCTTTCTCAAGATCTTCATGTCTAGCTTACTGGAGATCTTTTTTTCAAGATGTCCTGCTCTGAATGGTTTTGACCCATTGGTCGTGGTCTTCTGATTTGAAAGTGTTGGAGGAGGCTGGCACTCATCTGACAGTTTGTTATGGGTTGGAATGTTCATGTTGGCTGGCCAGTACAGCAGTTATGCAAATCCGCCCTTATTGGCAGCCAATCATGTTGTCAGAATGTAAGGCTGGCAGCCCCGGAGGATGCTGGGAAATGTAGTTTTATTTTTACTCGTTGTTTTGGGGGCCTTGTAGGTTTTTTGGGGGAAAGTTTCTTTGCTACAAACGTACCTTGCTTGAGGCCTATTTCTGTTGGCAAGTTTTGTGTTTCTGCGTTGTAAGGTTTCTCTGTTTCAGGTAGTCTTCACATGGCGACTGTTCCTTTATATATATATAGATTAATATTAGAGCCAGAACAAAGTGAAACTGGAAATCTCGCCAATGCCAGACATTTGTAAAGTTCCCATTCTGGGTCTAATATTAATATTTTCTAAATCTTTTTTTGGGACTATTATATTTGGAGGACCTTCCTTGGAGTCCTTGCTTCCCAGTGGTTTGAATTTAATATCATTGCATTCTGCCATTATAATTAATATAATCCATTGTTTATGGCGAGTGTTTGTGCCTGCTTGTCTTTTCCCCCTCTTTGTTGGTTCTCTTGCTACACTAGCCTTCCTTCTTGTGGGCATTTACCTTGAGGTTGGGAGTTGTAGTTCACCTACATCCAGAGAGCAGCACAGTGGACTCAAATAATGATGGATCAGGACCAGACTTGGCACAAATTCTCAATTTGCCCAAAGAGGCAGAAGAGGAGAAGAGAAGAGGAGGAAGCCGGGAAGGGAATGGATGCTCCCCCCCGTGCGTTCCGGCCTCGGTCCCGCCCCTTTCCCGGTCTGGCCATGCCCCCTCTCCCTTGGTGCACTCTCTCCTTCCCTCTTCTGTTCAGGTGGTGGAAGGGGGAAAGAGAGGGGGGAAGGGAGGGAAGGAAACAGGAAGACAGGAAAGAGCGCCGAGGAAGAATTGAAGGGAGGAGGAGGGCGAACTCACACACACACACGAGGAGAAGAGGAAGAAGCTGGGAAGGGAATGGATGCCCCCCGCGTGCGCGCTCCGGCCCCGCCCCTTTCTCGCTGCACTCCCTCCTCCCTCTTGCAAGGGTGGTGAAAGGGGGAAGGAATAAAAGGGAAAGAGAGAGGGAGGGAAGGAAACAGGAAACAAGGGAAAGAGGAGGAGGAGGAGGAGGGCGGCATCGCGGAAGGGACGCTGTGGGGCGGGGCTTCCCCCGGAGTTTGTTCTGCAGCGAGGAAGGAGTTCTGCTCCCTTGCTTTTGCAGCACAAAGATACACGTGGCTTTGTAGCTGCCCGGACCTGCCTTTCTTCCCCCGGTAAGCAGCGCTGCCCAAGGCTCCGCGGGCCACATGGGATCGCCCAAAGGGCCGGATCAGTGCCGGGCCGTGCGGTGCCCACCCCTGTTCTAGAGTGAAGCCATCAAGTTTTTAAAAGGAAGAAATGAATTCCTTATGGCGGTGACAGTATGTCTTATAATAATTAAACCATATATATTAATATTTTAGTAAATGCTAACAATAACTGGCCTCCTGATATAGAATTTGTGATTAAATATGACCACTATATGAGAAAGTATGTATTTCATCTGTTTTTTCATGAAAAACTAAACACTGCTATTTTGAAGTAGGGGGAAAGCTAATACTCATTTATATTTGGTGATGCTCAAGCAGTCCTCATAGGGGAAGGGAGGCCAAATTAGGAAACCTTGTTTTATGTTTTTCCCCTTAAACCCATGTAGTAGTGAAAAAATATTTTTCTTTTTATGACTATTATTAGTAGACAGTGTATCTTTATGCCAAGTTCTTTGCCAGTTTACTTAGAAGCACATCTTGCTGGAACTTGTTCTGACTGAATATGCATAGGGGAATAAATCTTGGGTGTTCATATTTTGTTTTGAACTAAAACAATGGGAAGTGAAGTGTTATACTAGTTCAGCTGGTAATTCTCTTTGTATTTCAGCTGTAGTTTTCTCTGACTGAATTGCGATTCATGAAACTGGAGTTTGAAGTGAATGAGTATTTTCTGTTCTTAAACAGAATTTTGTATAAATACATGTAAAACTAATTACAGTATGATCCCCATATCTGTAGGGGATACATTCCTGATCTTATTGTGATAAGTGAAACTTTTGGATAATAGCAAACCCTATTGAACAAACAACTTTAGGCAGAAGCATTCACTAGAAATGGCCTCACTAAGTCTTCCAGCATGACTCTATGATCAATTTTGCGTGAAGACATACCATAGAGTCCCTAAGAAATGCTTAGAGAGGACATATATTGTCAGATATGGGTAAATGAAACCACAGGTACCAGTCCTGTTCGTTTCCCTATTTGGGGTATTTGTATAGTGTTAACATTATATAATGTTAATGTATATGGATAGTGTGGCAGGGAAGTCTATATTTGATTTTAAACCAAAAAAAAAAGAATATGAGGAAAGCATCCTTGATAAACATATCTATCCATTGGTATTTCTTTGTTCCATCTGCCTTGCTGAAATGGTGTTGTCTAATCCAGTGCTTCTCAACCTTTTTTGAGCCGCGGCACACTTTTTACATTTAGCAAATCCTGGGGCACACCACCAACTAAAATGACACAAAATGACACTCTAACACAGTAATACATATAGTTAATATGTTTTTAAATGTATTCATACACTCAGTGTGAAACCTGGATCTGTTTCGATGAACACAAAATAGATATCCTGGCAGGAATGGAAGAAAGACACACACGAAGGTCTTGCTCAACAGCTGGGAGTTATAGTTCACCCACAATCAAAGAGCATTCTGAACTCTACCAATGATGGAATGGAATCAAACTTCCCACACAGAACTACCATAACCAAGAGAAAATACTATAAGAGTTTAGTGGGCATTGACCTTGAGTTTTGGAGTTGTAGTTCACCTATATCCAGAGAGCACTGTGGAGGGGAGTCAGGAAGACGTGGGGCGAGTCTGCGCAGTAGCGCCTGCACGGATCACGTCTTCCTCCCTCCCTCCCCCCTCCTGCAGAAGCGGCAGTGTGAGCAAAGTGAGCAGAGCGAGGCTGGGAAGAAGGGAGCCTGAGTGGAGAAGAAAAAGTGTTCGGCAGGAGGGGGAAGAAAGGGTATTGGAGGTTCCAATTTCCCACGGCACACCTGATGATCGCTCACGGCACACTAGTGTGCCATGGCACACTGGTTGGGAAACACTGGTCTAATCCCTGGAAGCCAGGGGCGGTCTAAGGTAATTTTAAATGGTAGGCGAACATTATTTTGGCGCCCCCTCCCAAAAAAACATTATTTTGCCGCCCCATGTAAAACAAATATACAATTATAATATCACAATACCATTAGTAGTATTATATTGTATCAATGTATATACAATATATTATACCATACTCATACTATATTATATCATAATTATATTATACTACATTACAATATAATTATATTATAATATATTGACATTATAATATAATGTAACATTCTATTATATTATTATTATAAAATAATAAAATTATTTATTTAAATAAAATTATCCTCTACTAAATATTTTCATTACTCCTATAAAACTCAAATAACCCAAAATAAAGTAAAATAAAATATTATATATTACTATTTTGTACAATACCACTATACTGCAATATAGTTTGTAATATTACATGTAATATAAAATATATCATTATTCTATTGTTATATTGTATTTGTGTTATATTGTATGACAATATTAAGCAGAAAAGTATAATAATCAACAAGAAATGCAATGTAAATGCATCAAAATCAGAATATATTACCTACCACCCGACTCATAATTCATAGGAGTCTCCCATAAGTCCCAAATTAGGATCCCAATGTAAATGTAAATAGAAAAACAGCCAAAATGTTCAAATGAGGTCGAATACAGGCAGCGCAACCTGGGCAAACTTGGGCCCTCCCTCCCTCCCTCTAGGTGTTTTGGCCTCCAACTCCCACAACTCCTCATAGCCTCAGGCCCCTCAGGTCTAGACAGAAATAGAGCCGAAGAAAGGAAGGAGGGAGAGAAGAGGTCACAGAGGAGGAGGAGGAAAGCCCTTCCTTCATTCCTTCCCAAAAGCGCGGCGGAGACAAGGGGGAGAGGGAAGCACTCCCTGCCTGCCCGATAGGGAGTGCTTTGCTTACAGGCTTCTGCGCAAGGGAGCTACTGGGCATGCGCGGAGGTTTTCGCGCATGTGCAGTTGCTCCTGCGCTCAACTTCAGCTCTGGAGCAACTGCGCCTGCGTGAAAACCTCCGTGCGTGCCCAGAAGCAGCGTCGGAGCGCACAAGGCCAGGGTCAAAAAGCAGGCAGCTGCAGCACTGTCTGAGGAACATTGGCAGGGCCAGGATGGCGCCCCCTTCCCAGATGGCGCCTTAGGCGGCCGCCTACTTGGCCTATCTTGTAGGACCGCCCCTGCTGGAAGCAGTACATTTTGCTTATACTAGGTGGATTTTCTGACTTTTTTTGTATGCTGCTTTGGCTTCTTGTTTGCCTGTTGTGGTCCTCTGTCATGTTCTCTTAGTTAAGTTGGAGTAACTGTGTCAGAACTGTTGTCTATGTGATAAAGTACAGTAATTTGTATTCCTTTAATAAAACAAAGTACTGTATAAATACAATACTGAATTCTGCAGGAGTGCCTGAATAATACTAATGATTCATTCTATCTTTATCATTGACATGAATGATAAAGTTAAGATATGAATAATAGATTCTCTCTGGTAATGAGATGTTAATTAAGCTTCCTTATTCATATACCTTAATTCCAGTGAAGACTAAAATCTTGCTTATGTAGGCTTTTTTCTTTGTTAATATTTGATTTAAAGCTGGAAATGTACAATGAAAGAATATTTAAGGGAAGCATCTGAAAAATGTAAGTGCGCATTTACTTTCAAGCTGTATGTTGAGGTTTGTTGACCCTACAAATTCCATTGGGTTTGTTTAGACAATGAATGTTCAGGGTCGTTTTATCAATTTCTTCATTTGAAATATAGCCTACAACACCTGGTATTTGTTGGCCATCTACCATCCAAGCACTCCCCAGGGTCAACATGCTTAACTTTCAATATCAGCCAGGATCTCATGTTCTTAGGGCATTTTAGACCCTACAATGAAAAATAATTATATACTTTGGTTATCAGTTTGGTTACTGGCATAATGTGTATTCTTAAAACTTGCTCTTCAAATTAAAGTTTTCAGTGTTGGAATAGCTTTATAAATATTCAGTGTCCTTGAATTGGTTTGGCCAGAATTACAAGGTTTCCTACAGATAATATATTTGAGACTAGAAATGGTTTTTTAAAGACTCTGTGTCTTAGATTACCTTTTGAAAGAAAGATTTGTGTTAGTATATTTCAAGTATGAAATGTAGACATTTAGTTAGTGAAGAAATATTATTAAAATTGGGATTGTTTTCTGGGGGGAAAATGACTTGTGATTACATTGAAAAAATACTTTGCAGCTTCCCATCATTGGCAATGAACTAACAATGCATTGGCAGTGGTATCTACCTATCTATCTATGTCTAAATTTAAACATTTATGTTGTAAAATAACTACTACAGTATATGTTTATGTGCCTGCCTTCAAATTTGGTGCTTCTAGGGTGTGTAAGGCCAATTGCTACAAAAGCAAAAATGGACACCGTACATAAAAGTTGCCACTTGAGGGCACTATATGACCAACATTATTCACAGTTCAGGCTTTCTGACAATTAAACAGCTCTATTCCACCCATTTTTGTGGTGATGCATTTTTTTGTGTTATAGGGTTAATTTTGTTTTATTTTTGTGAATTGCTTTGAAAACAGGGTGAATGGCTGTCCAAAAATTCCTTTAAAATGTTGTCTTAACTAGCTTCACAAAAAAGGAGGGGGTCCCAAGAAAAATCAGAGATTAAGTTGTTGGTAGAGTTCAAGTGAATTTTAATTATTACATTGGGTGCAAATTAAATGCCATCATAAATATTTGGGAAGTCATTATTTCTCAGCTAAACAGCACTAAAATGTTTGTGTAGAGATGTTAAGCAAGTGTAGCCATGCCACAAATGACTTGTTAGAGCAAGTATGTCTTCTGGATTTATAGCTTGCCAAACCAAATAGATTTATCTTATATGAATGGAAAGCAACCCCCCCCCCTTTTTTTTTCTTGGCAGGTTTGCCAAAGACCTCACATGATTTTTGTCAGTTGGGTGCATTCTACCTGTGTGCCTACTCTAGTTTTAGGAAACAAAATATTGCATACAACAATATTGCATACAAACAAAACAGGGCAGAAAAATATCTGGTTTTGTACTGTATAGTAGGCTTCTTTGCACTCTTATTTTCCTTTTTGTCTCTCCCACCAAAATGCAACACGGGATCATTAGGCAATCCTCTTGGGGGACGGGGGGGAGCTGAAGAAGAGATGGTGTCTCCAGAAATCAGACAAAAGGACATACCAGGAGTTTTTATCCTGGTGGCATAAAAACTTTCTAGCCATTTTGGGAATCTTCCTCAATCCCTTGCATTGCAGCCCATCCCAACCTTCTGAGTAACATTAGGGAATACTACAGTAGGAAAGAAAAGCTTCCTTCTGTCAGCCGTATGGACCATTCATTGAGGTCGTCCCATGAACCAATGAAGTCAAGAAGGCTGAGAGTTCTGCAGTGACCCATGGGACACGTGCTAGTTTTGTTAAGATAAGCCAAGATAGTAATAATGTATTATATTCTTATGGACTTAAAGCATTAGGCTTTTGATCTTTGTTCAATAACCTGTGAAAACAGATACTATAGTTACGTGAGTCAGACTCCTACAACCAGCAGGTGTTAAGTGAAAGAGGAAATAGTTTGCCAATAAACTGATAATGAATCCCTTTGAAGTACAGTATCAAAAATGTACATCTGTTCAGATTAATCAGTAGTGGCAAACTTATTATAAGACCCCTAAGGCTCATATGGGAAAAGCATGAAGTAAAAGAACCGTGTCTTCTGGCCCTATGTATGAATTTAAAGAGCAACAGTACAAATCCTAGTTCTGTCTGGCAACTTGTCAGTGTAATAATTGCTTGATTGGATGCACTGGTATGCCCTCCAGGCACTGAATATTGAGACTATACAATCAATGGCAGATTAATTGTACCTGATGCATTAGCCTTCTATTTTGCTGCGGTTATCTTTTGTTCACAGAAATTATCTGCTGTGACCCAGGAATTGTTTTTATACAGTCAAACTGAATGCCAGGAATGTCTTTGGTGCAGTAACTATGTGGCATTGGCTATTGTATAGCTTAGTCATTACATTAGGTAACCATCTATAGCGCAGGTGTCAAACTTGTGGCCCTCTAGATCTTTGGGCCTCCAGCTCCCAGAAACCATAAGAAGCTTGTTCAATGGCCAGGAATTCTGGGAGCAGAAGCCAAGAACACCTGGAGAGCCACAAGTTTGACGCCACTGATCTACAGTGAGGGTGAACAACTGTGGCCTCCAGATGTCACCGAAGAATAATCCAGTCAACTGTGGATATCATAGCAAGTGCTGAGGAATGCTGCAAGTTACAGTCCAAAAGCTTATATAGTATTTCAATTGCTGAAAAGACTTGGAGGGTAGGATTTTGATCATCTAGATGGAGGATATCTGCGACATAGGTTTCTAGAAGGGTTAATAATTGAACAAGCTGTCAGGTATAAATGGATATCATGTATAAGTCTAGGACAGTGGTTCTCAACCTTGTCAATGCCATGACTCCTTAATGAAGTTCCTCATGTTGTGGCGACCCCCAACCATAAAATTATTTTCGTTGCTACTTCAATTTTGCTACTGTTATGAATCGTAATGTAAATATCTGATATGCAGGATGTATTTTTATTCACTCGATTAAATTTGGCACAAATACTCAATATGCCCAAATTCGAATACTGGTGAGGTGATTTTGTCATATAGGAGTTGTAGTTGCTGGGATTTGTAGTTAACATACAATAAAAAAACCAAAACTTGGCACACAGAACTCCCATGATCAACAGAAAGTACTGGAAGGGTTTGGTGGGTATTGACCTTGAATTTTGGAGTTGGAGTTCACCTACATCCAGAGAGCACTGTGAACACAAACAGTGATGGTTCTGGACCAAACTTGGCACGGATACTTGCCCAAATTTGAACACCGGTGGAATTTGGAGAAAATAGACTTGACATTTGGGAGTTGTAGATACTAGGATTTATAGTTCGCCTACAATCACAGCAGGAGGAGGGCTTTTGGTGGGAGGATTCACCGTCTGTTTCCAAAAAGGAAGACAAGGACAGGTGGAGACATTTTCAGCCTTCTCTGCCAAAGGGATTCCTAAGAACATCAGAAATATGTGTTCTCTGATGGTCTTTGGTGACCTCTCTGAAACCCACCTGACCACCCCCCCCCCAGGAGTCCCAGACCCCAGGTTGAGAAACGCTACTCTAGGACATGTTTTAGGATCAAAATTATGATGTTGCTATTATCTATGGATAAATCAGGGTTATTCCATGGAAAGGGAAAAGCACCAATGGTGGCTTGTGGCCAACTGCCTCTGCCATTTCTCTGCTCAGGCATTCATAAGAGCCAAAAGTGATGCCACGGTAGAGAAAACAGAGGGGGACAGTGCTTCTTTGGGTTGACCTCAAACTGACCTAGTTTTTGCCTTTCACCGTTATATACAGAGAAGGAGATGCTCCTTTATTTCATAAAACCCAAGGTGCAATACTCACATTGATCTATCAATAAGCTAACCCAGATTTTTTGGGTTGATTTTTTAAACTAAAATTTCTAGACTTATGGATGTGTACATAGAGTAGGTTTCATAAAATTGTTGTCCTGAAGTGTGCTTGTCAGGGTTCATGAGATTTTTTCCCCTCCAGACTACCATATTTAATAGCTAAATGTGGATAATATTTAAGAAACACTAATATGTCTTTTCATATTATAGGGTTTTTCAATGGCTCAAGAATCGCCCAAAAATTCAGCAGCAGAAATCTCTGTAACAAGCAATGGAGAACTTGAGGATGCACAGGAGCACAGCTTCAATAGGGTATGTATATCATCATCTGTGTGTGTGTGTGTGTGTGTGTGTGTATGAGCAGCTGTCGTCGTTAGGCTGAAGTAAACAAAAGAACCAATAAACGGAATCACACCAAATTTGGCAACATAACATCTCACACTGCAAGGTGTGACCAACAATAATAATAATAATAATAAAAAGAACTAAACATAACTTACAAATCCTAAAAATCCACTGCGCAAGCGTACAGGGACGAGGGGTGGGATGCGCGCGCGCACACACAGGAAAGAGGGAAGGAAGGAGAAGGCCTGGCCCCACAGAGAGCATGGAGGCTTGGTAAGGCAAGCCCCGACAGCAGCTGGAGCCACCATGAGGCCCAAGGAAGGAGGCTCAGCTCCTCACAGTGATTCCAACACACTATACTACAACTCCCAGAAGCCAATGAGAAAGGAATCTGGGAATTGAAGTTCAAAACAGTATTTCCCGCTCTGTCTCCTCTGTTTTCTCTGTTTGGCCTCTAAGGATGGATAGCGGATGGCAGAATGATCGATGGCAACCAACTGCCACTGATCACTCCGCCTGCTATTGATGTGCTCTGGCCTCGGTGGGGACTGTCTGCAATCTACCAAGGGAGCCCAAGATGGTGCTGGCAGTGGGAGAAGTGGGCACAGAGCACAAGGGAAGGGGAATGAGGAAGATGCCCCAGGCGCCTAGGCTGCTGGCAGAAAGCAACAGGAGGGAGAAACAACAGGAGGCACCCCTAAAACCAAGACCTCCCTAACATGAAAGAAAGAAAGAAAGAAAGAAAAGATGGGAAAGGGTGGAACAAAGGATTCCACCAGACAGGAAGCAGCCAGGCTTTGAAGCTGCAAGGCTATTTAGTGCTAATCAAGGTCGTCAATTGTAACATTCACACTTGCCTCTCACAGACAAAAAGTTCTTTCTCCCACCCTGGACATTCCACAGAAATATAAACCCCACTTGCCCAGTTTCCAACAGACCTCACAGCCTCTGAGGATGCCTGCCATATATGTGGGCGAAGCATCAGGAGAGAATGCTTCTAGAACATGGCCAGACAGCCTGGAAAACTCATAGCAACCCAAACATTGCATTATTTGTTTGTGTAACTTTAAACACATCACCCTCTGAAAATCAATTGATTGTACTACCATCCCCTTATGGACAGATTATACACTTCTTTTTAAACCACTTTACCTGTGAATGTTGTGCAAAATTTGGATCTAGTTGAATTTTCAGCAAATTTGGAGGCTATAATTGAGATCATCTAATTTACACAGAAAGTTCATATTTGAGTGCAATGAGAGGGGGCATTCATTTTTTTCAATTCATGCAGAGTTTCTGAGCTTTTATCATAACTTTAAACATAAAATGATGTGTCTGTCTCTTATCACATCATATGTAAATAGTTGGATAGATCTTCAGCAAATTTGGAGGGGATATTTTAGATATTTTTTACATAAAAGCTATGTGGTATACATAAAATCCCCAGAGTGGTTGTGGTGGAGGTTCCCCAATTATTTTTTCATTGTCAGTATTTTAATGAAAAGTCTATTAGGAGAGGTAGGCTCTTAGGGGCATCCAACTAGAGATGCAGTCATTCCCCAGAGCAGTCAAAATTGAACAGCTACAGATGAGATTTAATGATTTTTCCTGAATAATGCTGGGTGCTACAGTTAGTTATTCATGTAGTCAAATAACCAAGTGTGATATGTGCTTTAATCTCTATAACTTTATGGAATGAGCCTTCTGAAATGATCTTCAGAGTGTGTGATACATTAGAGAAGTAATAACCATCACCATTTATCATAAGCCATGGACCAGGTGATGATAATAGATTGTGATAGCTTACTGCTGTAATTATAGGGGATCCTTTTCATGTTCACTGTGAATCGTACCAGTGATATTTAAGCGCCAGCGCAAGCAATGTCGGAACCTTTAAAATACAAATGTCAATCATTAATAAGGCCCGCCCCCCTACCCTATAAGTAGCCCGTCACAGGCTGACCCCTCAGTTCTCTTTTTTCCGCCGAGCAAGAAGGAACCTACAGATAAGCTCAGAAGAAGTGAACTCCTATAGAAAGAATGGCATCAAATTCTTTTAAGAAATGCAAACAATGTCCAAATGTTTACTCAGAAAATGATGGACATGACATATGTCTGATGTGCTTAGGTGAAGGGCACATTATTCAAAAATGCAAGATTTGTATGGCTTTTACGCCTCAAACAAGAAAAAATAGAGAAAATAGGCTAAAAGCAGCTTTATATGAAGGCATTCATCGACCACAGACTCTTCAGCAACAAAAAGAGGTAAAAAAAGTGGTCACTTTACCAAAAAAGAAGAAAAAAGGAAAAAAGGTGAGCCCTATGGACTTAATAATAGAACTGCAAAGGCAATTTAAAATCCTACCTGTGGGGCAGGTGTTGCAAAAATGCTATTGTGTCTAAGGAAAGACTAGATACAAAGTGAATTATTCCCTCTTATTACATGCTTGCAGGTGAACATAGGCATTTAAAATAGGCAAACATACAGGATGAAATTATTTTCGGGTCACCATGATATTAATTCTGTATATTTACTCTATTGTGGATGACAGAGGCATATGTACGATAATGACTGTATTTCAATATTTTAATAAGTTGCAGAATAAAGTTATAAAGGATTGGATCTAGGTTTGGTCATGTATAATTAAACTGGAAGAAAATGAACTTTCTTGCTGCCTTTACCGTAAAGTGTTCACTCCAGTCCGCTGAAAATGCTATACAGAGTGCCAGGGACCCTCCTGAATGGGGTGAGGTATGTTGCCAGGGAGGGAGATCCCTAAGAATTAGAGAGCAAAGGGCCTTCTCTGTGAGCAAAGGCCCTTCTACTAGGTAGATTCTGGATCCATTTCCCTAAAGTATTGAACAAAACCAGGTTCCTGATCTCACTCGTTAGTATATGTAGAATTGTTAGTCAATAATTGACCCAAAAACATTGGTCAACCCCCTGTGGCACAGTGGGTTAAACTGCTGAGCTGCTAAACTTGTTGACCAAAAGGTCGCAGGTTCAAACCCGGGGAGCAGCGTGAGATCCCGCTGTCAGCCCCAGCTTCTGCCAATTCAAAAACATGCAAATGTGAGTAGATCAATAGGAAGGAAGGTAACGTTAATCCATGCAGTCACGCCTGTCTCATGACCTTGGAGGTGTCTACAGTCAACGCCACCTCTTCAGTTTAGAAACGGAGATGAGCACCAACCCCCAGAGTCAGATACAACTGGACTTAATGTCAGGGGAAACCTTTACCTTTACTTATCCATAGGTCAAATTACTATACATTAACTCTATTTTTTTAATTGCCTTCTCTTGAGTAGAATAGCAAAAGGTGAGAACTTAGCTCATCGCAAGATATCCTAAAAGAAGCACAAATCACCTTATTAACTTTATCGTGATTTGTTTTCAGACCTTTTTTAAAGCCTGGGTAGGGAAATGGCCCGCTGAGGTGACAGTGACGTTTTTTCCTTGACTTGTCCATCGATCATATCAAAATGCATAATTTTGGCACCTAAACCTGCCCTTGTCTTATATATGATTATATATGGGATATTGAAATAGTGACTAATAACACGGAAAATAGTAATCATTTAGTACAAAACTATATGTTTGAGGTCCATCTGAATTTCTAAAACCTTTGCCTAGAGACCTGGCAGGCAGCTCACACACTTGAACAGGTTTGTTCCTGAAGGATTTCCATTTGCCCCTCTTCGTTGTGGCTGAGTTTTTTGAACAGCAAAAATAATAATTGAGCTCAACAAATTATTGGGGACAGGATGTAGCAAGCATCAGGTGTGTGTTTCAAGACTGCAATGGAAATATTTAATTATTCAGATAGGCTGTTGAAAGTTTTAATAACATACTCTTATATTGATTTTATTGCTTTTATCACAGTCCTTATTTTATTATCGAATTGGAAGCCAGTAGCGCTTTGGCATGGTATTATTGTGCAATGCTGAGCTAACATACATAGTTATCACATTAATTGTAGTCATTCAGATGCAGAATGGGATCTGCATATTGTGTATATTCCTAACTTCATTACTGGTATCATTAAGGTTTCTACAGTTTTGCACAGAAATCCAACAGACTGAATTATATTTTACAGCACAGCCACAGAAAGATGCTGTTTTGTGCAGTATGAAGAGTGTTAGGTATTTACCGTTGTAATTTAAATAACTTTTCTTCACATAAGAACAATGTATTTTTTAAATGGATGTGATATGCTTTGCATTCAGGCTGAATATTTACTACAGAATAAATTGTAGTTGCATACCATTGCTTAAATCATCTGACTTCACAAAATCTGGGGAAATTGCTGTATAATCACAAATGAAAGTTTATGTTTGATCTCTGAAATTCACCTCAGATAAGCTTGTCTCCTCCCTTAAGAGGTCTAATGGGAAAACTGCCTTTACTTGCCTCCATCTTGTAAATGATGCATGTAATAATCACGTCTTGAATACTATTTCCTACAGATACTTGGTGGTGCAGAGACAATGAAGTATGTACTGCAGTGTGTGCCACATATTGATTTTGCTGCATGCACACACTTTCTGAACTGTTAATTAACTTTTTCTAACCCCTGTTAGAAATGTGTTGTGTTCTTTTCCCAAATTGTGGTACTATTAAATTACCGCAGGGAGAGGCAGGTAATAAATTCATTATTATTATTATTATTACTATTACTATTTCTTGCACAGTTCTCTAGAGAATAATATAGATACCCTAGTTCAATACCCAGTGATTTTGTTTGAAAGCCAATGATGAATCTGTCACAGGATTTTTCAGGCAGGATTTGTTCCGAGGGTGTTGCCTTGATTTCATCTGAGGCAAAAACTGGGATTCAGGTTGAGAAATGTGCATGTATGCTTTATATTTGCAGGTGTCCTTTTGTGGCATTGCGGAGGGATGATGTTGATATTCCCATCCTCAGTGTTGCACTCAAAGGCCTCCTCCTTAACTCCCCAAAACTATATCATACAGACATTTTGTGTTTTCACATGGTGAAGCATCTGGCAGCCACCCTCTGTAGCTAAATGTACAATGATTACAGAAATACTGAGGCACCTGGCTATAGGGTAGGATAGCTAGATCTTCTCTGCTGTTACATGATCAAGTCATTAGAGTAAATTTTGGGGTATTTGGGTCAGTGTAGAGTCCCCATGCAAATCTTTACACTATGTTAAGGGGGGCATGATTTGATGTGACTTACTATGTCAACCAGTGAGTATCCATGGCCAAGTGGAGATTCATACCCTGGTCTCTCAGAATCCTAGTTTAACATACAGTATTTCATATTCCTATTGTGATTTCATCCACTGTGTTGCCATGCCCACTTTACCATATTATCTGTATTACACTGTTGGCTGGCATGAGTGGAGAAGCACAACAAGATGATATGGCAGTAGATGAGCATTGTAACACCATTTAAAGCTACGTGGAGGAAAGGTGGGACATAAGTACAGTAGAGTCTCGCTTATCCAACCTTTGCTCATCTAACGCAGTATGCCACCCACCTGGATCCACAGCTGTTTCAATACACTGCAATGTTTTGGTGCTCAATTTGTAAATACAGTAATTCCTACATAATGTTATCATGTATTGAACTGCTTTTTCTGTCAATTTGTCATAAAACATGATGTTTTGGTGCTTAATTTGTAAAATCATAATGTAATTTGATGTTTTATAGGCTTTTCCTTAATCCCTCCTTATTATCCAACATTTTCGCTTATCTAACATTCTGCTGGCTCGTATATGTTGGATAAGCAAGAATCTACAGTATAGCAAATTCAAGGAGTGTGGCTGGTCCTTAAAATGGGTGCCATTTCCAATAATGTATTCTTTCCTGAAATGTGCACTCAAATCAGAAATGTATGATACTAGCTGTAGAGTTCTAATAAGAGCAGTAGTAATTGAAGACAGGGTTCATTCAGTTTCCTGTCTGTTATGTTTTAACAGTTTTCAACACAAAACTTCAAAGAGTTGCCAATGAATTATTTTTAAAAGGGGATGCATAAAGATAAATCCGTTTTCTGTAGAGCAAGTGCTTCATTCCAAGTAAGCCTTAATAAAATCTTGGGGAAATTGTATGTGCTTTCCAATCCTTTGAAACAGTTGAGTACTAAATTAAGTTACAGGTAGACTTTGGCATGTTTTTGTGCTTATTATGGTCATTAACATTGTGGGTTTGAAACTAAAGCTGACAGCCCTTCTCAATAAAAACTGATGCTGCTGATTAAAGATTAAAGGCTTAATCCCTGATGATTGTTCATTGCTAGAACACTTTGACACTTAGTGCATAACAAAAAAATGTTCCAAAACTGCCAGCATTTGGGTGTGGAAAGGGTATAATGGTGAATGAGGGGAAATTAAATAGAAAGCAGCCCTACAGGACATCCATGGAGACGGGAAATACATTCAGGAAAATGAAGAGTAGGCAAACGTGCCACAGATTTTTCCACTGTGGAGGGCATTATAAGTCAGCCTTCACTGAATCACACACATGCTCTGTAGTTCGTGCCTATTGAAACAACAGAAAGCTAGGGAAGTCAGTGTCCCCCTTACTAGTCATGGCAGACATACATTAGGTTAGAAATCCTGCCCCTTCTTTGACCAGTTCATGTAGGAATAGGACATGACTGGTTCTCCTAACTTTATCTATTTATTTTCAAAGATCCAAAATGCTGCAGAAACTATTTGCTTAGGAAATGGGCAAAATATTGTCTTTATAATTTCCCTAATTTATATATGTTTGTATAGTCTTTTTTTTTTTTGAAGGTTGACTATCCAGGGGAGGAACCCGCCCTTTATGTCTGCTCTGAGGGTTTCTTATGATGCATGCTGTTATTCTACCTAAGTTTATACCTTGTTTTACTTTGGTGTGGTAGCCATAATCTTAAGTAGAGAAGTACTTCTGAGAGAGTGCAGGATATGCATCAGAAATGTAAATATGTCACACTGTTGTTTGAGCTCAGAAAATTACAGCCAGTCCTGTTGTAGATGTGGCAGTAGTCTGAATTTTCCATTTGCATCGAACTACAGTGCTCAGCACTACTCTACCATATTTTCTAACTTATAAGACTACTTTTTAACCCAAGAAAATCTTCTCAAAAGTCAGGGGGCATCTTATACTCCAGGAGTCATCTTATAGAGCGGGTGCTGAAACTTCCAGTCTGGATTGGAGAATCTGTGGTTGCCGCATATGGTGGGGGGAGCTCAAAAATGGCAGTGGCTGTGTCCCTGCAGTATGCAGCGACTGTATGAAAGCATGAATGGCGACACTGTGCAAGTATGGTAGAAGAAAATCCATTCATCAGGATTCATGGACTTAATGCCGTCCCGATGTTAAGGTGAAGGGGCGCCTCACCGGGAAGGACGGAGCAAGCTGCAGGCGTCTGGGGCGCCCGGGGTATAGAAAAAAGAGAGTGGCTCTGGGCCCAAAATACACACCTCTTTTACCTGTCTGGCCCGCCCTTGTATCCTATTACCGTACCTCCTTCTCTGCCTCTCAGATGTCGCTCCTGAAGACTGCAGTGAAGCGGTACAGGTGTGCACGTGCGAGATCTGAGAGGCAGAGAAAAAGGTACAGTAATAGGAAAATTACCATATTGAAATCAAATCTGATGCTTTTTAAATGTTTATTTGTTGTGCGTTGGAAGAGGGGTAGTCTTATACGGCGAGTATGTCCCAAACTATATTTTAACTGGAAAAGTTGGGGGTCGTCTTATACGCCATCGTCTTATATGCCAGAAAATACGGTACTCTTAAATGAGGCAACTGCAGGATCAAGTTGAGGGAAGGTTTTATGCCCAAAATTATGAATTTTGATTTTATGTCATAATTGAATTGAGAATACAATTATAATACATTTTTTTAAACCACAAACAAAATTTAAAATTTGGATTTTGATAGAACTCCTTGATAAGTCAAGGGTCATTCTGTGGAGAGAGGAAAGCACCAATAATGTCACAAGGATTAGCCGCCCCTGCAAAAAAAATATAAATTATTGTTTAATTGGATGGAAGAATTGTATTGCAGCAAACTTGGGATTTGAGACTCTTGAAGATTTGTTCAGATAAAAGCAAACCAGGATGTTGCTCAAAACAAAAACATTGACATTAGTGTTAAGTAGCCAGTTCTTGTGATTAAGTCCTAGACAGTCCCATGTCTGTTTTGAGGTATCTGGCCTTGATCCTTTTCAATCCTTAATTAAAGAAGGAAAATGAAGGGAAGTCACACATGAGCTGACAAGATCTGATTTTGAATCTCTTTAAAACTTAATTTAATACAGATCATATTACAAACAGGGCTGTTAGATCTTATTACAAACAGGGCTGTTCTGCATTGCATCCTGGAGTGTATTATTTTCCCAGTATGTTTCTTAATATTATATAGTTTTTTCAAGCTTCTTTAAGTCCACTTGTTTAAATCATTCTAATTCACAGCATTCCTCAAGATTATGAGTCACAGAGCTAGGGAACTTGTAGTCTTGCATATATTATTAGACTGTGGAGATACCATTATCCATAGCAAAAAAGGGAAAAAGGCAAATCCACTATCATGATCTCCACACTTGCTTTAATATCCACATTCTTGTGACATACTGTATATTCTCTTTAACATTCTAAAATAAGATTAATCAGGGTTTACCGATAACGACAACACAAGGATTTCTACTATGAATTATTGATTTCAATATCTATTCATTATTGTTGTGGTCCAACTTAGCTGTTAAGAAAAAGCCATAAAAAGGAGAAATTCAATATGAAAGTTGTTTCTAACTTAAAATGCTTTCCCTCGATTAAAAAAAAATAGCCTAGAAACTAGAAATTTTTGACTTGTAGAAATTTTCATTTTTTTTTTTGACAGAGCTACTTAAGCCATCAAAGCACATTCTGGAATCCTGGTAACATTGCTGTAGCATAGATAGACTCACTTTGCATTTGGTATACAGTGTCTGATCTACCAGTTTAAGCAAAGCCTGGAATGGAGCCTGCAAAAATATATTCTGTTAAGTCATCAGAAAAGAACATTATGACATCGTAAAGTAGATTCCAAGAAACAAAATGCATTAAAGATGAGTTTGAAGGATTGTGGTTATGTCTAAATGTCCCCTTGTCTGACCTCTTTACATGGATATTCCATTTTATTCACATATTTCTAAGGACTTCAAGCGGTCCATACAAGCGGGACTTGGTTTGTCTGAAACTCAAATTACATCACATGGCTTTGACAGCACCAAAGAGGGCATAATTGAAGCTGGACCTTTTCAAGGTAATGATTAATAGAGGAATTTTAATATTACTAAAAATATGCTAATGTTTAATAAAAGATTTTAAATAGCATTTATTGTTACTTGGTGTTTTGGTTGTATGTCTTCAAATAGTTTCTAACTTATTTTGACCCTAAGGCAATCCTATTACAAGGTTTTCTGGGCTGAGGGTATGTGTGACTTACCCAAGATGAACCAGTGATGTTCTTAACCAAGCCAGGAAATCAAACGATGATATGTAGAGTCATAAGCTGATACACAAACTTATATGTAACTTATATATAAAGCATTCATCAAAAGAATGTTAATTGACAAGTCTTTTGCCAAACGTATATAAGAAAAATAACTGAATTCTTAAGTGTTGTTTCATGATGATGAGAAATAATGCTTGGGATGTAGTAAAATAATGCTTAGTAAGAAAATGGCTTGCTACAAAGAACTAGAGATATGGGGGAAGGGAAACGATGAGAAAAACTTGTTTTCAAAATTGTTTCCCTTTTTAAAAACAATTTTCTCTGTGGTTTTTCTCCTCTGTTTCTTCACATCTTTACAAATAACTGTGTGATGTCAAGGGCCTCGGAGTAGCCCTAAGTTCATGTTGATGAAGAATGCATTCTACTTCCTCCAAAATGTTGTAGATCCAAGCTATCTTGGTTCAATAAAGTTGAATGTTCATGGTTTATGTCACATTTTCAGGTCCCTCACTACCTATGTCACCTGTTATATCACCTAGCAGTGCAGCAGCTAGCAGACTGGCTGGACAAGGGAGTGATTTAATTATTCCAAAAGGTATTCAGAGGTTGAAGCAGATAACACCCTTGCTAATATAATACTAACAAATTGGCAAACAATTACATGACTTGTGATTACTTTCCTTGCTATGAATAATTATAACACCAGCTCTTTCATGGTTCTGTTGTTTGGCAAAATACAGATGTCTTTCTTTCTGCATACTATCTTCATCATATATTTAGCATGACCTAATTAATACTGTCTTCAGGAAAATAAAGCATAAAAATAAGACACCAGGCATTAAATTTTGTTTTTGTCTTGATATCTTACTAAGTAGTAATCATGGTTGATTTTCTGGTTTAGTTGAATATGTAATTTTGGGTGAACTTATTGAGTTACTTGAAATTGAGCAAGGCAGTTCAATCTAGGTGCCTTTTACTCTCAAAATATTGGGCATTTTCTTGGTCACTTATGCTGTAACTTCAAGTGAGGCTCCTGCAAGTGGAACACTGTAAAAGTGGGTGCTGGTGGGAGACATCCATGCCTGTGTTATATTAGGATGGGGAAACCTGCACCTGCCCAAATCCAACTCAGAAGGCCAGCTTGGGGAGGGATGTAGGTGCCTTACATCTTCAATTCAAGGAGGCGGCTGTAACCCAGTAGCAGCCTCACATCTGTTTGCATCCGACCCCTCCCTTCCATGCTCTCTGGCTGGTCTGGCAAGCAAGCAAGAAGCAGAGAATTCTACATCCAGCTCCAAATCAGGTTGCTGCTGTTTCCTCCTTCAATAGGAAAACCTACCATGTGCATCTGCTGAGGTCCTTGCATTGGAGCTAGGGGAGGGTGGTATCCTTGGTGTGGGGTTAGAACGCACCTCGTTCGCTGGCAGCTTGCTGGGGTTGGCCCTCTATTGTGTTTGCCGGCAGGCCTTGTTCCACAAACGTGTAGGCCCAGAAAGACATTGACAGGTGCAGGTGCTTCCTGGGCCTGCACACCACACACACCCTCTTTCCAAGGAGAGTGCATATGTAGCTTGCAGGCCCAAAAGTGGCCACGCCTGCCAGGGCCTGCATCCGAGTGCCAAGTAAGAGGCGCTCAGCACTCGGCTGCAGGCCTTGGCAGGCACGGGCACTTTGTGCCTGAAATCCACACACACACACACACCTTGGAAATAGAGTGCATGTGTAGCTTGCAGGCCCAAACTGCCCACGCCTGCCAGGGCCTGCAGCCGAGGACCGAGCACATCTTACTCGATGCCCATGCCTGCCAGGGCATGCAGCCAAACGGTTACCATTCCCATTTTCCTTTTGTTTCATTGATATTTTCATACTGGTGCGGGGGGTGTACTGTTTCGTACCATCTGAATGAAACAAACAGTACGAAAACACGAATTTAATGGCTAAAATGGTTACCGGGCCCATGACTACTGAACAGTATTAAAATCGGTAAGACTGCTTTTAAAGGAGTGCATCCCTTACAAAAAAGGTGAAACCACTCAGCTGAACAACCCACCCATTGACAGTAATTCCATATTGTATGGATTGTGTCTCAATTTATTGGCTGTGACCCAGGCCATTAGCACACACAAGCACTGATTCATAGCACCCAATGCCTCGCATGGATTTGACAAACCGGAGAGAAGGAGCTGAGTGTCAACCACATATTGGTGAGATGTCAGTTCCTATTTCTTTACAATGTCTCCTAACAGCTTTACACAGATGTTAAATAGCATGAAGGATAGAGTAGCACTGTATGGAAGTTCATAGCACAAAATTGCCAAGAATATGGAATGACACCAGCATCCTCCTCAAGGGGACAGGAATTGGCCATTCAGGTATGGACAGGCTCAAGACAGCAACTCAGGGTTTAGCACACCCCCCCCCCCTTTCTGGATGTTTCTAATGAATATATGCAATAAGAATGAACTTGGAAAAGAGAGAAAAAAAGCATTTTATTAACCTGAATGGATTCCATGTATAGCTCTTGATTTGAGGATCGTGGCAGAAATTACTTCTGTAGTGATGGGTCATACCAAAACATACTAATTTTGAACACCCTAAAGAATTATTATTAGTATTTATAACTGAACTCTGAAAAGCTTTCTGGTTAATCTGAATGTATTTTCTCTCTCTCCTATGCATTGCTGTATCCACAATTACTTTAAAACTAGCGGGGAACCTCAGGTCTATGAAGCCTCCCAAGCTTGCTTCTGCTTCCTTTACTTAAAAGTACTCTGATTCTCATACTATCAGGTTTAGCTTGAAATGTTCTCCATTGACATGAGTCAAAGACTTGTTTCAAACATAGATTTCCATGTTTGGGAGAGTGGAAGGGGGAGCAGTTATAGCTTGGAAGGGAAGGCTTAGCCATCCTCTGAGCCGTGCAATCCTTCCAATGATTGCAGCTCTGTGCTGCATTTAAGTTCGGAAGACTTTGTATCAGTGGAATATTTATTTCAAGGCAAACAGGACCAACATAATCCTTGAAGATTGAAAAGTTTTATAAACTTAAAGGGACCACAAAACGTTTTTTTTTCCAAAAAAAGCAGTTGTAGAAAAGGTTGCACTTGATAACCTCTTAATTCTTCTGTGTGACTAAGATCTTACTTGATCTTACTCAGTTTCACAAATGATGTCTATCTTTGGTTTGTGGTCCCTTGGGCCAGAAGAAAAGTCCTCACCTCTTTCTGAAGCTCTGTGTGCTTACGACTGCTTCACACATGTCTTATGCACATAAAGGCATCTAGAAGGGATGGTGAATCATGTACTGAAAACACACAGCAGGCATATTTGCTATGACAGAATTGCAGGTTCCCAGCATGTTGTCTTAACGGGTTTTACATGTGTCTGTTTTTTTAACACTGTCGTTTTGATGTTTTTATTGATTATTGTTGTGATCCGCCCCGAGCCTGCAGGAAAATATAAAACTGAATAATAAATAAATAATATATAAAATGTTCGTCACACTACCAACGGTAGACTTACTTAAAAGACATCTTATTTTAAACAGCTTCTAAATGTCTTAAGTACCTGCATTCTGAAATTGTGGATGGGGTGGCGCAGTGTGTTAAAGCGCTGAGCTGCTGAGCTTGTTGACCAAAAGGTCGCAGGTTCTGATCTGGGGAGCGGCATGAGCTTCTGCTGTCAGCCCCAGCTTCTGCCAACCTAACAGTTCGAAAACATGCAAATATGAGTAGATCAATAGGTACCGCTCCAGCGGGAAGGTAATGGTGCTCCATGCAGTCATGCTAGCCACATGACCTTGGAGGTGTCTATGGACAATGCCAGCTCTTCAGCTTAGAAATGGAGATGAGCACCACACCCCAGAGTTGGACACAACTGGACTTCATGTCAGGGGAAAATCTTTATCTTTACCTATTTTTTATTTTTAGTTCATGTCAAAAGTATTGCATAAATAAACAAGTATAAAACTGATAAAATAGAGGGAACACAAGCAGCTAAATAATTTTAGATCAAAAGTGACCGCATTGTAGTTTTAAACAGTTCTTCCTCTGTGCATGAGGCAGGGCATTGTGGGCAAGCATGCAGATGCGTAGTTGTTTGTTCTGCTGCACAGTCGCACATGGTGGAGGATTCCTAGATAGTGCCATTTAGGGACTTCCACATTGCCCATTCTTGGTTTCTTCCCCTTTTGTTCCATGGAGAGCATAGAGGGACAGTGGTTAGATTTGCAATTATTACTGTAGTTAATTGCCATAGTAAGTAATAGTCAGATGGAGGGATTTTTTCCCCTTCCCTTTACTGTGCATTAGTCAATCAGACATTCCTCATGGAACTCTTTTTTTCCCTAAATGAGAAGATGGTGCTAGTAGATATGACAAGTAGAAGTAATCTTGCAAACTGATACAGTGCCTCTTAGCTATGAAGCAAGTCCTGATGAGCTTGGTAAGATTTGGTGCCAATTTAAAGGTGCTTACATTTATAGCTACACTGTGCTAAGATTTGAAGAGACTTGTTTTCTCAAACTTTAATGAAACATTCCTGTGAAGAAAATAATAGAGTATATAATGCCTGGACTACTACTACTTTCTCTCTAATCCTACCTATTTGTTTTGTGCAATTCAGTTATAAGTAACAAGGTTTTGGTAAATTCGCCTATGTGAAATTGGACGATTTTTCCAGGTTCATGCTGTTAACACATGTCAAATGCATTATCAAATTGAATTGGTTCTGTAGAACTTTCTGTCAACCTGATAATACAAGAGAATCAGAGTATTTTAAAGCTACTTAATTCACAGTATCAAATTATTGGTGATACTAATTCAAGAACACATGCCTGGACAATTTTTTGTATGATGGATGAGTTATGCCTTTAGAAATATTGTATTTGTAGCCTTGCGTTTAATTAAACTGCTAAAATCATCTCCTTAGTGTATTTGACCTGGCCTCTTATGTGTGGCTTCTAAACAGGCAATGTAAGAATACAACAAACAAGTGGACCAGTTGTTCTAGCAGAGGAGACAAAGAATCCAGCAATGGAAAAACTAGAGCTCGTAAGGAGGTGGAGTCTGAACACATACAAGGTCTGTATTAGTTTCACTGTTGCGGTTGTGGCGTGATTGTTTTGCCTATTAGATTTTGTCATTTTACCAGAACTTTCTGGAGCCAATTCAAAGTGCAAGTTATGACCTATAAAGCCATATATGCTTTGGGTCCAACCTATATTTGAAATCAAATATCCTTCTATGAATCGGCAAGGGCTTTAAGATCTACCAGGGAGGCCCTCTTCTCGGTCCACCTCCGTCTCAAGTGCAATTGGTAGAGATAAGAAAGAGGGCCTTCTCAGTAGTGCCCCCCAGCTTTGGAATGCCCTCCTGAGGGAGATCAGGCTAGCCTCCACCCTCCAAACTTTCTGTACACAATTAAAGAAACTGCTTTTTTGACACGCCTTCAACCATGTTTATATTCTCCAATAATACATATGAGGACCTTTAGATTCTCTATCAAGCACTTTACAATTCCGAGATCGAATAATGCTGTTTTACCTTCAGCATTCACTGTATTTTATTGTTTTTAATCAGGGGGTACTGTGCAATTGTGATGTTATGTTGACTGTTTATTGTTTATGTTTTATTTTGCAGTTGTTGTATTTTTCATGTTACTCCTTGAGTGTTCTGTGAACTGCCCTGCGTTCCTCTGGGAGATGGTGGAAGGATACAAATAAAAGTTTGTTGTTGTTGTTGTGGAAGGCTGAGAGATTGACATGAATTTCTTAAACTTTGTATCACAGTGACCTCTTGGAGGGAAGAAATATAAGGCATGTAATTGGTTTGGGGTCCTATATGATCTTGTTTGCATTACAGTAGTATTTTCAGTAATGCACTGATTTCTTAAAGTTACCAAAATGACCTATGTTTTCAGGCATTTTTATAAAGGTACTGCATCTAAGCAGTTAAAAATCACTGTGGAGACATTCAAAATGGTTGTCTGCAAAGAGAACTGCTGAATTTGGTGAGAATTTGCATCAGTAATTAAGTTGCATAGCTATGCTTGTATATAGTTTGTCCTGTAGTATGGATTTCAGATTGCAAGCCAAGAGATAATTTATGTTTCCATAAAGCTGCTTTTGTGATTAGGGTGGAGAATTTCATATGTCATCTTGCAGCAGGTTCTCAGCAAGGTTGATGCCACTCCCTTAACCAGGGGAAAAATCCTGACTATGAAGATTTAGTCATCAATGCAGGTTGCTCCTGCTATTTCAGCTACACTTCTCCAGTGGGTCCTCAGGCTCGGTGGGCTCCAAATGGGTAATTTCCATCGACTGTGGGTCTTTATGCCCTATAAACTGCCAGTGCAATGAATTGTATTAGTACCTGTGAACAAGATTGAGATTGCATTGTCACAGTAGCTATTCATTCAATGAGCAAGATGCAACTGACAAGCGGACAGCTATATCCAATCACTTGAGAGGAGTAGATTTACATTTATCTCGTTTGTCCAGAAGGTACCATATTTTTCGCACCATAAGGCGCACCGGCTGATAAGATGCACCTAGATTTTAGAGGAGGAAAATAGAAAAAAAATTGCTTCGCTCCTGCTCCTTTCCCCCTGCCCTTTGCTCGAGGGAAGAAAGGGTGGGGAAGGGAGCAGGAGGAGGAGCTGGCAGCGTCGCGACAGAGCCGTCTGACGCGACTCCTTCTCCTCCTCCTTCCTTTCCCCCTGCCCTTTGCTCGAGGGAAGAAAGGGTGGGGGAAGGAAAAGGAGCAGGAGGAGGAGCGAAGCAGCGTCGCGTCAGAGCGCCTGACGCGACGCTCGCTCTCCTCCTGCTCCTCCTGCCCTTTGCTCGAGGGAAGAAAGGGTGGGGGGAAGGAAAAGGAGCAGGAGGAGGAGCGAAGCAGCATCGCGTCAGAGCGTCTGACGCGACATTGCTTCGCTCCTGCTCCTTTCCCCCCTGCCCTTTGCTCGAGGGAAGAAAGGGCGGGGGGAAGGAAAGGGACGGACCAGCAACGGACCAGAGAAGAGGAGAGGCGCGACAGAGGCGGCGGTCTCCAGACACTTTTGGTGAGTATATCGCCGCCCCCCTGCTCCAGCGCCTCCCCCTGCTCATCTTCGCTCCATAAGACGCGGCTGATTTTTCTTCCTAATTTGGGAGGAAAAAAAACTGCGTCTTATGGTGCAAAAAATACGGTAAAATGTTTTCATAATGGTGATTTACAGAATAAAGTATGGTAGATTTTAGTTTTTGGAAGTGAATGGGCAGGACAGGAACAAGGAATCTTTATGAATTCTTTGTGGTATCTGCTTGGCTCTTGACAATACTGATCAGGTTTGTTGCAGCATTCTGGCTTAAAGTGCTCTTAAAAGAGGGACTAACATGAAAGTCATCTGCTCTTCATTTTTCAGGATGAGTTAATCTTTTTAATGAGCTCTCTCCCCCTCAAACCTCTACATAGCAGCAGTAACCCATGTTGACATTTTTACCCTTTAGCCAGGAAAATGCACATGGTCTCTTTCACAGACAATACCCAGTTCAAATTGTATTTGCTTGCTGAAAGGATTATTTGCACAAATCGAAAACAGTAATATGTTCTTCATGATGTAGACCTTGGGTCAAATGCTGGTTACTGATTTAATAGCTATTTGCTTATTCCATTCTGTTTGCCATGTAAACCTTCATATTCATTTTACAACTACCACTGCAAAGTGTTGTTCATAACCAACAACACTGTAATAGAAACTGAAATTTGTCTGAAATCTGTTTTCAACATGTATATTTAACAGTGTGCATTTATTTGCTTACATGTTTTTTTGCTATGGGTGAGTTTTGAATTATAGTTCTAGAACAGAGCTGTCCAACTTCTACTGGCCCAAGGGCCGGAATTCCGGTGACTGATCACCTGGGGGGCTGCAGCGGGGGCAGGGCCGCTCGCTGGCAGCACAAAAGAGCGTGGGCGCGAGCGCCTCCACCATGTCCCTGGCTGCTGCAGCGGCCGCCCCCGGGAGCTTACCTTCCTTTCTCTTCCTTCAGAGAAGGTAAGCTCCCGGCGCAGCCGCTGCAACAGCCAGGACATGGAGGAGGCGCCTCGCCCGCTCCCGCCCTGCCGCATATGCCCAGCATTCTGCGCGGCCCGCCCTTTTCGGGCGGGGCTGGGTGACGTCAGGTGTGGCACCGGCAGCGTGGAGGTAGAGGTGGAGGCCGTGGCCCCGGCTTCCCTCCACCTCTTCCTCCGCGCCGCCGGCGGCAGGGCGTGAGCAGCGAGGTGCCTCCTCCATGTCCCTGGCTGTTGCAGCGGCCGCCCCGGGAGCTTACCTTCTTTCTCTGAAGGAAGAGAAAGGAAGGTAAGCTCCCGGGGCGGCCGCTGCAGCAGCCAGGGACATGGCGGGAAGCACCTTGCCGCTCCCGCCCTGCGCATGCCCTGCCCCCCGCGAGCAGCCCCGCCCCACAAGCGACCCTGCCCCCGCGAGCGACACCCCCCGGGGATTGAATTTTTAATTTTTTTTAAAAAAGCTGATTTCTTGCAGGAGGGTAGGCAGGCCTCATCCAAGGGGCTGGTGGGCCGCGTGCGGCCCATGGGCCGCCTGCTGGGCAGGTCCGTTCTAGAACACGTAGCTATAACTGAGGCATTGTGGGTAGAAGGCCAGGAAAGTAAGATTATACACATCTTGAAGAAACACCTGGAGGAGAACATTCTGGATCCCTTTTCCAGTGTCAACGGCTATAAATGTGGGCTGCTAGGAGATGCCAGCACAAATTCTCTGTCAACTAAGTTGGGAAAGGATGGAGAGGGAAAGCCAGAATCCTAGGCCTTAAAGAGGAAGGAGAATTTGAGCTTGGATTCACACCGTGTAGTGAATGTGCCAAACCAATTATACCCCATTTTCCAGCATTCTTTCAACACAAAGTGGCTCTTTTTTGCTAAAATATTTGACAGGAAAATGGCTTAAGAGTAGTGTCACTCGAAGTGGTGATTTGCAGGATGGTGGCATTAGCTTCTGGTCCTGCTTTCAGTTTCCAGGAGACTAAATATTTATTTCGTGTCAAAAGCATTGCATAAATAAATTAGTATAAAACTGATAAAATAGAGGGAGCAAAAGTGGCTATATAAATTTAGACCAAAAACAGGCAACAGCAACCGCATTGCCTCTAGCTTTAAACAATTATTCCTCTGTGCATGAGGCAGGGCATTGTGAGCAAGCACTACAGTCGCACAAGGTGGAGCATTCTTCTAGGTACTGCCATTTAACCAGGTTGTCTTTTGATCTACCAACCCCACTTCTCAGTCTATTCAAGGTGGGAAAGTGCCTTGGAGAGCAGTGGCGACAAAACCCCACAAAACAGCAAAAATACCATGATATATATTTTAAGTTAATATTTTTTGAAATCCGCAAAACAGCGAGTCCACTATAAGCAAACCGCGAAGTAGTGAGGGAACACTGTAATATTGCACAAAGATGGTATGTGTCTGGGATTGCTGGTCAACCATGTCAGATAGCTTGAAAAGCCATACCTTGGAGCACGGTTTCAGTGTTGTACGTTTCTGGGACTTAATTCTCTTTTCTTAGATTTCTTCAGAGAAGCGGCATCACTTTCTGTCTCCTCTTTCCTCTTGATTACTCATTTTTGGGAGCTTATTTTAAGCAAGACTGAATGTCATTCCACAACATTTTGGTGTTTCATAATCTAATTCTTCACTATAGTTCAGACAGAATAAGATTAAGTTTAAGTTTTCTTTGTGTGTTTTTAGTAATAATAACTGCCGTCAGTATTATACTGGTCTGATTTTGACCACACAGCTGCATTTTGAGCACAAATTAATTTATCCACTGCAATAGTCAGTAATTGGAAATGTGCATGGGGATGCCAAGAAGTTAAATTGAGTATATTATAACTGATGGATATTAAAGTTGTACAGTTAAGAAATTGTTTTATACTATTCTGAGTAGTAGTAAAATCTACTTAATCATAAACTTACTTGTAACCTTAAATTCTTCTTGTTCACTTTGCAGTGTACTCGTCAGATTATATCTGAGAAATTGGGCCGAGGCTCACGAACAGTAGATTTAGAATTGGAAGCACAAATAGAAATTCTGCGGGATAACAAAAAGAAGTATGAGAATGTCCTGAAGCTGGCCCAGACCTTGTCAACTCAACTTTTCCAGATGGTGCATACCCAAAGACAGCTTGGAGATGCATTTGCCGACTTGAGTTTGAAATCACTAGAACTCCATGTAAGATTTTGTTTGCAATATATAGGATTATTAGTTATCTTTACACTAGTAATGTCTACATTTGTATTGGAAATGTTGAGTGAATGCAGGTATGAGCAGAATAAAACAGGATTAATTCTTGACTTGCATTTAAACACTAACATTAGTTGATCTCTTCCTGTTTTAATATTTTTAATATTTTTGGTGTATGGCCTCATCCCATATTACCCCACTAGATCTCTGCGCTCCAAAGAGCAAAACCTCCTGGTCATTCCTAGCGCCAAGACTTATCGCCTAACTGCAACCCGTCAGCGGGCCTTCTCAATCGTGGCTCCAACACTTTGGAACGCCCTGCCCGCTGACATTCATGTCATCCAGGGCCTCCTCCCGTTCAGGAAAGCTTGCAAGACTTTGCTATTTCAGCAGGCTTTCGGAGTTGGCTGAATTGCAGTTCCCTTATGCCTGCCATCCTGTATCATGTGTTAGCTGCCACAATTGTCTAATGTGTGGCCACTGTGACCTATCTGCTATTTTAATTATGGTTTTAATTTTTTAACTGTGTGTTTGCTGTGGTTTTAGGGATATGTTCTGTTCGGCTATGCTTTTATGGATGTGTTGTGAACCGCCCCGAGCCATCGGGGGGGGGGGGGTACACAAATATGAATAAATAAATAAATAAATGATACTCCTTTTAGAGGTGTTGCTTTCCCAAAGCAATTGGTGGTTCTATATATATCATATCAAAGGAAAAATGCCTGACTCCTTTTGCCACCTCTCCCTGCTTATCTTGCCACGTCTAACCAAAAGTGAAGTCCATCACTCCATTTACCACCTTCCCACAACAAAGACTTCCTCCTGCTGTCCTATTTTAACCACCTCCTCACGTCTCTCCTTCTGCTCTGACATTTAAATCCTTTTCCTGCCAAAAGTGAAAGGAGAAACAAGAAAGTTGATCACTGGGGAAAGGGTTTAAAATATAGCAAAGGCTTTATAGTGGGAGTGTGAGAAATGGAGTAATGGACAGGGGCTCTTTGTGGGACAGAATCCGTAACATTCATGTTAGATGGGGGCATACAATACTTGTGGTGTTTCCACTTTTGTGGGGGTTTCTGGCACCTAACCCCTTTGAATATGGGAGAGAGAACGGTATTTTAAACAGAGAAGACACTTCGGGAGAATCTGAAGTTCAGTAAGTTATTTGCATTGACTGTTTTAAGGTGAGCTTTAAAAATCTCCTGATCACTGTAATTATATTAGGGCTGTGGTTCCCAGCCAGTGGTCCATGGACCACCAGTGGTCCACAAGAACAAAAATATTGTCTGCGGTCTCATCATTACTACACCGTTGCTTCGAAACTACATGGCAACGAGAGTGACTGGTCTCATGAAACCCTCTTATAGTGCCGAGACAATGGGGATGTCGAAAGGTGAGAGGCTGACTACCCACGAAAGATTACTACTACCACATCGGCTCTAGATTATTAAATATGGTTTTCTATGGGCAAGCAGGTGGTGACTACTGGATGGCATATGTTCTGTATCAGAAACTAGAGCTGATATGGTCTATCCAATGCAATTTTCTGAATCGGCACCCCAAATAACCTAACCAAATCTAAAGTTGACCAAAAACTGATTCGTAGCCCTTTTGGTACTAATGTTGGCAAAGTGGCCCGTTGGCAAAGTGGTCCCTGGTAAAAAAAAATTAAAAAAAGGTTGGGAACCGCTATAATAGGCTGACATCCAGTAACATAATTGTACTTCCTTTCTGTTAACAGGAGGAGTTTGGATACAATGCAGATACTCAGAAGCTTCTTGCTAAGAATGGTGAAACACTACTTGGCGCAATTAATTTTTTTATTGCCAGTGTGAACACTTTGGTAAATAAAACTATTGAAGATACATTACTGACTGTGAAGCAATATGAAAGTGCCAGGTAAATATAGGTCCTATTTTATTTTTTATCCTTTAAAAGTACATAGCTTTGAGAAATACATTTGTCATTTGTTCAATTTTGAGTTTAGATCACTGCTGACATGGAATTCATTTCAGATATAAACATACTTGGAGCAGATCCATTAATATCTAAGATTATAGTCGTTCTGTTGTAATTAATTCTGGATCAAGCCCATTGTCCACAAAAACCAATTTCAATCCTACATATAGCTCCTGTAACCTCAACAATTCTTTTATGCATATGAGATACCCATGTTATGGAATCAAAGTTTTTTTTAATAGTTTTTCCCTGTTCTGCAGAAATGGAAATCATTCAGCCCTTTCCAGCATGTTTCGTTTTTGCCTTTGTTAGCTAAGGACGCTAAAAGTGGCAGTTGGATAATAGCTGGTGGGCCACATAGTTCCTATCTCTTTTGTAGCTGCCCTTTTCCTATTATTGAATCAACAGCCTTCTGTAGTTATTAAACTACTTGCCTCTTTGAGAATGGGAGTTCACTTCAGGGAGAATTGCAAAGAAAGTTCTTTCTCGGAAATGAATTACCTCTGTGTAAATGACTTAAGCATTGCATAAATACCATAAAAGCACTAGATCCTCTCTGAAACTTAGCAGAGTCAGCCCTGGTGAGACTTGGGTGAGGAACCACCAAGGAATACCAGGTGCTGTAGGCTATATTTTGTGGATAGAGCTTGCAAAACCATCTCTGAGTATTCTTTACACAAGAAACCCCAATGCAATTCCAGGGGCTTCCATAAGTCGATAAGCAACTTGAATATGTGTCCGCACACAGATTGTTTATACATAATCTACATTCTGATGGGGGTGAAACTAAATATTTCATATTCCCAAAAAGGAGTTAGGATTATACTCCCCATATGATTTACAATGGAGTACATTTAATTCTATCCTGAACACTAAATTGATTAGAATAAAATGGGTTATTTGTATCTTACTATACTATATTCATGAAAGTGGAAGTATTTCATAATACTATTAATAATGTTGAATATGATGAGTCCTATTGTAGTTTTAAATGTGATTGTTGGTTTGCATGAAGTCTGTAGCAGTCATGTTTATTTATTTATTTATTCGGGCTTCTATGCCGCCGACTCCCTGAGGCTCGCGGCGGCTTACAGGAGCCAAGGGGCACAGTAAAATACAAGGCAAAAAAACAATTAAAAACAACAGTAGCACAGTAAAACAATGACACAATTCAACAGTGAGCAGCACATCGTCCCAGGACGAACGAACAGGTGGCGGGGCATGAGCAGGACCTACCCGCCAAAGGCCTGCTTAAACAGGTAGGTTTTACAGGCCCGTCTAAACGGGAGCAAGTCCTTCATGGCCCGAGTTCCGGCCGGGAGGGCGTTCCACAGTGTAGGAGCTATGACAGAGAACGCCCTCAGAGAATGGCCCCAGACCGTGCAAGGCCTTAAAGGTGAGAACCAACACTTTGAAGGCGATCCGGTGCTCAATTGGCAGCGAGTGCAGATCCTGCAAAACAGGTGTTATGTGGCTGCCTGCTGGAGTGCCAGACAGGAGCCGGGCGGCAGTGTTCTGCACCAGCTTGAGCTTCCGGGTCGCCGACAGAGGAAGGCCAACGTAGAGCGCGTTGCAGTAGTCTAGCCTTGAGATGACCGTGGCTTGGATCACCGTGGCCAGGTCGTTCCGGGAAAGATAGGGGGCCAGCCTCCTTGCGTGTCGCAGATGAAAAAAGGCAATCTTGCTGACCGCAGAGACCTGGGCCTCCATGGTCAGCTGGGAGTCCAAGTGGACCCCTGGGCTCTTAACGGAAGATGATGGGCATAACGCCACACCGTCCAGGGTCGGAAGCTGGACACCTACATCACCCGGGCGGCCCAACCACAAGATCTCCTTCTTCGCCGGATTCACCCTCAACCTACTGGCTCGCAGCCATCCAGTAACGGCTTCGAGGCAATGTTGGAAATTATTGGGGACGGATCCCGGCCTGCCCTCCATCCTCAGAATGAGCTGGGTGTCATCAGCGTACTGGTGACACTCCAGCCCATAACTCCGCACCAGCTGTGCAAGCGGCTGCATGTAGATGTTAAATAACAGAGGGGAGATAATGGCCCCTTGCGGAACTCCACAAACTAATGGGTAGCCCTCGGAGACCACCTCGCCCCTCCTCACACGCTAAGACCGCTGGTGGAGGAAGGAGGTCAGCCATTTAAGAGCTGTCCCCCTCACTCCAGCCATGGCCAGGCGGTGGATCAATAGATTGTGGTCGACCGTGTCAAACGCTGCCGTGATGACCCCCAAACATAAAATTATTTTTGTTGCTACTTCATAACTGTAATTTTGCTACTGTTATGAATTGTAATGTAAATATCTGATACCCAGGATGTATTTTAATTCACTGGACCAAAATTGGCAGAAATACCCGATACACTCAAATTTGAATGCTGGTAGGGTTGGGGGGGGGATTCATGTTGTAATTCCTGGAGTTTATAGTTAACCTACAATCAAAAAGCACTCTGCACATAGCCCACATTCGATCTGCACCAGTCTTGCATGCTCTTCCTCACCCACACATGCACACTATTCTGCCGTGCGCAGAGCATGCCTGCTCTCCACTCCCTACTTGGAGTCTCAAAAACATCTCTCCCCTTGGCTGAGAAGCCGGCCAATCATAGCGGAGGAGGGTTTTTGGTGGGTGGATTCACCATCCATTTCCTAAAAAGAAGAGAAGGACAGGTGAAGAGATCTTCGGCCTTCTCTACCAAAAGGGTTCCTAAGACCATCAGATATACGTGTTTTCTGATGGTCTTTGGTGACCCTTCTCAAACCTCCCTTGTGATCCCCCCAGGGGTCTCGACCCTCAGGTTGAGAAAAAGCTGCTTTAAGGGGATCAGGTTTAGAATAGGGGTGGATAAAAATAAGGGGTTCTCCTGTTCTTCATAATTTTAGAAATTTAGAATTCAGTTTCTGTCCTTCCCAAATACATTTGTTTGCAAATTACAGCTGTTTATTTGTAAAAACTGGAAAGGTGCAATCCAAGTATTGTCATAAAACATAATCTTAAACTAGGCGTTACCATTGCTTTGTGCAAGTCTGTGCAGATTGTTTTAACTCTTCTTCTTCTCAGGATTGAATATGATGCTTATCGCACTGATCTAGAAGAACTGAATCTTGGCCCACGTGATGCAAATACCTTGCCAAAGATTGAGCAATCACAGCAACTGTTCCAGATGCATAAAGAGAAATATGACAAAATGCGTAGTGATGTATCAGTTAAATTGAAGTTTTTGGAGGAAAACAAGGTAAGGGACTTGTTTTCCTAATACATGCTATGTTATTTATTAGCTGTGCAAAATTCAATCTGAGATAAAATTCATTCTGTAATCTAATCTGATTTTGGATAACAAAAAACCACATATTATTCTTTTTTAAAAACAATACTTTAATTGTGGTCGCATACTAAGTAATGTTTTGAAATTAATGAGATTTTTTTTGACTGTGATTAATTTACTTCCCTACTGATTTTGGTGGACTGTTTTTAATGTGTACTGTATTTTTACTCCTTTGTTTTACTGTACACACACAGTTACAGTACTAAATTTAACATGATAGAATCAGGAAGTGACAGTACGCTCTGTTGTTCAAAGGATCTTTTGATTCCTGAAGATAAAATGTAGAAACTCCCAGTTTCAGAAAGGGAAAGACTAGAATACTGCTTGTAGTTTTCAATGCCAAGTTACAAAGACAAAGTTTTAGCTTCTGCCACTGATAACAATTTATTACAAATGTAATGATGGTTCATCTCAGCTATTAATAGTAGTTATTATCTTGTATGACAAACAAAAGTGAGAGATAATCATGGTTAGTAGACTTTAAAACAATTGTGTTCGATGAACTATGGTGGGCAAAAGGAGGGATTATACTTGTACTTGATTCATTCCAGTGGCTGCAGTATGGCCCAAAAGAGATATTAAGATTTCCTTTTCTGGCATACTAAGAAATCAAAGCCTGCAATTTGGGACAATTGGCCCATGTACATGGGTCAGCATGATTGCATTCCAATTCTACTGCTTGGAGACAATTTTCTACTGCTTAGAGACAATTTTCTAACCAAAGACAGTATTTCGTCTAACTATGTGGTATGGAACAGACATATGTATTTTCATGGAAACAAGTCTTGTGGAAAGTCTGAACAGATGCAAGTGAGAGCCCATCAGACTTACTCAGGCAAGTGGTAAAAACAAAGAAACATTTCTTTGTCAATGCAATATTCATCAGGACTGGGTGGATGCTGGAAGACTTACTAAGATCTAAGACAGTATAGGTGAATTTCTGGTATCAAGACGTAAATCGTTTTATTAGTGCTGCTTCCTGAAATACAATTTGGTTTTGTTAGATGAACATCAGCACTTTTAAGCCTAGGGAAAAGAACAGCTGTCAGTCTCAGTCAATGGAGATTGGAAATACCCCACTGAAAATGGGAGTATTCAACAGCTTAGGCTGAACCCATCTTCATTACCAAGGATGTTCAAATTCCCTCACTCTGGGCTGGAACTAGTTACCATGATCAATTTATCTTGGGGCAAATTGTCTTGTTTATCCGTTGGGGTGTCTCCATGAGGGGAGCATAACTCTGTTTATATTCTTGGACACTTCCGTAGTTTTGTTTATTAGTGATGATACTCTGGGTAGGCTGCTTTGATTGGTCATGGGTGGCAGCATTTGGCAACGATTCTGTTCCTTTTTAGACTGCATATTTCAAAAATATGGTGGTGTCAGATAATTGCTTAATTCTACTCTTCCTTTCTTGCTGTTTAACAGGAATGTTACTGGAAGAGGCCATCTCGAGATTTTGTCTGTGATGTAGCCTTTATATAGATAATACCCAGGTTTGTTGTGTTGTGTGGTAGTCCTAGCTCAGGCATGAGTAGCCATGCTTTCGTAATTGTAATAGAGTAAATGAGAACAGGAGAAGTCTGGTCAGTCAGGCCATCCAAGACACATGCTTTGATTATTGGTTCTTTCTCCCATCCTGGACCTTCCACAGATATTTAAACTCTCTTGCCTTGTTTCCGATATACCTCAAACCTCTGAAAATGCCTGCCATAGATGTGGGCGAAACATCAGGACAGAATGCTTCTGGAGCAACTTCCATACAGCCCTTAAAACTCACAACGACCCAGTGTTTGTACCTGGAGTTTTTGTTTTTTTTATTTTTAAAAATGTAATGGTCTGTTCTGTATTTAAACCGTTTTGGTTTATTTTTAACCATCTGAATAATTTTTTTGTCATGCGGCCAAATGTTTGTTTTGAATTGCGGCAGAGAGTACAGCACAGAGCTTGTGTGACATTTAAGGGAGGAATGGGGAGAGAGAGCATTTTGATACCTCCTCATAGTGGATAAATGTGGTTTCCCAGTTTTGCAAATGGTCCCTTCTTTCCATGAACAGAACCCCCTCGCTTTGTTTTCAGGAAATAATAATTTGAACTGCAGCCCTTCTAAGGTTGGTTTTCTTTTGACTCCTGGCATAATGACTTCATAGGTGCCCTGAGGGAAAGGAGGTTTGTTAGCTCTTCAGATGTGAAGATAAGTTGATAACTTTTGTTCCCTGCACAATGAATAAAATCTGTAGTGACATTGTACACAAGTAAGTCTGCAAGTTGTCAAGCGGTCCTGACAGGTGGTAGAACTACCTGTTATACTAGCCTAGTGTTATTTGCACAGATTGTGCTTCATTAAATGTAACCACCCATATCTGCACATTCGCAGATCTCTGCAAATGTGCAGCATCAAACAGCTGTATCCCACACATTTGGTGCAAATTTTCAAATGAAGCTGCCTGTGGCAGTTCTGGAAGGTCCAGCTAGATTTGAAGATACATGTGCTGCTGCTGCATGCACTGGTGTATTCTCCTGCCAAAAGCCATCAAAACGTTAGTTTAAAGTGGAATGTTACTTTTAAAGTGCATTAAAAGAGTTTTAAAATGAAGATACACATCTCTATATTAAGAAGACACTATAAACATGTTCTCCAAGCTTGTCATTACCCCAGAAAAGTATTGATGTTACCATTTATTATCTTACTTCACCAAAAACAACAACATTGGTGTGCTATTTATTTATTTATGTATTATGTCAGAACCCAATTGAGGGTACAGTTATAATGTATTTCAAAACACAGGCAAAGTTAAGAATGTGGCATTATACTACCGTGTTTCCCCGAAAGTAAGACAGCGTCTTACTTTCTTTTCCCCCCAAAAAGTACCCCTACGTCTTACTTTCGGGGTACGTCTTATATAAACTAAGACGTGCCCGTCGCCACGCCGCCCGCCGTCACGCCGCCGCGGCACACCTCCCGCGGCGCAGCTTTCTGGACAAAGGAAGGGAGGGGAAGAAAGCCAGAAGCATGGCAAAGCGCCGCTGCGTCAGAGTGACGCGTCGTCGCTCTGCCCCGCCCCGGCTCCCTTCTCCCTCCCTTTCTTGGAGAAAGGAAAGGAGGGGAAGCGAGCCGGGGCGGGGCAAGCGACGACACGTCAGAGTGACACGTCATCGCTCTGCCCCGCCCCGGCTCCTCTCCCTCCCTTTCTTGAGAAAGGAAAGGAGGGGAAGCGAGCCGGGGCGGGGCAAAGCGACGACGACGCGTCACTCTGACGCAGCGCACGCTTTGCCATGCTTCTGGCTCTCTTCCCCCTCCCTTGGAGGCCTGGCAGAAAGGAGGTGTGCCGCGGAGGTGTGCCGCGGAGGTGTGCCGCGGCCGATGGGCCGGTCGCGGCGGCGGCGTGGCGACGAGGTACGGCTTACATTCGGGGTACGGCTTACATTAGCCGACCCCCCTGACACCCCCGATACGTCTTACAATCGGGGGTGTCTTATTTTCGGGGAAACACAGTAAATGTCCTATGACCAGAAGCCTTTGGTGTCGCTGTAAGAAGGTCCTCCATTGTGCATGTGGCAGGGTTCAGGCTGCATTGTAGTAAGTTGTCTGTGGTTTGCTCTTCTCCACACTCGCATGTCGTGGGATCCACTTTGTAGCCCCATTTCTGGAGATTGGCTCTGCATCTCGTGGTGCCAGAGCACAGTCTGTTCAGCGCCTTCCAAGTTGCCCAGTCTTCCATGTGCCCGGGGGGAGAATCATCTAGTATTAGCCATGGATTGAGGTTCTGGACTTTAGCCTGCCACTTTTGGACTCTCGCTTGCTGAGGTGTTCCCTGCACGTATCCTTTCATTATTGGCTTCTACTTCCCAACGGATGTCAAGTGGTGCAATACCAGCTAAACAGTATAATTTCTCCAGTGGTATGGGGCATAGATATCCTGTGATAGTGTGGCATGTCTCATTAAGAGCCACATCCACTGTTTTAACGTGGCGAAATGTTTTCCACACTGGGCATGCGTATTCTGCAGCAGAATAGCAAAGCGCAAGGGCAGATGTCTTCACTGTGTCTGGTTGTGATCCCCAGGTTGTGCCAGTCAGCTTTCATGTGATATTATTTCTAGCATCCACTTTTTGCTTGATAGTCAAGCAGTGCTTCTTATAAGTCAGAGCATGGTCCAGGGTGAATGAGATGATTTTATACAGTGGATTTTAATGTTGAGATAAATGATTTAAATGCTTACGCATGTGTATAATTTATTTATATGCCGGCATTGAATGTTTGCCATTTGTGTGCTGTGCTCTGCCCTCAGTTCCCTTCAAGGTGAGGTGGGCAGAATATAAATGTTTTAAATAAATAACTCCCAGGTATTTTGGTGTGCTGCAGTCCTCCCGTGGGATTCCTCCCCAGGTAATCCTCAGAGTTTGAGATGCTTGTCTATTCTTAAAGTGAAAAGCACACGTCTATGTTTTAGATGGATTAGGAATCAGCTGATTTCCCCTGTAATAGGCAGCAAGAGCTCCTAAAGCTTTGTAGAGCTTTTGTTCAGCCATTTCAAAGCTCCCTGCTTGAGCAGTGATGGCACAATTATCAGCCCTGTTGTTACCCTAAAATGTAGGAGGTTGTAGGTAGTAGTCACTTACAGAGGTGGGATTCAAACTTTGAATCCAATTGCTGTAGGTCAGGACATCCAATCACTGAAAAAGCAATGATTTATGATGTACTTCTTTTGTGCCACAGTCAGGCAAAAGTCCAGAAATTTTTCTGTCTGATCTTTGAATATAGATTTTTCTGTGTAATCACTTATTTGATTACATATGATTAAAGATATTTGCCCATCTTGAATCACGAACTACGAACTCCTGATTGAGATTTGGACAAATTCCTTCCCTAACCCCCACAAATATAAGAAAGATAAAAAGCACTTTCATGTATGAACAATTGCATCATATGATGTGTATGAATTTTGAATTGTTTTAACATTTGTTTATTGAAACTCACTGGTATTAAAAAATGAAGAGGCAAATACATGAAACACGAGCAGACTCACACCCATTATGTGAAACCATCCTTTAACATTATATCTGACACAGTTCAGAAAGAACACAAAAGTTGATGAACACCTGAGGCGACAGGAAGCAGCAATCTGAGTGTAGAGATGACCACACAGGCAAATTGTTTCCATCTACTGAAGTCACAATAGAGGCTGGAATCTCTACCATAGTAGCTCCCAAGGAATTTGGTGCTTTTGCAACCCATTCCTGTGACTAATCACAGAAACATAAAATAGAACGTAATGCAATTCATGCTCCAGCTTGTATGCATTATGAATATTGAGAATATGCAGGTGGGATGCAGTATACGTCACAGAATGATAGTAGGGGAAATTTTAATCAATGTCCCTGTCCTACCACAGCTCTTCTGTGGGCCTTGAACCCAGCTCTCAGGGAATTTTTCAACTGGGACAATGTTTTAGCACTTTGAAAAGCTTAAAGAAGGAATAGGGCTATTGTGAGTCTAACACTGATTAGAGCTCTTTGTGTTATTTACCCTGTCACCATGGTCTCTGACTTCATATGTTTAAATGCTCCTCCATAGTTTTTCATTGTGTGTAGAAAATTAAAGAAGGGTGGTCTATCTTGCTTGCTCTCTAGCATGCTAGTTTTCTCAGTACAGGAATGTTTTATGGAGGAACATTTCTCATGAGCAAACATTCCCACATACCATTTAGATACAGACTTACTACTTAATTTAGCATGCACTTTCAAATTTTTCCATTGACTTATGGTTACACCATACATTTCATAGAGTTTTCTTATGCAACCAATACTCAGAGGTGGTTTTGCCAGTTTCTTCCTCTGAAATATAGCCTGAAACTATGTTGTCGAAGGCTTTCATGGCCAGAATCACTGGCTTGTGAGCTTTTGGGGCTGTATGGCCATGTTCCAGTAGCGTTCTCTCCTGATGTTGCGCCTGCATCTGTGGCAAGCAACCTCAGAGGTTTATTCTGAAATTGGGCAAGTGGTGTGTGTGTGTGTGTGTGTGTGTAATGTCCAAGGTGGGAGAAAGAACCCATGTATATTTGAAGCCAAACAGCAAATAGTCAAGGGCTAGTTAACACCTCACAAACAAAAGATACTTCCAGGCAACAACAGCCAACAAATACCCCCACTTGTTGACTTTGCAACTTCCGGGCTACTCAGTGATAATCAAACTTGCTAATTGCAACATTCACACTTGCTTCAAACAGACATGGGTTCTTTCTCCCACCCTGGACATTCCACAGATATATACACTCCACTTGCCTCATTTCCAACTGACCTCTGAACAAACCTCTGAGGATGCAAGCCACAGATGCAGGCGAAACGTCAGGAGAGAATGCTACTAAAACATGACCATATAGCCCAAAAAGCACAATGCATAGCCAACAACTCCTGCTGTTTATTGGCAGTTTCCTATCGAAGTCCTAACCAGGGCTTGGTTAGCTTAATCTTTCTTCTTAGCTTAATCTTTGTAATCCTGTAATTCTTGGTGATAACTAGACTAGTGACACAAAAGTTGAGGGCTGTTGCAGAAAGCTGAGAATGATTTTTTGGTGGGGGGGTTGGTTGTTAATGTGAAGAGTAAAGGTTAAGAAGCAATAATGGAGATGTCTGTAGATATAATTGACAACTAGTTTTATAGACATATAAAAACACCCTGCAGAATTGCTTGAAATTAATTTCACTGGTTTCTAGATTGCAAAACGCTGTCCTTAACTATATTTTATTGGAGATAGTGCAGATCAAGATGGTTTAGTTACACTTTGGAAAGATCAAAGGGAATAGATTGTTTTGCAATGTCCTCTTTTTGCACCCTAAAAGGATGGCAAGAAATGATCATGTCTTACAGTTTTTCTTCTGAATCTGCTGAATTTATACTCAGATTTATAATTTCTAAAATATAGTTGTTTTAAAGTGTTAAATACTGAGAACAGTGACACACTGCAAGTCACTTCTGGTGTGAGAGAATTGGCCGTCTGCAAGGACGTTGCCCAGGGGATGTCCGGGTGTTTTGATGTTTTACCATCCTTGTGGGAGGCTTCTTTCATGTCTCCACATGGGGAGCTGGAGCTGACAAAGGGAGCTCATCCGTGCTCTCCCCGGATTCAAACCTCCGACCTGTCAGTCTTCAGTCCTGCTGGCACAAGGGTTTAAGCCATTGCGCCACCGGAGGCTCCTAATTGATACAGTTTTATAATGTAGTATACCTTGGTAAAATGGATTTTATTTTATATATCTTGATTACTAACATCACTGGCCTATTATTGTGTGGACGCTCTAATTCATTGGCTGGCAATATGTTGACTGTTAAACCTGTCTGGACTTTTGAGCTTTATGGATATGCTTTGTTCAACTTTTATAAGTTGCTCATTGATATGTAAGAGTGTTTAGGCTATCATTAAATATATAGTGCACTATAAGCAAACATATACATCTAATTGACAATACGCCAATTTAAAATACTGTTCAGTCAGGAAGACAAAGTCATGTTGCCTAGGTTTGCTGTCTGAGTACTGTAATCAGATGTTCAAATTACTTTAAAGTGTGTCCATCCCACGTAGTTCACACACAAGCCTACTTTCCCAGCCTTTGGTTAGAAACACTCAGAAGACCAGAAATAGTTTTAAAAACACAAAGGAAGTGTTTGTGGACTGTAGACTAATTATTGCCCCATAGCATTTTTCGTCATTTTCAAAACTGCTTTTATTTTGCTGTGCTGCAAGGTTAACACCATTCGTTTTAGCTTCTCCAGAGGAACAATTTATAAAGTATGAATTTGCCTTGTGGCCAAAACTGTTGTCAAGACTCAGGATGGATATAAGAATTGATTTAGCATACTTTCAGAGGCATAGTTGTGTTTGTTTGCTGCTGCAGCAACAGAAACAGTGTTGATGAACCTCTAAAGACTTAAAATATAGAGCACAAGCTTCACCTGATTTTCATCATACATATAGGAATGGAAGGGAAGAACAAAACAAAATAGTAAACAGATACTTTCACTTTGTTGAATTATTCCTACAGTTGAAATCATTTTGTATAGGTATTGCATCGTCCTACTTGTGTACGACGATGCAATAACATAGACACATGCAAATTCATACAGGAATGGTAAAAAAACAATGGAAGGCATATCTTGATACTGTTAAACATGCCTCTTATTTCTCACATTCGTACTTTTTTTGCAATAATTTTTTCTGATTTTTTCCCTCCAGTACAGTACATATTTTTGGCGAGAGGGGAGGGAATCCAAAAGATGGTTAACAGATTTCACCTTCAGAAAAAGCATACTTACCATTTTTCACTTTAAATCTTGAGTGGAGTGCTTGCTTGGAAATTAACTTCAAACAGTATACAGCTTTGGTTAATGACTGAAAGTTTCATTCACATTTATCTTTTTCAATTGGGCCTGTGTTCTTGGAGGGAAAAGCTGTATTGTCAAGTCATATCCTCCACTGGTGACCTCTTGGCTCCTGTGATTAACAAGACAGGCTCTCAAATCCCTACTTTGGAGTTTTATGTTTCACTTGTAGAAGGCTTACAAAGGATGTTATGTCCAATGGCAATGGCCTTAATGAAATTTCCATGTGAGCTTTTTTAACTACATGTTCAGTTTCTAAATAATTTTATAAAGCTTACATCTGGCACCTGAGTTTAAAACCTAAGTGCCATAGAGCCAAAAATCCAAGTAAATATTCTCATAGTTGCAGCATTAAAATCACCTATGCTCTCCTTTTTTCAATTACATTTTTCTTTAATAATTATCATTATCATCTTTATTTTTAGACCGCCCCATCTCCCCCAGTGGGCTCAGGGCAGTTTACACATACAAAGGCAAATATTCAATGCCCGAAATATGCCAAAACGTTACAGCAATAAACATAATACAGAATAATAACATTATACTAATCAAATAAAATTAAATATAAAGATAAAAACATAGAAACCTAATCACTAAACAAATACATTTAAAAGCATGATCAACAATAAAACATCTAACATAGTGAGTACAGTTAAAAATTGGGTAACCATTTGGCTGTTAGTTGTTCTTAACTGTACCATTATGGCCACACAGTACATATAGCACAGCCTGCTTTTCAGTGGCATTAGTATAGTGCTCTAGTCCTCCTCCTCCACGTTTGCCAAAGTGCAAAGGTGTGTTTTTAGTAGCTTTTTGAAAAAGAGGAGGGTGGTGACCATTTTTTTCTTTCGGAAGGGAGTTCCAGAGATGGGGAACGGCCACAGAGATACCAGACTTCCCTGATGAATCCTTAAATTTGTTTGAATGTTAAGTCACACATTGTTGTGATAATTAGTAAAGATATATTGTTTATAAAGAAACACTGCATGTTTTTATGGACAGACTGCTCACAGACTATGTCGCAACAGACGCTCCTTAAAGGGCCAGACCAAGAGCAGTTTCAAAACAAAGTTTATTGCTCAGAGAGTCTCTGGCCTTCAAAGGCACCAAAACAAAACAAGCACTTAACAGTCAGTGGATAAGAACACAAAAACAAGCCTAATTGGCACAAAAACAAATGCCTGCAAAAAAAAACCCGGCGCAAGAAAGCAAAATGCAAAGAACAGAAAAGGCACACAACAAAGCAGGAACTGGAAGGGTTGTCAATGGGGTCCGAAGTCATCACAGGTGGGCAGTCCAAAGCGTCAGGCAGCAAGCAACAGTCAGGAAATCCAAGCCTGGTTGAGGGAGGAGGCAAGCAGCAACACAAGAAGCCAGTCCGAATCAATAACCAACCAGGAGCTAATGCCTGGGGACAATGTACACCATAATCCTCAAATTGGCCCAACCGTCCACCCCCTCCCATACTGTACCCCGTTCTTGCAGACGAAGCAGTGTCTCTCACTCACAACAACTTGAAGAGCAGCAAACCACACCAAACGTGGAACAGGCAGCAGCAACTAGTGTACAAAAGCAATACAATGTAACCCACAAATAAGCCTCCCACAATCCCCAGACAGAGCAGCATGCCACTCCAGGATGGCAATACAAGTTCCAAACTCACGTTAAGCAGCGTTCAGGATACAAGAGTCACAGGATACACAGAAGCACAATTCCACAACAAAACCTTGCTAACAGCAAAGTGAAGCCCCCAAAAGCCCACATTATATTATACTCACAACTCGGACCCACCCGAATCAGACAACACCCGAGTCTCGGCTGCTCCAGCTGCTGTGCTATCATCACCCGCAGCCTCTTGCTTTTCCCTCCAAGTCCTCCATCTTCTGTCAAAACTTAATTCCCCCCAACAAACCTCCAGATAGCCTGAGGGCCACTCATTGTCATCAGAGAACCCCAAAAAGATATCACTGCTTGTTGATTACGCGCAAGCAGCCTGTATTTCTTGTACTTTTGTCCAGTCCATTTCTGACTCTTCCTCTGAAGTGTCTCCCTCACTCCTATTCCCATCATTCCCTGAAAAGCCCTCAAATGATTTATCATCAGTGGGTTCAGTGAGTATTTGCCGAATCCTTTTACACTGTAACATGTAAAAGTGCATTGCCCGCCGATACAGTTGTATACTGCACAATGCTGTGCTTGCATTTTGCACATCATGATGTTTTAATTCTGTTGTTTCATATAATGTGTTGCGCTCTAATGTGTTTTTATGTGTTTTTATGTGTTTTTATTGTACCTTGCTTGCTGTGAGCCGCCCCGAGCCTCCCGGGATTGGCGGCCTAGAAGCCAAATAAATAAATAAATAAATAAACATATCCTCCTCACTTTGCTCTTGAGTAAGCCGTTTTCCTCTCTTAGTGCCCTTACTATGACTACAAACAGCCCCACCCATCTCCACACTACTGTTTGCAACCAAAGACTCAGCCCCACCCAACTCCATACTATCAGTAGTATCTGAAGCCTCAGGATCAACTACAATAGACTATGTCCATAGCATGGTGTTGATGTTCCTGATTTTTCTTCATATCATATAAATCCGTGTTATTGTGATAATAGATATTATTTCAGCGGTGGAGCTAAGCCGTAATTCATTTCAGGATTTATCAGGTGGTGTATTTTATTTACATAATGGTGCTTAGGTCTAAACTTTTGGGTTCTGTAATAAGGTGATGCACCAGGACATGTTTCACAGAGAACTTGTTTAGAAGAATAACTTGAGCTATTTGGAGGAAAGATGCCATGCAGATTTCAGCAATGAAAGCTAAAGAATGAAGTTTTAAGCACTGTACTTACTTGGCTTTAAGAATTTTTTACTGAGTATCTGACTTTCCAGTTTTGTTGAGGTGGATGAAAATAATGAGAGAAAACCTTTCCCTTTGTCATTGGCTAATAGTACAGCTATTTATTAAGAATAATTTGTTAGACAATCATGGATCAAACTTGTTCCGATATATGTGATGCATTGCAACACTCATTATTCACAACATTCATTTTCTTTATCTCCTTCAGCATTCTGTAGTGTGTAGTCCATTCAAGAAGCATATCCTACATTCTTTAGGTTACCTTAGATTAGAATTTATTTTGATCTCATCTTCCTCCAGGAAGGTTAGTATGGAAAGATGATTCAACAATAGCACTTTTAACACTTTATTTTTTCCCATAGCCATTTCCTGAAGAATGCCCAGTGAGGATCACAAATTTATTTGTAATTAGTTGAAAAGTATACTCTGTGGTATCTATTTAAAGACTGTTTAATGCATATCTATAGAGCATTTGCCTAGGTCCTAATTGCAGTAATTTGTCAAAAACTGTTAGGATGATTCTCAATTATAGCTTCTGTTTCTAATTGTATTTCTTCAATTATAAGCTGCCATAGATTGTAAGATGCACACTAACTTCAGTACCACCACCGTCAATAAAAAATACTTGAGATACACCTGCGATTCTATGGCACAAGTCATTTTTAGATATGTTTATATGGGAGAAAAAAGTATATCTTATACTGGAAGAAATACAGTAATAACCTAAGCATGGTTGAGATTTCAGATTTGAATTTATGCATGTTAGAATCCTTAGGTCATCAGCTCATCCTTTGTGCATTACAGTGAATATCCTCTTTCTTTTCTTATTATTTGCATTCAAATTGACTCCAAGAGTCCCACACATGAACTGCTGGGTCCAAGTAAGCCCAGGGTCATGGCTTCCTTCCTTGAATCAGTCTTCTTGTGCTCTTCCTCTTTTTGTTCTACCTTTTACTTTGTCAAGTATGACCATATTTTCCAATGAGTCTTTTCCTGTCCCGACATGTGCAAAGTCCAACAGCCTCAGTTTAGTCACATTTACATTTCATGAGAGTGTTCTTCTTTATCTCCTAATGAAAGCTCCTGATTACAGCTTTGCCTTTCTGGGATTGAGAGCCTTCATTTGGAGTAGTATTGGTCATAATGCATAATACAAGGGGAAATAGTACAACGTGTAAATTAATCCCTAGTTCTTGGCTTCAGTATTGTTTCATGCATCCTTCTCTTTAACGTTTGCTGTCCTTGTCCACAGGTCAAAGTATTGCACAATCAGCTTGTTCTGTTCCACAATGCCATTGCAGCATACTTTGCAGGAAACCAGAAACAGCTCGAACAGACACTTAAACAGTTCCATATCAAATTGAAAACGCCTGGAGATGCTCCATCCTGGCTGGAAGATCAGTAAAAGAACTGGGCACAAAGATCTCTCCGTCAACTGAGGATCGCTTATGGCTAATGAGAATCAACGAATTTACAAGGAGGACTGTTTGTAGTGATATTTGCACAAGCAGCTTTAATTTCTTCCCCCCTTGATAATGAATACTGTAGTAATTTGGGAAGGTGGGTGGATATAACCAAATGTAATGTGTCATTTTAGTAACAACGTTTTGTATTTGAGTGAGGGTGGACGGTTTTCTGTCTTAGGGAAATATAGATTTGCACTGACAAATATGTTTGTGAACGCTGGTAATTGTGGTGACTAGGTGAGATGTTCTTTTCCAAAGGGAGATGCCTGTGATTTGTATCAACATCTGAAATTTTATATAAATGTATTAAACATCTCTAAAGAATGTTTTTTCATGTAATTGTATTTAAAGAACAAATATTTTAGAGTAATAATACAGGGATGTCATACAACACCCACAAAATCAGTGCCTGGCTGATATGTGGAATGGTAACAAATAGGTTTGGATTTTTTAAAAAGTTGACCCTTTCCATTATATGTTCAGAAACACTAAATTTTGAAATATTCTCTTGGTCTGAAGCTTTTAAGAAAAAATTAACATTGTAAAGATAATTTGCTCAGATAGCAGAGTTTTGCCCTACTGATTTAATTCTTAACTTTCTATTTTTAAAAAGCATGCCTTTACTTGCCTTAAATTCAAAAGTGCCTTTTGCAATACTTTCTACATGGTGTACATAATCTATAGGAAGCCCCATTTGGGTTGATCTCTTTGTAAAGAGACTAAGGCCAGTCAGGGCTGTGTTTGCTTCTGTTTGAACTCCAGACAATGTCATCTGACTGTAGTGGATTCTCTTTTTTAATCAGTACTTACTTGATGTACTTTTTCCTCCTTTATTATAGCCTTTTAAAAAAACTCACTGTTCTTGAGCATCCTTTTTGCACATTTTCCATTGCTTTTTTGTGTTTATATAAATGAAGTACCTAAAGTAACTTATCACAGCTTATATGGATTGTATAATTATGTATTATATGTTGAAATGGATTTTGTTGCATCTGAAAATGGTCATATTTTAGTCTTAATGTAAAATATTTGTGAAGGACATCTTTAACCATTCCTCATTATATCCTTTTCTGAGTTCCCAAATTATTTTTGTGCTGTCTTGCAGTAACTTTGTTACCATTCCTTAGAATGTTTATCCATTGTTAACTTTGTATTCATAGTAAAGGTTTTGCTGCTGCAACCTGTTTACTTTATTTCATCAGATTTGTGAATTAAAATCACCACTAGCTATGTTTTTCCCCAGCTAGCAATGGGATTGTTGTTCTTTATTTATTCCCCCAAAATTAGAACTCAATACAATTTAGAGAACATTTAAACAAATGCATTTATTATCTTTAAACCTGCAAAAAAAAACCCTTTGGTCACATACTGCTTTCCTGATTAAAACCAATTTATTTTCTTCTCCAAACAAATGCCCACAAGGAAGTGGGTATATCAGAAATGATTTTTTTTTGGAAAATGATGCCGTAACCTTTTGGAAAATGTGAATTTCTATAACCATTTGGGAAATGATTCATAACCCTGAATTCTGGGGTTTGTAGTTTAGGGAGGAGCCTTTAACAACCTCACTAAACTACAAACTCCAGAGTTCTGCAGGAGACAAAAATTGGATTTAAAGTGGATTCATTCAAGTGCTCAGAAAACTTCTGTTGCCAAATTGTTCAGGACCCCAACATTCAGCTATGGGGACTCCATTTGGGGTCAAGACCTACAGTTTGAGACGCACTGGAATCAACAACATATTAAAGGAGAAATCGATATCTTAACAGAAGGAATGTCAGAGAGAGGTGCTGCTTTAAACTAGAACTGGAGTAGCATAACAAAGAAATAGTTTGCCAGCAGTAGTGACGAGAATAATCCACTTTGATTGGTGCACAAGCACAGGCTGTGATTAGCCAGGGAACATCATGTGCCTCTAGATAAGAACACGGTCTTGATTGGCCTAGCAGTCACCATGTGCGTTTTGTTTACAAAGTAAGTGATTGGTTAGGAGACGCGCATGGCAAAATGAAGTTTTCACTTGGCAGGCAACCGGTGAAGGCTCAGTAGCAATGTAACGATTTGGGTACACTTTGCACATAGAGCAGTAACATAGAACAATGATGGAAATTCACACTGCGCCACAGTTATTAGCAAATAGGATTGAGATGCAAGAATGCTTTGTTTAATTGGGTAGAATAAAATGGGTTCATGAATACTAGCCAGTAACAATGCATGAAGAAGGGAGGGACTAAATGTTGACTCCATTGTTTGTATAAAACCTGTCCACTGGAACAGATCGGGGTTCTGTCCACCAGCGGCTACATTTCCGCACAGGGGGGACGGACCCATCAGCTGATGTGATGCAAATAAAGCTGGTTTCCTGAATCGCAGTAGAAATTGTCGCGTCATCTCATCCTTGCGCTCGCTAGTGACGGCAGCCTAGTTGCCTTGGGAGTTCTGGGACTCCGAGTTACCGCTTCAATATGACTATGTACCATCACTTTTCCTAATTCTGTTCAGGCGTTCTTGGAAAAGCAGTTTTAATCAGTTGAATTTCTGTAAGCAATTAGTTGTAGGGACAATGTATTGTCAAAGGCTTTCATGGCCGGAATCACTGGGCTGCTGTGAGTTTTTCAGGCTGTATGGCCATGTTCCAGTAGCATTGTCTCCTCTTAATGTTTTGCCCGCATCTAGGCAACAAAGGCCAGGTTACCTCTATGCAGATACCCTCACTAATTGACTTTGCAAACTTCATGGCTACTCAAATGCTAATTCAAGCTTACTAATTACAACATTTACATTTGCTTTAAACAGCCAAAGGTTCTTTCTCCCACAGAACCTCTGAAGATGCCAGGCACAGATGCAGGCAAAACATTAAGAGAGAATGCTACTGAAACATGGCCATACAGACCAAAAAAATCACAGCAACCCAGTTTTAGGGATAGGTTTTTTTATTATTAGATCAAAGAGGAGGAAGGAGGTCACCTACAAACTCCATCAACAATGCAATTGAACCAAACTTGGCACATAGAACTCCCATGACCCACAGAAAATACTGGAAGGGATTGGTGGGGTTTGGAATTTTGGAGTTGTAGTTTACCGACAACAAGAGAGCGCTGTGGACTCAAACAATGATGGATCTGGACCAAACTTGGCACGGACACTCAATATGGACAAATGGGAACACTGGTGGAGTTTGGGGAAAATAGACCTTTGACATTTGAGATTTGTAGTTGTTGGGATACATAATTCACCTACAATCAAAGCATTCTGAACCCCACCAACCCTAGAATTGGGTCAAACTTCCCACACAGAACCCCCATGACCAACAGAAAATACTGTGTTTTCTGATGGTCTTTGTTGACCCCTCTGACACCCCCTCGCCCCTCCCCCAGGTGTCCTGACCTTTAGGTTGTGAAACACTGTATTAAAGCAAGTACGAGGGCGGGTCAATAAGTCTGACTTCTTGAATAAAACAGAGTTTTTGGATTAAAAAATCATTTTATTTTTCAATGTAATCTCCTTTGAGCTCTATACACTTTGTCCAATGTTTTATCCCTTCCAAATAATAAGATTGGTCAAGGTCATCAAAATCAAAATAGGTATTTGTGAGATGATTTCATTGTTGGAGTCAAATCTCTTTCCGCCGAGTCATTTTTTCAGGTTTGGAAACAAGAAATAGTCACTCGGGGCTAAATCCGGAGAATAGGGCGGACGAGGGAGCAATTCGTATCCCAATTCATGGATTGTTGCCATGGCAACTGCACATGTGTGCACCCTTGCATTGTCCTAGTGCAAAAGAACGTTTTTATTGGCCAAATGCGGCGGACGTTCCCCCCCCCCCCCCCAATCTTCATTAAATCAACCCAATAAGTTGGCCTTGTAGACTAGCTGAATCACACTTGGGGGGATCCTTTATTGGGAGGTGTTCACTGGCCCTGATAGTTTCATGTCAGGAATTCCACTGTCATTTGAGTGTTCTTCTTTATTTACTATCCTGATTTTAGAGTTTTTAATACTGGTGGCCAGATTTTATTCATTTTCATGGTTTTCTCCTTTCTGTTGAAATTCTCCACATGCTTGTGGATTTCAGTGACTTCTCTGTGTAGCCTGACATTGTAGTTATTAGAGTGGTCCATCATTTCTGTGCTCTCAAATAATATGCTGTGTCCAGGTTGGTTCATCAAGTGCTCTGCTAAGGCTGACTTCTCAAGCAGACAAGAGTTCTTTCTCCCAGCCTGGACATTCCACAGATATATAAACCTCACTTGCCTAGTTTCCCACAGACCTCTCAACCTCTGAGGATGCCTGCCATAGATGTGGGCGAACCATTAGGAGAGAATGCTTCTGGAACATGGCCCAGAAAACTCACAGCAACCCAGCTTTTCTATTATTTAAAACTAGTCATCTTTATTGATCTGTACCGAGCAAGTAATGCACTTTGGGCTGAATCCATTTGACTAAAAGGTATTGTAGACTGAACGTATTTTAATGAGGGGAAAGATTATTGTAATGGGACTGGAATTCTGATTTGAACATAAGGAAAACCACAGATATAAAGGCTAAGAACCCTTAGGGATGTTTCCCAGTGCTTCTCTGCAGTGAAATGGTTTCTCAATTAATTACTAAATGCATACATTAAAGCATTTTGCTGTATTGATTGTAAGATGCCATCATTCATTTCTGGGCCAGTTTATCTGTCCGAACATATCTCCCCCTATGAATCATCAAGGACCTTAAGATCGTCCGGAGAGACATTGCTCTCAGCCCCACCGCCTTCGCGTTTGGTGAGGACAAAAGACGGCCTTTTCTGCGGTGACCCCTCAGCTGCGGAACTCCCTAATTAGATCAGATCCACCCCATCCCTCCTGACCCTCCGGAAGAAACTTAAATCCTGGATATGGGAACAAGTGTTTGCAGAATAGACTGATTTGCTGGGAAAGACAATTTTTTAATGGACGGCAATTAACTGTTTTTAGGATGGCAATTTGAACTGGTGAAATATTTTAATGCAATGCATATTTATTTATTTATTTATATTCCGCCCTTCTCACCCAGCAGGGGACTCAGGGTGGATCACAATGAACATATACAGGCAAGCATTTAGACACACAAGACAGACAGAGGCAATTTAACATCTGGCCACCAGGGGGAGCTGTCGCACGCCTTCATTCCTGAGCGTGTTTCCTGGAGATCTTTATGGCCTCGTAAATCAGTTAAATTCAGCCTCCCCACTAAGTGGTACCTTAATTTCCTACTTGACAAACGCAACTGTCTTTCGGGTTGCAAAGGCCGACAACAGGCTACACAATAGGTCGAGAGCCCACCCCGACCCGGGCAGGCCTCAAACTCATGACCTTCTGGTCAGTAGAGATCTTATGCAGCTGACAGCCAGCTGCGCCACATTCCCGGTCTTAATTTGTACTAACTGTCTTAATTTGTACTAACTGTATTTTATGCTATGTTTTATTTTGTGTTGGCATTGAATAGTGCCTGTTGGTAACCATCCTGAGTCCCTCTTCGGAGGTCGAGAAGGACAGGATATAAATGTTCCAAATAATAATAAATATTGTGTATACCAAGTAACATGTAGGAGTTAATGCTTCACATTCTTCTTAAATAACATTTTTGTGCTGTTCTATAGATAGGCATATCCTGAGACTGAGAAAGCGCATTTTATCCAAACCACTAAGTATTTCATGGTTGAGTTGGGATTTGCGCTAAATATGATGTGAATGTTCCAACACCAATATTGCTGTCTTCAGCACACTGGTACACTGTTGAGCTTTTTTTTTTCTTTTTGGCTGATGCTGATGTTAGTGGGATTTTGATACTAGTCTAAAAAATGATAATGGGAAGCCTTCGCATATCTATTATCCTTGGAGTTTATGGCCCTAAAGACAATGTTTTAAATATACAGAATGACAGGATGGTGCCTGCCAAAAATGAGTGATATATAATGTTTAACCACCATCAAAATCCCTCCAACCAAGTAGAAACATTTGCTCTAGGCTGATATATTTTTCCCCTAATTAGTCAACTCAATTTCTAGGAAAGTTCATGTTTGTCACTTATGCTTAATCCCAAATTTTAAAATTATTCCTGATACAGCAGTAGCAAATATGTAAGCAGAAGTCTTTTTTTTTTTTTGGAACAACCTTAATCCTGACCTTATTTTGGGAGATCTCCATTGTGTTTCAATTTGGTCTCCTAAGTGCTGTATTGGCATAAAGATTGCCGGAAAATAGCTAAAACGAATTACTGTATGATTTAATGCAATCACAGTCGGAGGATTTAACTGTGCTATAGAGGTTTTCCCTGATGAATTTTAAGTGTTTTTAAAGCTTGTTTGATCACAAAGAGTGAGATTTAAGCACCTACCTTGCTAAGTCAATGAGACTTGCTTGCTTAACTTGGAGTCTCCCATATGTGTTGCACGACTATTTGGATAGATCCAAAATAATCTTCCACTATAAACTGAATGGTGAAAATGCCCCAGAGGGCAAATAGCAGTAGCCAACTTCCTCCCTGTGGGATACTTAAAAATACATCCCTTTGTAATAATATAATCTCTCCATTTATTTCTGTTTCTATACTGCCTGCATTTGTACCTAAAATGATGGACTTAGGATACAGTCAAATCACACACACACCCTCCCCACATCCTTCCTAACACTTACTTCCTAATGACTCCCACCTTTCTTTCTTAATGGCTGGGCATAACGTCAAGCTGGAGTCATCCCATCTCACTTTTTATTTTCTGGGCATTTTCCTGAGCTTGCAGAAGCCTAACGGGTAGTATATCCTAATATCAGGCAAACAAGGATGAGGTAGGAGACTAGTTACCTTTTCTTTTTGAGTAGCCGTCTATTTGCAACAGAATTATTTATTTATTTATTTCCAACATTTCTACCCCGCTCTTCTCAACCCCCGAAGGGGGACTCAGAGCGGCCTAACAAAAGGCAACAATTCGATGCCGAAACACAGTATAAATCTGTATACCTTTATAAAGCGGAATGTTTGTATGTATGTATGTGTGCGGAGGGCGGGAGGGCGGGAGGGCGGATATGTGGCAGCCACTTTCACAGGCCACAGCGACCTGCGCGGGTGATGGACCTGCACCAAACTTGGTACACATAACCCCCTAACCCCCTTACGTACTGGTGTGGTTCGGGGACATGACCCACGGATTATGGGATTTGTAGTACTTTCCAACACTTTGGTTCCCACAGACGACTGAGGCCACCAAAAAGGACCAATACAGACCACACTTGGCACACACAGCCCCCATGACCCACTCTACATCCTGGTGCAGTTTGGAGGAGGGTGGACCATGGATGATGGGACTTGAAGTACCTCTACTCATTTCCCAAGTCTGCTGCGACCCTCATCCAATTACCAATTGAGACCAAACTTGGCACACATAACCCCCATGACTGCCTTCACGTCCTGGTGAGGTTCGGGGGAGGACTGACAATGGATGATGGAATTTGTAGTATTTTCACACCCCTCTGTTCCCACAGACCACTGTGGCCCCCAAAAAACACTGGGAAAGTCCACACTTGGCACACAGAGCCCCAGTGACCCACTCAACATCCTACTGAAGTTTGGAGGGGGAGAGAACATGGATGATGGGACTTGCAGTACCTTCCCTCACTTCCCAATCCTGCTACAAACCTAATCCAATGACTGATCAACACCAAATCTGGCACACAGAGCCCTCATGACCCACTCTACAGCCTGGTGCAGTTTACTGTGAGACGGACCACAGATGATGGGACTTGAAGTACCTTCACTCACTTCCAAAAAACAATGCATCCCTCATCCATTCACCAATACAGACCAAACTTAGCACACAGAGCCCCCATGACCCAATCTACATCCTACTACACTTTGGGGGAGGGGGACAGAGATTATGGGACTTGCACTACCTTCAGTAATTTCATGATACCACTGCAACTCCCAATAATGATGGATCAAGACCAAACTTGGCACACAGGCCCCCATGACCCACTCTACATCCTGCTGCGCTTCTCAAATAACCCAGGCAGGGCCGGGTCCCCAAGCTAGTACAATATAAAACCAAAAATATTGAGCATTAAAATACATTAAAATACAATTAACATTAATACATCATATACATTCACTTAAGTTACAAACAGTGTTCCGTCCATAATAGGAGCATTGAGCCATAACCATCAACTTGCCATTACAATCAATCCAAAGTGCTGTATTGTGCTAATGTGCAATATATGTGACGTTTATCGGTATTTCTTTACTGTTTCATTGCTGAAGCTCTGGTTGGTTTGCAAGCCCCAGGTAAAACTATTAAATATAAAAGCACATAATAGCATAAAAATGATTGCTGCTGATAATAAAACTAAATAGCGGAAACAAAATGTAACCAAAACTAAGTGGAGTTACTGGGTTGCTGTGAGTTTTCCAGGCCGTAGGTGTGGGCGAAATGTCAGGAGAGAATGCTTCTGAAACATGACCATATGGTCCTGAAAACTCAGCAACCCAGCGATTCCAGCCATGAAAGCCTTTGACAACATGAAGTGGAATTATTTACACACTGCAGTTCCATTTAATACTATTTATACTTGCACTATATATTCTTTAAGCTATTTTACCTTACATTGTAATTTCCTTTGGGTTTCATATTGGAAGAAAGGCAGAATATAAATATTTAAGATCTGTTAAAAAAAGAAAAAAGGAACACTCGTAAAGAGTGTCCTGGGAGAGTTAAACGGTTTTCATCTAGCACTGGAAGTATCACAACAAAAGCTTTTTCATAACCTGGCTTTCATCGCTACCTACAATAGTTACCCTCCTCCTTGATGTAATGGAGATACCTAGCAGAAGGCCTCCAAAAGTGAGAATAGAAACATAATAAAGGATGAGATGATCCAGGCAACCTGTCTTCACATTTGGAAACCTGTGCTTCATATTAATATTAATATTAATATTGGAGCCCCTGGTGGCGCAGTGGGTTAAACCCTGTGCCGGCAGGACTGAAGACTGACAGGTCACAGGTTCGAATCCGGGGAGAGCACGGATGAGCTCCCTCTGTCAGCTCCAGCTCCCCTTGTGGGGACAAGAGAGAAGCTTCCCACAAGGATGGTAAAACATCAAAACTTCCGGGCATCCCCTGGGCAATGTCCTTGCACATGGCCAATTCTCTCACACCAGAAGCGACTTGCAGTTTCTCAAGTCACTTCTGACATGAAAAAATAATTAATAACAACAACAACAACTTTATTTTTGTACCCTGCCTCCATCTCCCCAAAGGGACTCGGGGTGGCTTACGTATAATACACAGTACAATACAAAAAAGTAAAACCAATTACAGATAAAACAACAATTTAAAACTTAAGAACAATGCCCAATAACCTATGGTGACAGCTGCCATAAGACAAGGGAATGGATAGTGCAAATTGTAGCTAAGGAACAAGGGCATGGGATAAAAGTGCAGTGCCGTGTCATTGATTGTGGACCATTGGGGCTAGACATTCTCAAAGGCTTGTTTAAACATCCAAGTCTTCAAATCCCTACAGAACGAAGACAGTGTGGAGGCCTGTCTAATCACCCTGGGGAAGGCATTCCAAAGTGTGGGGGGCCACCACCGAGAAGGCCCTCTCCCTCGTCTCCATCAACCGCACGTGTGGCATTCATGTACTCAGAATGTAGTTATACCACTTTTGTTCTGCATATTCTAAACACCCAGATACTTAAATGGTTGCCAAAAATTGATAAGATACAGTGATGAGGTTGGTATGAAGCTATCGTGAGAGAAGAAATGTGTTTTCTGAGAAAGGGGTAAGATACAGACCACAGCGGGTTAGACTGCTGAGCCGCTGAATGTGCTGACCGGAAGGTTGGAGGCTCAAATTCGCAGGACGGGGTAAGCTCACACTATCAGCCCCAGCTTCTGTCAACCTAGCAGTTTGAAAACATGCAAGTGTGAGTAGATCAATAGGTACCACCCAGTGGGAAGGTAATGGCACTCCATGCAGTCATGCCGGCCACATGACCTGAAGATGTTTATGGACAACGCAATTTCTTCGGCTTAGAAAGAAGATGGCACTCGGATCAATTGCTTCTGGAAACCTTTACCTTTTACAGATCGAAATAAAATTGGGGAGAAACCTTAGTAATTCCTAGGTATGGTTATCTCCTATTTAAATTTATTTGAAATTCATTTTTTTCTTGTTTTGGGAGTATAAACCGAAACTGGGATGGCAATTTTTCTTAAATTTTTGTAATTAGAGTATTTTTTCTCCTTTCCCTCACCAGCTCTTCCTCTGAACATTGCTTTTGCAGAAGGCCAGCACAGGACTCGATGAATGGTCCATTGGTAAGTCACCCATAAAAGCTTTCCTCTTTCCTCTGCAGCACAGGACTCCGATGTGTAGGTTTTGGAGAAGATTGATATTCCTGTTAGAAGAAGCTCATACTGTATCTCTGAATTTATTTGCATTAATTGATTATTTGTTGATTAGCTTGCTTCTATGATGTTGTTAGTGGGGTTTAGGACTGATCCAGGCTTGCCCTCCATTCTTCCCTCCCAGCTGAGGTCACAAATAATAACGAATATTTGTTATTAATAACGTTTTAATCACGATTTTTTTGGGAATTTTGGTAAGTATTTCAATTACTAATAACCTCCCCCCCCAATAGTAGTTTAGAATCAATTTTTATGGATCAACCAACCCTAGTAATTCCTATTATTGTCCTTAACTTTAGTAACCGTTACACAATTCCATCTTTACCCATGCCTTCCACACAAATGAGTTCAAAATCACATATGTGTACTTTTGTAATTAATTCGTGAAACACCATTCTTCATTTATTCTTTACTTTTTAACATATATTGCACAGAGGAAAATATTTTCAGAATTGTGTAATGAAGGGGAAAAACCCCAACCCTAAGACATTTAATTATAGGATGTAAAAAAAATGCCTGACTACCCAGTCTTTTCCCTTGCTGAATTTTCTACCAATGTATAATTCACATATTTAACCAAATTAGCTGACACAAGTGTATTTCATATTATCCCCTTTTCATGCAACTGTTGATTTGCAAAACAGGGGGTTAGACTGGATGGCTCACAAGGTCTCTTCCAACTCTATGATTCTACGTTTCTTTATGATTCTATTACTACATTTTATAAAATATTATTGGTAATATCTAGTTAATGCTGTGAGTTTAAACTTTACATGTTTTTTTTAAGAGATACAGAGAAAATGCATTTCCCTTTGTTCTTCTATCAGCAACTAGCACTTTTTGGGTGGAATGGTTGTTAGCATCACAAGTTGTTGCTGACAACAATATGCATAAAATAGGACTTGAAACACCTGAATCTTTCCATCAGAGCTGGAAAAGCTGCTTATTTAAGATTGAAGTTTTTCACAATCTCTGGTGGATTCCTTGAGGTGTAGACCAAGAAAATAAACATTTCAAAAGTCTTGTGTTTGACTTACAAATGAAAGTTTGGTCACAACAAAGGATCTAAGCCAGACAACAAATGGGCTGATGTGGATACAAATATGCATTAAATGCAAAGTTCCTATAAACAGGGTAATTATATCACAACTCCAACACCCTGGATTCTTCTCAAGAAAGCCAATGACAATCTTGTACACACCTGTTCAGAATTAAATCCACTGTTTCCCATCTAGCTGCTTCATTGTGAGGCTGCATATCTACATCTAGGTAAGAAGATATAGGTATTTATCCTTATAAATAATTCTCATAGTTTAAGGTAGAAGCCCCCAGTGGTGCAGTGGCTTAAACCCTTGTGCCGGCATGACTGAAGACCGACGTTGTAGGTTCGAATCCGGGGAGAGCGTGGATGAGCTCCCTCTGTCAGTTCCAGCTCCCCATGTGGGGACATGAGAGAACCCTCCCACAAGGATGATAAAACATCAAAACTTCAGGGCATGATAAAAGATCAAAACATCCGGGTGACCCCTGAGCAATGCCCTTGCAGACAGCCTATTCTCTCACACCAGAAGCGACTTGTAGTTTCACAACTCACTCCTGACACACACACAAAAGTTAAGATTGATAGTTCTGATTTTGGAGCCTGCAATCTGTTAAACTTCCATCGTCAGGGTGGAAGGGAGAAAAGAATGGCAGGTATATGTTTCTTTTAATCCTCTTCGTCTAAATTTCTCTGATGGTGAATTATACCAATTCCAAGTATCACATAAAGTCCCCCATTATTCTTGAAAACAGTCTTTATTGTGCGAATGGTATTATCAATGCTTACTTTTCACGTACACATCTTAGACTCTTAGACTAGAACACTTTGGGTAGACCCACTGAAGAGTTATGGCAATCCAGGAATCTCTTTTCCAAAGGTACATTTCCAACCAAATATGGTGTTTTATTTCCGCTTTTTAGGAATGCATAATTGTAATATTCTCAGTTATTAATCCACAGGAGTGGATTTTTAAGATAAACATAATGTAGTAATGAATACTAAACAGAATATGCAGTGGTCCATCCACATTTGTGGTTTTGACTTTCATGGATTTGAATATTCCCCAATTCGATTGAAGATATTCTCTCTTGGTCAACTTTTTGTAGCGAGAATATTATTTATTATTTATTTATTTACTTCATTTATACCCCACCTTTCTCATTCTGCAGGGGACTCTAGGCAGCTTACAGATGTTGGCAAAATTCAATGCCGCATATGAACATAACAATCAAAACATACCCCATCTATATAAATAAAAATGTAATGTTTGTTTGTGGGATTAACATAACTCAAAAACCACTGGACAAATTGACACCAAATTTGGACACAACACACCTATCAGGCCAACGAGTGACCATCACACGTAAAAACACTGAAAAACACAGCAGAAGGGACATAAAGAGCCAAAAAAGCAAAAAAAGACGCTACAGCGCATGCGCAAAAATGACACCCCCCAACAAACAAATACACAATGGTATATCTCTCTTCAAGACTACAGCTCCTGGCATCCCCTAGACCAGGATTTTTTGGGGGGGGGGGGGGATGATTCAAATGCACTGCTTCCAAGCTGCAAGCTTTCTTCTCCTTGGATTCCTTTGAGATGATCCTAATTCCTGCATATTTCCAATTTTCTATTCCTGGACTGCAACTCCCAGCAATCCTCTAGATTAGGGCTGCCCAGGAACTCGATCGCGATCGACCAGTCGATCCCGGGACCGAAGGAGGTCGATCCCAGCCGGATGGGGTGCTTCTCAGAGGGGGGCGGAGCCAGGCTGCACCAAGCCCCTCCCCCGGCTTCAGCACTCCCAGCAGCTTCTCCAGGCTTAAGGAGGGCAGGGCCAAGCCAGCCTTGTGCTAGCTATGCCACCACTGGCTTGGCATTGCCATCCTCAAGCCTGGAGAAGCTGCTGGGGGCTCCAAAGCCAGAGGGGAGGGGGTGGGGCTTGGCGTGGCCTGGATCTGCCCCCCTGTGACTTCCGCTCTACCAGCAGCTTCTCCAGGCTTGAGGATGGCAGTGCCAAGCCAGTGGTGGCATAGCTAGCACCAGGCTGGCTTGGCACTGCCATCCTCAAGCCTGGAGAAGCTGCTGGTAGAGTGGAAGCCAGAGGGGGTGGAGCCAGGCTGCACCTAGCCCCACCCCTCCCCTCTCCAGCCTTGAGGGGGTAGGTAGACCTTTCTGACTTGGTTTTATTATAAGTAGCTCGCATGCTGAAAAAGTGTGGGCACCCGTGCTCTAGATAGATAGATTAGATAGAGATAGATAGGTAGATAGATAGATAGATCAAAAGGGCTGCTGGGAGTTGCAGACCAAGAATAGGTAAAGATGGAAGAAAGGGGAGACAGATGAAGGGAAAGAAAAGGTGGAGGGTGGAAGGGAAGAAGAAGAGAAGGAAGGAGGGAGAGAAAGAAAGGAAAAAGGAAGGAAGGAAGGAAAGAAGGAGAGAAAGGAGAGAAAGAAAGAAGAGAAAGAGGGAGGGAAGATTGGCCACAGCAATGTGTGGTGGGTATAGCTAGTCAACTATAAAACAATTAAAACACATAAAACAGATTAAAACATATAAAGTGCTTTAGGAATCTCTAGGTCACACAAAGACCAGCTTCCAATGGAAGTTGACCATAGAGTCATGCTGGAAAACTTTGGAATTCCAAAGGGGTGTTCTTTCAGGGAGGAAAAATAGCAATTTCTTTATTTGCAGTTTTCACTCTCACGGTGGTCCTGTGCCCCTAATCCCAACAGCACAAGAGCAACAAAAGGAAAATGTATTGGACCAAATTAAACCCGTTGGAAAATAAACAAATAAATATGCACACAAATACTAAGATACAAATCAGGTCATCAATTAGAAAAATTTGGATTCCATAAATATTGGTTCAGTGTGAAGGTCTGTAAGGCATAAAGTGCTAGCTGAGGGAAGGTAGTAGTCCAGAAGCCTTCACAGGTTTTTAATATAGTAGAAATAAGAATCAGATACATTTCAACCAGTGGTCTCCCTAAGTGGCTAATGAAACACTAATATATTTTCCAGTTATTTTCTCATCAATGTGAATGTTCAGAGAGTAAAAACAAACATGTATTCTCTTCTTTTTTACCTGCAGATACTGGATATATATGAAAAAATAATTTAATATTTCATATATGTTTATATTTGCTTAAATTATAGCTATATACTTAGCAATTGGCAGACTTGTAGAATACTAAGGTTTGCAGAAATATAAAAGATCATTAGGAAAAATGGGGTGGAGAGGGGGGAGGATGTAAATGTTGTATAGAAAACTGAGCATGCCCATGGGCCACATAATGGTGACTGATAGTTGAGGATGGATAGGATGTGATGACACAACTGGTAAATAAGGATAGAGGAAGAGACAGGAGAATTTTAGGTATGTCGAGAATCATCTCCTTCTGCAAGGAGTCATTTCCATGTTCATACTGAACAGTCGTTGGTGAATGAAAATCTTGGATAAGCAGGTTAGTAAGAAAGTGTTATGATGTGGCATTTTCATTTAAAAACGAACTTAAGCTAACTATATTTCTGTTGAAACAGGGTTGTTTTAATTGCATTCATGCAAACTTGGCATTTATATTTGGATTATGCACACTACTTAAGTCATCCGTGATTTAATTCCTCCCTCCTTTGTCTCTGGTTTCAGCTTTGGAGAGAAGGAAACAAACCATCCCATCCATTTTGGAAAATGTGATTTCTTGTCCATTTATTGGAAGTAATAAAAAGGAATACATATAGAGAATGGAAAGGAAAAAAAGTCTTAAACTGTAAATCATAAAGAATTAAAACCCAGTCATTACCAAAAATAAACCAATGTTTCTGTATCTGTTTGAAATTACTAAATATTTAATGTTGAAATAGGCCCACGTGTTCACATGAATGCATAATTATTTAAGTGAATCATTTATTTAAATTCCCATTTGGATGGAGGACGAGTGTTGACCTAGTTTTGGAATAATTAATATTGAACCGAAATCCCTTTTAAACCATGCAGAGAAATCACATGCATTTCTTTTACAAGCTGAGCATATCTCTGCAAGTGTAAGAAATATTTTAATGCTGCATTCTCAATTTGGCCAATGATATTTTTACTGAAATGTTGGGAACAAATAATAATAATAATAGTAATAATAATAGAAGGTTCTCCATGGACAGTTCCTGGGGAAAAATTGTGAGCCAAACATGGATGTGGCTCACAAATGGAACTTGGAAAAGGAGATGGAGGGCCTGATACTGGCAGCCCAAGAACCAGCCATTAGAACAAATGCCATCAAAGCCAAAACTGAAAAGTCGACAACAGATCCCAAGTATAGACTCTGCAAGGAAGCAGATGAAACAATAGTTCACATCCTCGGCTGCTGCAAGAAAATCACACAGACAGACTACAAGCGGAGGCATAACACTGTTGCTCAGATGATTCATTGGAACTTGTGTCACAAATACCATCTGCCTGCGACAAAGAACTGGTGTGACCACAAGCCTGAAAATGTTACAGAAAATGAACACATCAAACTACTCTGGGACTTCCGAATTCAGACTGACAAAGTTTTGGAACATAATACTCCTGACCTCACAATCGTGTTAAAAAACCAAGTATAGATAATTGATGTTGCAACGTTCCCCCGAGATCACTACGTTCAGAAGAGCAAAACTTGCTACTGGTTCCATCGACCCGCTCCTGCCGTTTCTCCACAACTAGGCAGAGAGCCTTCTCTGTGGCGGCCCCAGTATGGTGGAACTCCTTGCCAGATGCTACTTGAGCGATCCCAGAGCTCGGCCCATTTCGAAGGGCCTGTAAAACTGCCCTCTTCAAATTGGCTTTCGACTAATTGATCTGCCCTGAGGGGTCCATGCCTTGAGTTCTAGAAATTGAAATTCTGCTGATTTTACTGTATATTGGTTTTATGCTTTTATGTTTTTATGTTTATTGTATGGCTGCTGGTTTGTATGCGCAGCATGTTTTTATTGTATGTTGTAATCCGCCCCGAGCCTGCAGGGAGGAGCGGAATATAAGATCGAATAATAAATAAATAAATAAATAAATCCCAGGCAACAGCAGGATTGAAGAGAAACAACTGGAAAAACTGACATGATATGAGGATTTAAAGATCGAACTGCAAAGACTTTGGCACAAGCCAGTCAACGTGGTCCCAGTGGTGATTGACATACTGGGTGCTGTGCCTAAAGACCTTGGCCTGCACTTAAACACAATTGGCAATGACAAAATGTGTTTGGACCCCCATTGAAATCCAGGACACTGAAACGGATCACAGTTTACCCAGAATGTTGGGATGTGTAATATAGCAATGCTTTCTGCATGTCTAAAGAGCTTTAATAGTCATATGACTAGAAGGGCAATTCATTTCAAATAAATACTTAGAAAAGCCTTGTGGTGTGTGTGTCTGCCCTTCTGGGGAGGAGTATTTTGCCCAAACCACAATTCTAACACGATTTCGAGGGTGAGTGCATACAAGTCTTTTAAAACTGAACGATTGTAATAGTTTGTTTGCAAAGGTGGATTCAGCACGAAATGTCCTCCTCCCATTTTTGAATCCGGTATAGCATGTTTTTGTCTTACTGCTATCTCCAGCTGTAATTGGCACCCCAGCCTAGGCAACCTACACAAATAGTTTGTTGTGTATGGAACAGTGCATTCCTCCCTGTTGATGCTAAAGAAAAAACAAACTAAAAGAGAAGCTACCAAATGCAGTTCCTATTTAGCTCTTCTTAGGGTTTGTTTGGGCAAGACCGTTTATGCATTCAAACTAACCCAGAGTTGTTTTTATGGTTAGTTTTCCTAGGGGATTTGAGATGTATTCCTGTCACTCCAGTGAGCTGGTCTCTCGCAGTTTTGCCTTTCCAGTTACAGTATTTGCTGCATCAGCAACCCAGCTATTCTTTGCCTCCTTCTAACAGCACACCTTTTGGGGAACAGTTACTTGCTATTTTTACAACAAAGGGGAACAACTACATAGGCTGTTGCGATTGAATACTCAATCTAAAAATAACTGTCACAATTGAATTGTTAGTTCCAACAAAAGTAGACATGAGACATGAAGGCACAGGAGGAAAAAGAGGGCGGAGGGGGGTTGTCTGGAAAAATAAATGTTTATTTTCCTGAAAAATTGAATTATGGCTTTTGAAAATAATTAATAAAATATTTTAAACAAGTTGTATGTATATTTACTTACCCAACTTTATTTCTAAAAATCCAGTATTGCTAAAAATCCACATCAAACTGTTGGGAAGTGATCAAACAGAGTTTTGGAGTTTGGTGCCATCTGTACACACATGACACCCAACTCTATTATTCGTTTCCACCTGATGCCAAGGACGCCGACCTGTCCCTGTTAGCTGTGATGTATTGGATGAGGATGAACACATTGAAATTGAATCCAAACAAGACAGAGGTACGACTGGTCAGTCATAGGGCTGTTCAGGATATTGGGCTGCAACCTGTGCTGATGGAGTCACACTCCCTCTGAAGGTGTAGGTTTCCAGTCTGGGGGTCCTCCTGGACTCAGCACTGGCCCTGGAGGCTTATATGTCAGCGATGGTTGAGAGAGCCTTCACACAGTTCAAGCTTGTGTGCCAGGTGCACCCTTACCTTGTAAAGCCCAATCTGGCCATGGTAGTACACACCTTAGTCACATCCAAACTAGATACTGTAACTACGTGAGGCTGCCCCAGAAGAGCATCCGGAAATGCTCTTACAAACTCGTACAAAGGTCAGTGGCTAGACTGCTTACAGGGGCAAGATAGAGGGAAAGAACTGCTACACTGGCTCCCAGTTGTTTCTGGGCACAATTTATCGTTTTTTGTTTGTTTTTTTTTGTTGTGTCATGGGCGACTTGATAAACTGCAAGTCGCGTCTGGTGTGAGGGAATTGGCCGTCTGCAAGGACGTTTCCCAGGGGATGCCAGGATGTTTTTTTGATGGTTTACCATCCTTGTGGGAGGCTTCTCTCATGTCCCCACATGAGAAGCTGGAGCTGACAGGGGGAGCTCATCTGCACTCTCCCCAGATTCGAACTTGCAACCTGTCGGTCTTCAGTCCTGCCGGCACAAGAGTTTAACCCACTGTGCCACTGGAGGTGCTGGCTTTATACTATAAAACTTCCTACGAGTCCACATGAGCCCTGAGATCATCAGGAGAGGCCCTTCTTTTGGTCCCACCACTGTCATAAGTCCGGTTGGTGGAGATCAGAGGGCCTTTTCAGTGGTGGCCCCACAGCTCTGGAACTCCCTTCCTAAAGAGGTGTGATCCTTGCTGGCCTATCGCTCTCAATTTCAAACTTTTTTTATGGAATCTGAAGATCAAAAATAGGCAATGGCCAGATACATACAGGTAATTGTATATTTTTGGAATGTTATTTTGGACTGGCAATATTTTAACATGGCCTAAAGGAAAGTTTTTAGGACACTAGAATAACTTTTTTGATGGATAAACTTAATGGCCTGAGGGCCAGGGAATTTTTAATGGTATAATGTTTTAATTTATTAAAATGTTAAATTTGGCTTATGTAATGTGTTTACTTTGCCTAGATGATGTTTTTGTAAATTAAAAACATTGAATTTTGAAATTATGAAACTATTTACTGAACTTAGAATAGAAAGGTAATACAAAAAAGTTAAAACATTCAAAATCATCTTAATGAGAAGGATGAACCTGGTATGCTGCTACCAATCTAGTAATCCTCGGCTCTGTTTTCGTCAGCAGTAATCACAAATCATTGCGACTGACTATTTTGCAATCGGTTTCTTTTTTTGTTAATAAATTGGTTACCTCACTGAATCCACGTTCCACTAAATATGTTGAAGGGCATTATTATTATTGTTATAAGACTCAACCCGTTGGAAGGGAACCCCAAAAGTATTATTATTATTATTATTATTATTATCCCTTGCTTGGTGAGAGGAGGAGGGAAGAAGAGAGAGAGAAACACACACACACACACAGATGGATGGTAGCCTGTCGCCTGGTTCAGTGCCCACCCAAATTCTCCTGAGCCTTCCAGCGCCCCCCCCCTTATTGCCCCACTGCCCACCAGGGGGTGGTACCGCCCACTTTGGGAACCCCTGTTTTATACTATCTTTTTTTATATAGGATCCAGTGGTAAAAGGTAAGGAAAAGTGCAATTGCATCCTTTTAATCATTCAATGAGATATTTTCTAGCTACTGTAAAATCTCACTTATCCAACCTTCACTCATCCAATGTTCTGTATTATCCAACACAGTCTGATTCCCATCTGGATCCACAGCTGTTTGAACACATTACAATGTTTTGGTGCTAAATTAGTAAATACAGTAATTACTACATAACGTTACCGCGTATTGAACTGCTTTTTCTGTCGATTTGTTGTAAAACATGATGTTTTGGTCGGTGCTTAATTTGTAAAATCATAACGTAATTTGACATTTAATAGGCTTTTCCTCTATGCCTCCTTATTATCCAACATTTTCACTTATCCAACGTTCTGCCGGCCCATTTATGTTGGATAAGCGAGACTTTACTATATTTTGATCAGCAACAAGGAGCCAAATAAACAAGTGGTAGATCTCAAATTCCTAAAGATCAACAAGATAGAGTCAGGTATAAAAGTAGGAAGAATGCTTATTCTATGGCCCTTTCAGACAGACCCTATATCCCAGAATCTGAGCTCAGGTTTCCTGCTTTAAACTGGATTATATGAGTCTGCACTGCCAGATAATCTGGGATAAACAGGAAACCTAGGATCAGATCCTGGGATATAGGGCCTGCCTTGAAAGGCCCTTAGTTTAACAATAATGGTGTACTGCATTGCCTATTCATCTTGTTTTGAAGGAACTAGCCATGTTTCACTTACAGGGAAACCAAAAAGAAATGAGATGAAGCAGATTGGAAATGCAGTAAAGTACTGTAGGATTATTCCAGGAATGAGACTAGTAAAATCTCTTTGCCTAGGCATTCTCAGGAGATGAAATAAGTTTCTGTGGCTACTGACTGTAGAATAAAATGTTGCTTTTGCAGGTAGTTGGGCTCTGGTTGTCAAGACTGTCTCAAAAGACCTCCTAGCATTTTGTAAACAGTCCACATGAAGGTGAACTCAGAAGACCCCTCCTCTGCATCCGAGTTGGTTTGGCCTGCAGCAGGGAGTTCCAATGTTCCTGCATGCTCTATGTGGTCTGGCATCATTAAAGAACAAAGGCTGGGACTATAACTCAGAAGACCTCTAGCCATTTCTTTCCTTCTATCCCCATGCCCCACTCAACTTGAAACTTTGTAGCGCCACCTTAATCAATAAGACTTCAGATTGCAACATTTTTCCCTTCCTCAAAGATACAAAATGTCCCATATGGCTCTCAATCACAAATCCTGATACAATAAACTTTTCCGGGCTGCAGAACACTGCTGGCCCGCCTGGGATGCCTCTCTGGCATCTCGGGGAGGCCGGAGCTGCGCTCCTTAAAACTGCAAATACGGAGTTTTCAAAATGGCGCCGTTTCCCCCGTCATCCGTGAGAACATAAGTTTAACCGATTGACTCCGTTTCAATTCCATATTTTTCTTTGATTTATTCCAAGACTTTCTACTATCTTGTTTTCTTCCTTTGAGCTCATCTGCCTCTGGTACCGGCTTTTGATTTTTAAATAATATTTTCCCAAAGAAACAGCTGGCTGTCAGAACTTGTCAGTTTTGCTTTTGTCCCCGCCACAGTCAAAGGGTCCCCCATTAAGGTCCTGAAGCCATGAACGCCTTGTGCACATCCCTAGGGGTTACATGAAAATAGGCCAGAGTTTGGGCAGCCCTGAGCAGTTTGGGAGACATAATTTTCCAAAGGTTTTATGTTTAAGGACTCTCCTCAAGGCTGATTTCAGGGAAAGATTTATTCCTTTTACTTTCATCAAGGAGTAGACTAGATGAATTTCCTTTTATATGAACTTCTCATCATGAATTTCCCCAGAACATATGGACTGATGTTTTAAAAACTCCCCTCTATGAACTACTGGACTATATTCTCCCTTTCTCCTTATGAAATGATGATATTATTATTATATGCATTGGCGATGGTGGAAATATTCCCTTATGGTTCCCAAACTATGTATCCCCTTCCTGCATGGTTCTCCCCCCCCAATGTATCTTTTAAAAATATAAGAAAATACCATGTGTTTGTGCTACCAGCTGATGCAAGATAAGATCAGGGCAACTGCATTCCAGTCCGCATCTTTTGATTAAATCAGGGCTGTCCAACTGCCGGCCTTGCAGGTGTTTTGGCCTTCAAATCCCAGAAATCCTAACAGCTGGTAAACTGGCTAGGATTTCTGGGAGTTGAAGTCCAAAACACCTGCAGGGCCGGCAGTTGGACAGCCCTGGATTAAATCATCAAGAACTATTGCATGGTAATAATAGGGCTTTTCGGGTGTAGAAAAGGGGGCTATCCTGTATTTCAATGAAGACCCCTTATCTCTCAGCAGGAGGGGCCTCAAAGTTTAGTTCCCCCCTCAAGTTGAGAATGTTGGCATAATTATTTCCATTCATCACAATGGCTGGTTTTTCCTGGCTTCGGACCCCAATCATTTATTTATTTATTATTCCTGAGACTTCCATGAAAAGATCGGTATCTGTCCTTTGTCAACAGGAAGGGACAGATTGGGCCAGTTCCCCATTTCCCATAAAGAACAAAAGACTTTCTTGGCTCGAAAGGCTGGGAGCATGGGATCTTAATTTACATAAAGACTAATTTAATCAAGGCACTTCCAACTACATTGTTTTTCCCAAATTCCCGTCTCCCACTTCTCATTCGCCAGAGCGGAGGCAGTGCTGTTTCGCCATTGGTTCAACTTCAGCTGAGCTCAACGTTCCACCCAATCAGAATGGAGCCGGCCAGTGCGTGCAGGTGAGAAATTTGAATTTTGACAGCTCTGTGTAACTATAAAATGGCATGCATTTTGAATGTAACCTTATGACTGCTTTGCGACAAGGATATTGTGGTTGTCATCCTCTTCAGCAGATGAGAAATAAAGACCTCGGTGGCTTTTCTTCAACTTGGTGAGATTTATTGGGAAATCTTGGGGTGGGATTTGTAGCAACCCCATTCTCTTTCGTGCCTGGGGGGCAGGGGGCGGCCCCGGGGGTCCCGATTGCATTAGGGCCAATTGCAGCTGATGAGGACATGGATGAAGGGGATGATGAGGTAGCTGGGCCTTCATCTACCACAGAGAGCTTGGAATGGGATGATGGCTGGCCTGATGGGTATGAAAGCTGGGAAAGTCAGGCTGACACTGAAAGTGCTGATTCAGATAATCAGTATGAGAAACCAGGTGGTTTCGGGTCGCAAGAAAGGGTTAGGGAGATAGCGGAGGATGAGCCCATGGAAGCTGAAAGGGAGTCTGGCTCTCATGAAGATAGCGACCCAGGTGCTGGGAGGCAAGGACGGAGCTTTGATAGGAGACAGAGCATTGAGTCCAGTAGGAGGGAATGGCACCGAAGCCTAGAGCGCCAGAGGAGCGCTAGGTCCCGTAGTACAGATTGGCGCCGATGCCTAGAGCGTCGGGGGTCTCACCAAGGGATTTAAGTATAGGATCCGTGGGATCGGACACTCAGTTGCTGGGCCACTTCTGATTTGAAGGGAGTGAAGCGAGTGAAGATCCACGGAGCCAGGATTTAGGCTCGTGCCTTGCCAAGAAGTTTCTTGGGCCTTGTTTCTGAACTTTGCCTTGTTGATTTGCCACGGACCTAGTTGCTGGATCCGCATTGTTTTCGTGGAGCTTTTGCCAAGTGTTGCCTTTGGATTTATCTACGAACTCGTTACCATTTTGATTGAACTTTTTGATACTTTTATGGACAATTTACCTTTTCACCTGTTTTCCATTATTCAATAAATAGTTAGCTGATTACCGTCTCTGTGTGTGTGATTAAGGGGCTGGGCCAAGACCCTGCATTGTGACAGGATTTCATGCGCCCCGCCTTTGCTCACCAAGGGTATTGATCCTTATTTTTGGGTGCTAGGGCTCTCGCCTCTTATGGGCAGAACAGCCCAAATTCTGTTCAGTAACACACATATTCCATAGGACCTGTTTTCAAGTATCAGAATGGCCCCAGCCCAGTTTACCTGTCTGAATGCATCTCCCTTTACGAACTACTGCGGAAATTAAGATCTTCTGGGAAGGCCCTGCTCTCGGTCCCGCCACCATCACAGGCGGGTTTGGCAGGGACAAGAGACAGGGCCTTCTCAGTGGTTGCCCCCCCAGTTATGAAACTCCCTTCCTGACAATATTAGATCAGCCCCCTCCTTCCTGTCCTTCAGAAGGATGGTGAAGACCTGGCTGTGGGACCAAGCCTTTGGGGCAGTGCAATGAGGCAAAATGGTGTCCTGAGATGATTTTAAAGCAACTTTTAATGTGGACATAAGTGACTTTAATGTTTGTATATATTTATGATTTTATATCCCGGCACTGAATGTTTACTGTATATATGTTGTGTTCTGCCCTGAGTCCCCAGCAGGGTGAGAAGGGCGGAATATAAATGTTTCAAATAAATAAGGTGTGGAATGTTGACAATGCATATTAATTGGAAGTTTAATTAGTATTCCACCATCAAGCAATTAGGGATCCAAAGGCATTAATTTCCTTCACATTGTATCATCATTTCAAATCTCTGTCTGTTTCTCATTAACAACAAAATGTTTGCGGTGCACTGTGCATCATTTAGCAATGCAGTGCAGCCCGCTAGCATCCTACATGGAGCAAACAAGCACCGAAAGAGAAATGGACATAATACCGATATCAGAAACAGCAGTATTACAATACCAATGGACAAAAAAATGCAGCCTTCCTGGTCACGCAGTCCCTGACCTCAAAGTGGCCCTTTTTGTATCAAAGGAGCTTCAAAGACAGATGTCAAAGGCAAGCAGCTGGACAAGAATGCACCTAAAGATTCAGCTCTTATCTCTTGTGGCTTGAACAAAGGTGTGTTTTAACTAATCACTCAACAATGCAAAGATGTCTGTGTGCCTACCTAATAACAGTTTTGCTAATGGTGTCTATTAAGGTCATTCTCACCGTCTACTTTTTTTGCATATGAATTCCACCTACCCCTAGTGTTTACTATTCAGGACCTCTACCTCTTCTCTAGTGGAATGATTAACAGAGACCTGTGCTACATAACATAATATTATCCTCCTATCTGAAACCACATGAGTAACCTATCTCCCCTGCAATAAACCAGCTGGAGGGGCAAACCTAACTCTTTGGGGAGACCCACAGTTACAGTTTTGGAAGCACTATATTGCTCTCGGTTCCACTGATAGAAGCAATTATTGGATCATAGTCAGAGTGCATTCTTTCTACAAGTATCTCATCAAAATGGTTTTTTTTCTAAAGTAGAAAATATTTATTTTTTATTTATTTAAAATATTTATATTCCGCTCTTCTCATCCCAAAGGACAGAGCACAACATATATATGCCAAAAATTCAATGGCAGCACATAAAATAAACTATAAATATGAATAAACACCAAAATCAATTATCTCCACTTTAAAATCAATTGTTGAAAACCATCTCCAATTAGCCATACTGGATCCGGTCAGCAGGATAAAGCTTCTTATTGTTGCCTTATTGCTCTATCCCAAAGGCTTGGTCCCACAGCCAAGTTTTTACCATCTTTCTGAAGGACAGGAGGGAGGGGGCTGATCTAATTTCACCAGGGAGGGAGTTCCATAGTCAAGGGGCAATCACTAAGAAGGCCTTGTCTCTCGTCCCCGCCAATCGAGCCTGTGATGGTGGCGGGACCGAAAGCAGGGCCTTCCCGAAAGACCTTAATTGCCACAGGATATTATATGGCATAACAACCCAAAGTATCCTAAGGATTGGCAGGGTTGCACACGCAGGTGTATTACAATGAATACTAGCTAAACCTTTTTGAGTGTAAGCACATGAAGAGTTTTTTTAAAAATCCAAACTGAACAGCAAAAAAAACTAGTAGGTCAATTTCCAGTAGGAGTGAACTTCAGCCGTTTATAATCTTTGTTCCTAACTTGCACTTCAGTTTTAATTGTAGATACAAAGCTTCCTTAGTCACGGTTCCCTTGCTTTGTCTATGTTGCTGATACCTGAGAAACCCTCCATTCAGATTTTCATGCAAATGCAGAACCTAAATGTCATGAACTTGGTGACAGCATTTGCTCAGTCCCACCTCTGGTTGGTGAGGAAGAGGGAGAGGGTCTTCTTGGTGGTAACCCCTCACTTTTGGAACGGACTCTCCAGGGAAATTAGGCTAACCCCCACATTCCAATGTTTTCGGAAAAAACTTGAAAACATGGTTTTTTAAAGCAGGCCTTTGAAAATGGTTAACATTAGTTAAAACTTGAGGACCAAGCACACTGTTTGACTCGGGCACTGAATGTGACTGAAATTGATACGACCATATTATCTGCAGCTATGGCTGCATTTTATTGAGTATTTTATTTAAATTAGAAGGGTTTTTTATATGTTGTTTTATGTACATCTGTTTTATGTTACTGACGTTATTGTTTACCATTGTTATGTGTTTTAAGTAAAGTAAAGGTTTTCCTCTGGCATTAAATCTAGTCATGTCCAACTCTGGGGGTTGGTGCTCACCTCAATTTCCAAGTCGAAGAACCAGCATTGTATATACTATAGACACCTCCAAGGTCATGTGACCGGCATGACTGCATGGGGCGCCGTTACCTTCCCGGATCTACTCACATTTGCATGTTTTTGAACTGATATGTTGGCAGAAGCTGGGGCTAACAGCGGAAGCTCACACCACTCCCTGGATTTTAACCAGAGACCTTTCGGTCAGCAAGTTCAGAAGCTCAGCGGTTTAATCCACTGTGTCACCAGGGGCTCCTTATGTGTTTTACTTTATTTGTATATTTCACTGCCCTACCACATGCTTTTGTAAGCCACCCTGAATCCCTTTTGGAAGATGGTGGTGGGATATAAATAAAATTATTATTATTATTATTATTATTTGGGGAAAGGAGAAACCTGTGATGTTCCAGATGATGTTGAACTCCATCTATTGTAGGTTTCTCACATCAGCTTTATATAATGCTTTGTAGACCATTGCCACAGAATAGCCATAACAATCATTAGAAGAACCTTCCTTCCCCCTGTGAGAAAACAAAACCCAGGACTCAATCTAATAATACAGTGGGTTCTTGGTATCTGCTAGGGCTTGGTTCCAGGTCTACCTGTGGATACCAAAATTTGTGGGTGCTCAAATCCGTTTATATATAATGGGGTATTAAAATGGCATCCTTTATATAAAATGGCAAAATCAAGGTTATCTTTTTGGAATTTTGGGTGGATTTCTGTTCAAGCGGAGGATTGCAAAATTTATGCAGGCAGAATCCATGGATATGGAGAGTTAACTCCTGCCACCTATCCGCGACTCGTCAGAGAGCTTTCTCCGCGGCAGCTCCAGCCCTGTGGAACTCTCTGCCGGACAGTACCCGGGCCATCCTAGAATTAGCCCCTTTTAGAAGGGCCTGTAAGACCGCCCTCTTTGGACTAGCATTCCCTTAGGCCTCAATGGACAGCATACTGTAAAATTCCAGTATGCCCCCTGTATTTGAAATTCGTTGTACTGTGTTTTTAACTTGTTTTTATGTATTTGTAGGGCTGCATGCCGAGGACATGTCGCCCATGTATACTTTATTGTTACCCGCCCCGAGCCTGCAGGGAGGAGCGGAATATAAAACCGAAGAAATAAATAAATAAATAAATAAACTATACATGAAAAAAACATATAAATTGTTAAGTTGGTTAAAATAACTTCAAAAGCAATTTAACATTGAAACATTTTCTTCTAAGGGCAACAGCCACAGATTAAAAGCTCCGTGGAGTAGATCAGGGGAGAGGAATTGCTTGCAATCGGGGTCACCTAAGAGTCCAATGGATGCCCTGTTTCTCTGTACTGATCCAAATGCTGATCAGAGATAACATGAGGCATCTACCATTGCCCGCTTATCTACTTAACTGATATGTGAGCAGAAGGGAAGGTTGAATCCACCTATTCTCTCCAATCACAGTTTTGCCTCTCTCCATAGATAGAATTGTATTCTGAACGAGTGGGTCATATCAGGGAGTGACCTACTAACTTTCGCCTTTTAATTATACTGGCCTGTTAATATGAAAGTACACAAAGGGGCCATTTGATGCCCTTAGGGTTTAATCCAAGCATTGACTGGGTCTGTTTTGAACACTTCTGCTATATGTAGAAAAACATGTATACAAGGCAGATCTAGAAAACGGGAGAAGGGACAATTTTGCTGTTTTATGTCCTTTGTGGACTAAAAAGCAGGCATTCCAGGAAGACTGATGGCACAGCTTCTTTGCCTTTCTTGGTTTGTAAAGGTATTTAAATTTTAAAATAACTATTTGAGATACTGGCATGCTATAAAGCAAAGTACAGTTTCACCCTCCAGCAATGGCTCCAGAGGCATTGTTAGAAAATAAGAGTGGCAGATAGTCGAAGCCTGGTGGCTTCATTTGAAGTGCACCCAGAAGAAAGAAAGAAAAATACTGGGAGAGGAAAGAAGCAGCGAGATTTCGAGGATAATGATATCTTTGTATAAGGAAGATATATGTTTAGCAGGGGCATGAGGTCACTTGGTGCCAATTTCTTCTATATGTTACTTACCCCTGGGCTTTATCAGCTTGTCTTCTGTGAAATGGGAGCTGAAATAGAAGACTGTAGGTTCAGATAAAATGGTTGCATATTTTGAAACTCAGACTCCACCTCTGCCTTGTTCCTAAATGGCTTTATTTTGGAAATTGTGAATCTCCAAAACCTTTTGGAAAATCACTGGTCACAGGAAATGCATGACCTTGTTAGAAGTCACAACTTTTTTTGAAAATGATGCCCTAACCTTTTTGGGGAAATGGCATTCACTAGCATTCATGCAAGATCAGCTGTTAAACTGATGTACCTAGCTACAGTAGGTATGTCTTTGAACTATTAGGAACAAAGATATGCCATATCTATCTATCTATCTATGCCATCTCTCTCTCTCTCTCTCTCTCTCTCTCTCTCTCTCTCTCTCTCTCTCTCTCTCTCTCTCTCTCTATAATTCAGCAGAGTAATTCAGCAGAGTTTCAGAAGTGCTCCTTTTAGTTACCCAAAAACATCTACTCTCCCTTAAAATATATTTGCCTTTAAATCATGGTCTCAAGAGACAAAATAAGCAGACTTAGTTGGTTTACTCACATAGTTGGCTTACTCACAAAGTTCCTGTATTCAGCATGCAGGTACTTTGCTTATCAATCCAGTTACAAATAGAATTTGAAGTAGTTTCTATGTGTAGGTAACACAGGGCATCATTTTGAGAATCAATAGTCCAAAGTCCAAAAGCATCTCTCTGTTCTGAGAGTCTAGTCTGAAAGTCCAATGAAGTCTCTAAGCATATCGTTCCTACTGAAGCCCAAAAACAAAACACTTGTTGGAGTCCAGCCTGTGATTGTGTTTCAAGATCAGGGTGCTTTGGATGTGGGGAACGATGTTAAGGAGGTTCAAGATGACAATGGTTTGGTTAGTGATATTGATGCAGGGAATGACAGAGACACCTGTTTAAAATGTAGCTTCTCATGGTAATGTCCCTACTGGGTATAGGGATGATGGTTTACTCATTGACTTGCTCCCAGAGTGTTCCCAGGATTTGGGGCTTGAAAACAACTCAGCATCTACAGAAATTAATGAGCACACAGATAGACGGGAGGAGATTAGTCAAACCAGACAGGCCGAGCAATTCCTTCAGCGTTCTGCCAGGCTCCAACAGAAAAAAAGATAAGGGGCTCCCAAGCAAAGTGAAACCAGTTCCTGAGTGCTTGGAATAGCTTAACAAAGGGATAAAAGTTCCAAGCATGGGAAATGTAGCCACATGAAGCATCGTTTAGAATCCTGCTAAGTTCTTGTCCTTGTCTCATGGAAGCCTTGCTTAGAAGATTTATGTTTAAGTATTTATTGTTTCTTGGTTTTGCATTTTGTCTCTTGTGATTACATACTCATGCCTTGGATCGTTTCCTGGTTCTTTGGATTTTATTAGAGAAGTGTGGACTTCGTTTTATGGACTTTGCTGAACTCCACCTTGGACTAATTTGTTCCTGCTCATCTCCTTACCTAATTGGATTTACCTATTCCTTTAAAGTGCTTTTTTACTTTACCGCTTTTACTTATCTTCAATAAAATGATTGTTTTCCTACTCAACATGTGGAGTTTTAAAGTCAAAGGTTATTCCTGTCCTGGAGTGCAACAACACTGTTTGAAAGTGGAGTCTGAGCCATAAACAAGCCCAGACCTGATCACATGGTCTGTAGTCCCTCCCATGACAAAGAATTAGTCAAATTGCATATCAATACATATATATACACTACTGTAAGCAATCTGAATTATATACATAACAAACAACTAGTGGAGGCTTGAGAAGGTTGCTTTTTCCAACATTTTACAATTTATTATTAATTTATCTATATATATAAAGGAACAGTCGTCATGTGAAGACTACCTCAAACAGAGAAACCTTACAACGCAGAAACACAAAACTTGCCAACAGAAATAGGCCTCAAGCAAGGTACGTTTGTAGCAAAGAAACTTTCGCCCAAAACCTAAAAGGCCCCAAAACAATGAGTAAAAAAAACTACATTTCCCAGCATCCTCTGGGCCCGCCAAAGACTCCCCCAGCCTCTACATTCTGACAACATGATTGGCTGCCAATAAGGGCAGATTTGCATAACTGCTGTACTGGCCAGCCAACATGAACATTCCGACTCGTAACAAACTGTCAGATGAGTGCCACAGCCTCCTCCAACACTTTCAAATCAGAAGACCATGATGGAGATCAACACCATTCAAGGGAGCTCTTCTTCCTTTCCCCAAAAGATCTCCAGTGGCATGAAGATCTTGAGAAAGGTGGCTAAAAGGATACGGAAAGGATTTTTAACAGTCCCCCAACAGACACTGGACACACCTGTGAAGATAGAGATCCCCTAACAGGACAAGCCCTCCCCAAGCTGATCCGTCCTGGCCATGGTACAAGTCAAACCCGAAGGACTGCAGGCAAAGAGCTGAGTCACAAACATAAAACACCCAATTCACTAACAACAATTCCAACCCTTACATACTCAGACTTTCTCGCATCTCCTAAATAGGGCATAGCAACGCGTGCCGGGTACAGCTAGTTTTTTTAAATAAAAGTCTTTTCTGTTTAGCTAGCACACTCTGTCTTCCATGGAATAAGTGTCTTGGCCATTTTCACTCTGGGAAACATGCGTTGAATAGGGGTGTAAAGAAGCTTTGACTGTTTGACTAACTGGACAGAGTGGACCTTCCCTTAGAATCCCACCGCTGCCACCAATTTGTAAAGACGCAGCTTACAGCTGCCACCAAAATATGTGAGGAAGGATTCAAACTCAAAACTGTGACAGGGTCGTTGCCACCAATTTATGGGAGGAATCTTTTATTTTCACTTGCTGCCACCATATACTATACTTGGCTACCCACTGGGAAGAATGTGTTTTTGAGTCTTGTGTGTGAAGGAACAACGAGGAGAGATATCTTAATTAAATAACTGTACATTTTATTCAAATAGTGTTCTAAGCATGGAGGTTTCAGAGTTCAGAGCTTAGGTGGCTACAGTATCTTCTAAGAGGCAAGTATCTTAAGGTTACAATACATTAACTATGGAGATACAACTTGCTACTGAATAGCTGCACTCCCAAAATCAATAACTCAGCAGTTTTTATGCTCTGCTGGTCCTTAAAACCAACTGCTCTCCTGGCAGTTCAAACCCAGCTTTACTACTACTCTCTCACAGAGTAGAGTCAGAGTCTTTTTAAAACTGCTGATAGCTGGCTAAAACAGACTCCCTAATTTTCCACACACCCTTCAGCTTTCGCTGTCAACAACCAACTGTAGAAGTTTGAATCCGAAGATTTTAAAGCCACTTGGAGGCTCCGCCTCCTGTTTCCACGGTAACGGAAACTCCTTGGAGGTTCTGTCAGCTAATCTATCTGTTAACCCTTTAAGGGTTTGCCAAGTTTTACCCTTACAATATACATACATATATATAAATATCAACCACATTAAAAACCTGTAACAAATAAATATGACTGCACCACAAGGGGCAATCCAAATTCTTTATGACAACCCTTTTGTGACAAGCATTCTTAACACTATCAAAATTCCAAATGTTTCTAAAGGTCCTACCTGTCTGGTCTAAACTCTTAGACATCAATATAAGAAATTTAGGACACACTGCTATTACTATTATCCTTTTTTTGATGTTGGTGCCTTCATGTCATCTCCAATTTATAGGGGCCCTAATGTGAATTTATGGTAGGATTTTCTGCAGCTGGGAATGTGTAATTTGTCCAAGCTCGCCAAATGGTTTCCACATCTGAGCAGAAAATCAAATCAGAGTCATAATCCAAGGCTCAACCACTACCATACTCAGTGAGTGCATCTACTCTGTAGAATTAATATATTTTACACCCCTTTAATTGCCATAGTTTTAGATTTTATGATAGTAGTTGCCAAGCAATATTTTTACACAGTAGAGGTTTTGGCACCAGCCATACATATTCCCTAAGGCAGGGGTTCTTAAACATTTTCAGCCACTGAGCCCTTTTTGAAGCAGAAGTTTATCGTGAAAAAAATGTTATTACATTATTATATTATATTATACTAGCTGTACCCGGCACGCGTTGCTGTGCCCTATTTAGGAGATGCGAGAAAGTCTGAGTATGTAAGGGTTGTTAGTGAATTGTTGTTAGTGAATTGGGTGTTTTATGTTTGTGACTCAGCTCTTTGCCTGCAGTCCTTCGGGTTTGACTTGTACCATGGCCAGGACGGATCAGCTTGGGAGGGCTTGTCCTGTCAGGGGATCTCTATCTTCACAGGTGCGTCCAGTGTCTGTTGGGGGACTGTTAAAAATCCTTTCCGTATCCTTTTTAGCCACCTTTCTCAAGATCTTCATGCCACTGGAGATCTTTTGGGAAAGGAAGAAGAGCTCCCCTTGAATGGTGTTGATCTCCATCATGGTCTTCTGATTTGAAAGTGTTGGAGGAGGCTGTGGCACTCATCTGACAGTTTGTTATGGGTCGGAATGTTCATGTTGGCTGGCCAGTACAGCAGTTATGCAAATCTGCCCTTATTGGCAGCCAATCATGTTGTCAGAATGTAGAGGCTGGGGGAGTCTTTGGCAGGCCCGGAGGATGCTGGGAAATGTAGTTTTTTTACTCGTTGTTTTGGGGGCCTTTTAGGTTTTGGGGGAGAAAGTTTCTTTGCTACAAACGTACCTTGCTTGAGGCCTATTTCTGTTGGCAAGTTTTGTATTTCTGCGTTGTAAGGTTTCTCTGTTTGAGGTAGTCTTCACATGACGACTGTTTCTTTATATATATAGATTATATATATGATGTATATATATCAGGCACGGGCAAACGTTTTGACACATTGTTTCTAATAATTTGATTGATGGGCCAGGCCAGTGGCAGATGGATAGAGAGCATTTCTGTGAACTGATTGGAAAAAAACCAAATTCCTATACACACTGCGCATATCTTGTTTGTATTGCAAAAAGAAAAGAAGAAGGAAGGAAGGAAGAAAAGAAGGAAAGAAAGAAGAATACAATATTTAAAATGAAGAACAATTTTCATTATTATTATTTATTTATTTAAAACATTTATATTCCGCCCTTCTCACCCCAAAGGGGACTCAGGGCGGAGCACAGAATATATACGGCAAACCTTCAATGCCAGGACAAGAATTCATTTTAACCAACATAAACATTAACAGTTCAGCTCAGCTTACTTGTCCGAACATATTTCTCTCTATGAACCGCCTCGGATGATAAGATCTTCTGGGAAGGTCCTGCTCTCGGTCCCACCTCCACAGGTGCAGCTGGTGGGGACATGGGGCAAGGCCTTCTCATTGTTGGCCCGTCAGCTGTGAAACTCCCTCCCCAGTGAAATCAGACCAGCCCTCTCCCTCCTGATCTTAAGAAAAGAAAGTAAAAAACATGGATGTGGGACCAAGCTTTTGGACAGTAATTCTTTCAGTGCAATAAGTGAATATGGAATTGTGCAATGACGACTGGAACAGCTTCAAACTATGATTTTGAATTATGTAATGTTAATAATTGGTTTTAATATTGAGTTCAGATATTTTTAACTTTTTGGTTTTATTATATATGTTTATTTTATTTGTATGTATGTGGCATCGAATATTGCCTTTTGTAAGCTGTTTTGAATCTCCTTCGGGGTGAGAAGGTTGGGGTATAAATATGGTAAATAAATTAAATAAATAACAGTATGACAGTGGAAGGCCCCAGGGACCATCCTGTCCAACCCCAATTCTCACTCAATAATTTCTTATGAGTCGCCCCCTTCACCAAGGTGTTCTAGGCCAGTGTTTTTCAACTTTTTTTGAGCCGCGGCACATTTTTTACATTTACAAAATCCTGGGGCACACCACCAACCAAAATGACACAAAATGACACTCTAACACAGTAATACTTATAGTTACTATGTTTTAAAATGTATTTATATATTCCTGACTGTGAGAGCCATTCAGCAGTGGAACTCTCTGCCTTGGAGTGTGGTGGAGGCTCCTTCTTTGGAGGCTTTTAAGCAGAGGCCATCTGTCAGGGGTGCCTTGAAGGCAATTTTCCTGTAATTTGGGTGAAAGAGGCCCACGAGGTCTCCTCCAACTCTAGGATTCTATGAATCTCTGGCTATTCCAAAGGAATTCCAGCCTGTGAAGGGCAAAGAGCAGAGCTAAAGAGGCAGGAGGGGAAATGACTCCAGAAGTCAAGAGGCAGGACTGGGGTGTCTGGCTCTTCCAAGTCTTTTATGGTCGGATATGGGAGCTGAAGAGGCAGGAGGGGAGGCCGAACACAGAGGAAGAAGAAGGCAAGAGGCAGGGCAGGGGTATCTCTGGAGGGGAGGGGGACCTCACCACCTCCGAGGAGGCTAGTCATACAGTAGATGTAGGAGAAACGGCAGGAGAGTGTGCTTCGGGAAGGAAGGAAGGGAGAGCTGGGCAAGGCCGCTCTCTCTCTCTCTCCTCAAGGCCACAGAAGAGGCGGCCCTTGGCTGGCAGGCAGGCGGGCATGTTCGCGGAGGCCGCCCCGCCCATTTCTCGGCCTCGGAGGGGTCACTCCACCCCTCTCCGCCCCTAAGGCCACTTCCCCCCACCCCTCTCCTACCACCTCCTCCTTCCTCCTCCTTCCTTCCTTCCTTCCTTCCTTCCTTCCTCTTCACCCGCCTCTGCCTCGTCAAAATGGCGGTGGCGACGGCGTTTGCTGCGAAGGGGATGGGGTCAGAGCAATGTCACTCCCTCCCCCCTCCAGAGAAGAGGAGGCCAATGGAAAGCCAAGGGACGGGGCCCCTGCCCTCCCGATTGGCCGCCTGCGAGGTTTGTCACCGGCTGCCGCTCTCGGCCCCGCTCTGCCCTTCTGCCGGGCTCATTTCCATGCTTAAAAGGACAGGGGTCAATTTCCCATGGCACACCTGATGATCGTTCACGGCACACTAGTGTGCCGCGGCACACTGGTTGGGAAACACTGCTCTAGGCGACTTACAGAGTTAAAATAAACAGGTTACATCGTCACAGCTCGTTACTTAACAATCATAAGATCTTCTGAATTCTGCCATGCAAGAAAAGTACAATCGAAACACCCCCAACAGATGGCCACCCAACCTTTGTAGTTGTAGTCGTAATAGTAATAGGAGCCACCCCAGGCAGCATCCTGTCCAACTCCCTGCCATGCAGGAAAAGCACAATCAAAACATCATCTGAGCAGTGGGAGCAAGAAAGGAAAGGAGGAAAGGATTTGAGAGGCAAGGGAGGTTAGTAAAAAAAAACTTGCTGGAGAAGAGATGTATGGATATCATGGATGCCAAAAGACAAATAAATGAGCCCTAAAGCAAAGCAACACTGAGGCCTCCCTAGAAGCCATGGTGACTAAACTAACATTGCCATACTTTGGGCAAAGCATGAGGAGACATGATTCACTAGGAATGACTGTATAATGTTCGGTAATGCAGAAGGCAGTAGAAAAGAGGAAGGCCGCATTCCAGATGGATGGACTCAATGAGGAAAGCCATGGCTCTGAGTCTACAGGGTGCGAGGAAAGCAGTTGACGACAAAAGGACTGGAAGGTTTCTCATTCATAGAGTTGCCATAAGTCAGAGTTGGCTTGAAGGCTGTTACCAACAGCAGCAGCCTGTGGCCATACCACCCTGAACAACTGCAGCAAAAGATTGGATGGTACTGTTTCATTATCTGAGCAGAAGCCACAAGAGGGTGCTAGAGAGAGAATGATAGTTCATTTTATTGGGGGGAGTTGAAGAAGTAAAATCATCCCCCCCCCTGTTTTCACTTATTATTCCCCCTTCCCACTTCCCATATCATAAATGAGGGAACGGGACATGGCAGGGGAGAATAACACAAAAACAGGGGGAAATTGATTTCCTCCTTCAACCCCCTCTCCTGCCAATTAAATGGACCACCCTTCTCTCTCTAGTGCCCCTAGTGGCCTCTGCCCAGATAATGGAAGTATTTGTTTATTTACTGCATTTTTACCCTGCTCAGGAGCCCCCGGTGGTGCAATGGGTTAAGCCATTGTGCTGGCAGAACTGCTGACTGAAAGGTTGGCGGTTTGAATCCAAGAAGCAGGGTGAGCTCCCATCTGTCAGCTTCACCTTCTCATGCAGGGATGTGAGAGAAGCCTCCCACAGGATGGTAAAACAGCCAGGCGTCACCTAAGCAACGTCCTTGCAGCCAGCCAATTCTCACACAACAGAAGCTACTTGAAGTTTCTCAAGTTGCTTCTGACACACACACACACACACACACACACAAAACACTCCGCTCTATCTCATCCTGAAGGGGACTCAAAGCGACTTCCAGTTTGGCGATAATTCAGTGCCATATTGAAACATAAAAGCATATAAATACACAACACATTCAACATTAAAATCAGAGTATAAAACATATAATTACAATTAAATAACTTTCAAAAACGTAGCACTAAATCCCGCAATCTTATAGTCCAAGCTGCACTGATTCTACCGATTGCTCCAGAACTGTGGGATTTATAGTTTGGTGAGGCACTCTTGGACAGAGAAAGCTAAAGACCAAGGCAGAATAGAGGGTCTTTAGCCTTCTCTGTCATCTTTCTATCTATAGGACAGAGAAGGCTAAAGACCCTCTATTCTGCCTTAGACTACATCTGGAATCCAATTCTGGGCACCACAGTTGAAGGGAGATGTTGACAAAGTGGAATGTATCCAGAGGAGGGCAACTAAAATGATCAAGGGTCTGGAGAACAAGCCCTATGAGGAGCGGCTTAAAGAGCTGGGCATGTTTAGCCTGAACAAGAGAAGGTTGGGAGGAGACATGATGAGAGACATGTATAAATATGTGAGAGGAAGTCATAGGGAAGAGGGAGCAAGCTTGTTTTCTGCTGCCTGGAGAGTAGGACGTGGAACAATGGCTTCAAACTACAGGAAAGGAGATTCCATCTGAACATTAGAAAGAAATTCCTGACAGTGAGAGCTATTCATCAGTGGGACTCTCTGCCCCAGCCCCAGAGTATGGTGGAGGCTCCCTCTTTGGAGGCTTTTAAACAGAGGCTGGATGGCCATCTGTCAGGGGTGCTTTGAATGCAATTTTCCTGTTTCTTGGCAGAGGGTTGGACTGGATGGCCCATGAGGTCTCTTCCAACTCTATGAGTCTATCTATATAAATAAAAATGTAATGTTCATTTGTGGGATTAACATAACTACTGGACAAATTGACACCAAATTTGGGTACAAGATACCTACTAACCAAAGGAGTGATCATAATTAAAAATGATTTTTTTTATTTGGGAGTAGTAGTTGCTGGGATTTATAGTTAACCTACAACCAAAGAACTACATCAATGATGGAATTGAACCAAACTTGGCACAGAAGACTCCCATGGCCAACAGAAAACACTAGAAAGGTTGGGTTGCCATTAACCTTGAGTTTTGGAGTTGTAGTTCACCTACATCCAGAGAGCACTGTGGACCCAAACAATGATGGCTCTGGACCATATGCCCAAATATGAACACAGATGGAATAGACCTTGACATTTGTGAGTTGTAGTTGCTGGGATTTATAGTTTACCTACAATCAAAGTGCATTCTGAACCACACCAACGATAGAATTGGGCCAAACTTCCCACACAGAACCCCTATTACCAACAGAAAATACTGTGTTTTCTGGTGGTCTTTGGTGACCCTTCTGACACCCCCACGTGACCCCTCCCCCAGGGGTTCCGACCCCCAGGTGGAGAAATGCTGCCTTAAGTCCATCCAGTCCAACTCCCTTCACCAAGCCAAGAAAAAATAATCAAAGCCCTCCTGACAAAGAGCCATCTAGCCATAGATATCGACAGATATATATGATTCACACACACACACACACACACATATGTATATGACAGATACAGTATCATAGATTTGAAACTGACCCCTAAATAAGGGGTCCAGAGTAGGAAAAACCAGACAATCTGTACATCAACACTGTCAAAGAAACAACAAGAAAAACTTTACCCACAAACATAAAGAAATACATATACAATGTTCCCTCGCTACTTCGCAGTTCGCTTATTGCAAACTTGCTGTTTTGCGGAATTAAAAAATATTAATTTAAAATATGTATCATGGTATTTTTGCTGTTTTGTGAGGTTTTGTCGCCGCCGCTTTCCAAAGCGCTTTCCCTCCTCAGTACTCCCTCCCTCCCTCCAGCCTTGAAGGCAGGCATGTAGCCAGGGGGGGGGCTTGGGGGCTTCAGCCCCCCCTCAAATTCTCAGGGTGGTCCACGAGAAGGTCTTCCTGGTACATTATTTAAACTGTTATGTGTATTCATATCATGATCTGATCAGCATGCTCAATATATCCCATATTCATGGGGGTATTGGGATGACGATACAAAAGGTTTGGTAGGGTAGACCCTCTCTCACTCAGGCTCAGCCCCCCCCCCCCGAATCAAAATCCTGGCTACGGCCCTGCTTGAAGGGCCTTTCCTTCCTTTCCTTCACTTTATTTTAAGTTTATAAAGACTTAAAATAGAGCATTACTAAAATAATGTATAAATATTAAAATAAATAGAGCAGTGGTTCCCAAATTGGGCGGTACCGCTCCCTGGTGGGTGGTGGGGCAATCCAAGGGGGTGCAGAAGAATTTGGGGGGCACTGGGTGGTGACGTGAGCCAGGCTTGCTTGCCACTTGCAGGGTCGCGCGCTTGCGAGGACATACCCGTTGGAAGAAATAGGTGATAGACAGAACTGCACTGTGAGTGGGGTTGACGAGAGGAAGGAGGCGCGTGCTGTGATTTCCACGGCAATGCCTGCCCGGGGATTCCAACTCGCAGGGACACAGTTGCAAGCGCGCGATCCCTGGGCAGGCGTTGTTGTGGAAACCGCAGCACGTGCCTCCTACTTCTCGTCAACCCCGCCCACTGCGCAGTCCTGTGTATTGCCAATTTCTTCCAATGGGGATGTCCTCGCAAGCATGTCTTGCTGGGCGCGGGGCGGGGCGAGCGGGAGGCGCTTTTCAAGGTGGGCCTCGCTTGTCCAGTGCCGGCCCCTTCTCGTTTCAATGCCATAAAAACAACATGCAATTAAAATAAAATGAACATTAAAATTAAAACACATTAAAACATTTAATTTTATGAAAAAGGTAGAAACATTAATACATATATCTTTCTGTTAATTGCTATTTAAAAAAATTTAAAATAATTTCTCGGTAGGGCGGTGAGTAAAAAAATTTTCTGGAAAGGGGGCGGTAGGCCAAAAAAGTTTGGGAACCACTGAAATAGAGCATCCCTACATCGCGGTTTTTCACTTATTGCGGGAGGTCCTGGAACCTAACCCCAGCAATAAGTGAGGGAATGCTGTATTAGAAACCAACACCTTCTCATTACTTTATTTTCCAGATCACCAGACTGAGCCACAGCAATGTGTGGCAGGAGATGGCTAGTGATTCTCTAGTCCAGTGTTTCCCAACCAGTGTGCCAGGGCACACTAGTGTGCCGTGAGTGATCATCAGGTGTGCCGTGGGAAATTGGAACCTCCAGGAAAAGGGGGAGAGAGTCCTGTGTGTTGAAGTATAAAAACCCTAAGAAACCTACCTCGATAAAGGCACAAAATTACAAACGCCCATCCTCCCCACCCGTTGTCTACTTGGTCTCTCCCTCTCCATGCATTGGGAAGGCCTGCCTCCCTTTCCCCAAGTAGAGACCTCCTCTTGCCTCCTGGGGGTTCTGTGTGGGACGTTTGGCCCAGTTCTATCATTGGTGGGGTTCAGAATGCTCTTTGATTGTAGGAGAACTATAAATCCCAGCAACTACAACTCCCAACTGGGAGTTGAAAGCCAAAACATCCAGGGACCCACAGGTTGAGAACCACTGATGTAGATAGTGTGCCAAGTTTGGTGCATGCCCATTGTGGACTGGGTGCAGAATGCTCTTTGATTGTAGAACTATACATCCCAGCAACTACAACTCCCAAATGTCAAGGTCTATTTCCCCTGAACTCCATCTGTGTTCATATTTGGGCATATTGAGTATTCATGCCAAGTTTGGTCGTGATCCAACATTGTTTGAGTCCACAGTGCTCTCTGGATATAGGTGAACTACAACTCCAAAACTCAAGGTCAATGTCCACAAAACTCTTATAGCATTTTCTCTTGGTTATGGGAGTTCTGTGTGGGGAGTTTGGGTCTTTCTGCCATTCCTGACAGGATATCTATGTTGAGTTCATTGAAACAGGCCCAGGTTTCACACTGAGTGTATAAATACATTTTAAAAACACATTAACTATATGTATTACTGTGTTAAGAGTGTCATTTTGGTTGGTGGTGTGCCCCAGGATGTTGTAAATGTAAAAAAAGTGCTGTGGCTCAAAAAAGGTTGAAAAACACTGCTCTAGTCTATATCTTGTGGTATAGGATTCCATAGCCTTGAGCCATGGTCCTTCTTTAAGTGGTGTCAAACTGCACAGATTCTCTAGTGTAGTAGTCCCAAGCTGTGCTTGCAAGGAGGCTGCCCAGCAGGTGAAAGCAGGCGAGAGAGGAGCTGCATCTCCCCTGCAGAAGGACTGGGCAAGAGCAGCCACTGTGCGTCGGGCTCCACTCAGGTGCTGGGAGAACGCGTTGAGTGGCTTTACCTGCGCCTCGTTCTGCGCCTGCGCAGAGGGAGGGAGCGCCTGGGCTGCTCCTGCTTGGCTGCAGTGAGGCAGAGAGAGAGAGAGAGGGAGGAGGAGGCAGGGAAGGAGGGAGCTGGCTCTGGTTCCCAGAGTTGAGCAGCCAGCAATTCAAGCCCAGGCACCAGGCAGAGAGGTAAGTCCGTGGAGGGAATCTCCTCCTTATCTTTGGGAGAGAGCTTGAGAAACAATGGCCCTCTTTTTTCCCTTTCCCCTCTTGTGTCTGAGAAAGAAGGAAGGGGCATCCCTATCTTCCCCTTCCTCCTTGTGGAATGACCCACTCATTCAGACTACAATGCTATCTATATGGAGATGCCTTTCAGCCCAACACCTTTTTTGTCTCAGCTGGCTCAGAGGTACTACAGGATTCCTCTGATACCCTTTTTATTATGCTGAAGCTATAGTAAACCTTGCCAGATCTTGGAGTACTATTATGGAAAAGATGGGTGTTTTCATGTCTTTCTGTTGTGTCCTTCTGGTCCTTTTGTTTTAGGTGCATTTAGTTTCCCATTCCCAGCCGCAAGGATTGGTGGAGGACAGTTTAGCCTTGGCGGATAAAAAAGCTAATATAGGCAATATATTTATGGATATATGAATATGTGTATATATGTATGTGTGTCTGTACACACACACACACACACACAAACACAATCCCTTGAAATATACTGTATGTCTATATGTGTATGTATGTATGTAAGTAAGTGTGTGTGGGTATATATACAGTAGAGTCTAACTTATCCGACATATGCTCATCCAACGTTCTGTATTATCCAATGCAGTCTGCCTCCCGCCCGGAGCCACAGATGTTTCAATACATTGTGATGTTTTGGTGCTAAATTTGTAAATACAGTAATTACTACATTACGTTACCAGCTTTTTCGGTCGATTTGTTGTAAAACATGACATTTTGGTGCTTACTTTGTAAAATCATAACATAATTTGACGCTTAATAGGCTTTTCCTTAATCCCTCCTTATTATCCAACATTTTCACTTATCCAACATTCTGCCGGCCTGTTTATGTTGGATAAGCGAGAGTCTACTGTATATACTATACTGTATATTTATGGAATATTTATATTTATGGATATATGAAGATGTGTATATATGTATGTGTGTCTTTATGGAATATTTATATTCCATAAATATATTTATAATACAGTTCCTCATGTTGTGTGTGTGTGTGTGTGTGTGTGTGTGTTGTTGTAAAACATGACGTTTTGGTGCTTAATTTGTAAAATCATAATGTAATTTGATGTTTAATAGGCTTTTCCTTGATCCCTCCTTATTGTCCAACATTTTCACTTATCCAATATTCTGCCGGCCCATTTATGTTGGATAAGCGAGAGTCTACTGTATATACTATATATTTATGGAATATTTATATTCCATAAATATATTTATAATACAGTTCCTCATGTTGTGTGTTTGTATGTGTTTGTGTGTGTGTATATCCCCTGAAATATACTGTATGTATCGGTTTGCTAGACATATTTGTGTATGTGTATACTATATATGTGTGTATATATACATATAATATATATCTGTGTGTGTATCCCTTGAAATATACTGTATGTATCGGTATGCTAGACATATTTATGTGTATACTATATTTGTGTAAATATACATTATATATATATGTGTGTGTGTGTGTGTGTATCCTTCCCAATCAATGTGGCTCCTTTTCTCCCACGTTACAATGAATTGTCCCTTAGCTCCTCAGGAGAAGCCGCAGTGGCCCAATGGGTTAAACCCTTGTGCCAGCTGGACTGCTGATCTGAAGGTTGTCACTTCAAATCTATGAGATGGGGGGAGCTCCTGTCTGTCAGCTCTAGCTTGCAGGGTCATGAGAGAAGCTTCCTAGCAGGATGGTAGCACATCCAGGTATCAGACGGCCAGTTCTCTCACACCAGAAGTAACTTGCAGTAAGTCCTCAAGTTGCTTGTGACACGATAAAAAAGCTCTTCATCACAATTGCCTTTTTGTTCTTTTAGTCCCTTCCTTAAGGATTTCTTCCCACACAGAAACCCTCATTGAAATATATTCCCTTTTCTCCCTTGCTATGCTCCCCCCATTCATATTCGTTTTGACTCTCAAATTTTTAAGTTTTTTTTAATAATAGGAGGTTATTGCGTTGGTTTAGGAAGTGGGTACCTCTTGTTGGCTCTAGAGATTCACCTTGGCTCTTTCTTTTTTGCACATATCTCTCTCTCTCTCTCTCTCTCTCTCTCTCTCTCTCTCTCTCTCTCTCTCTCTCTATGGCTGAAGTTCGATTCTGTGCCTCCCCCCCTTCATTCCCTCAGATAAAATGACTTAGCAATGGAAGGAAGGGGAGAAGGACCTTCCAGCTGTTAGGAATTGTGGGAGTTGAAGTACAAAACACCTGGAGGGCCGAAGTTTGCCCATGCCGGATCTATATGGAATTTACGGAGTATGACACTCCTCAAACCACCATGGCTCAATGCTGTGGAATCTTGTGATTGTAATTTGGTGAGGCACCAGTACGCTTTGGAAAGAAGGCGAAAGACCTTGGGAAATCACACCTCCTAGGATTCCATAGCATTGAGACTTGGCAGTTGACGTTAAACTGAATTCATGCTACAGTGTAGATCTCGCCACGGACTGCTGTCCTCTGTTTTGTTTTTGGGGCTTGGTGGGAGAGTCCAAGTCACCTGAGACCCTCTTTTCTCTTCTGGAAAGTCTCAGAGGACCTTTTTTTTCCACTTGGAGAGGAAGGAAGTCCCGTTGGATGTAAGCAGGTGGGGAATCTCAGAGGAACCTGCGCTAGCTTTCCGGCTTGTGGTTAAAGGACCTGGAAAGGGATGTCTGCATTTGTTTGAGAGAGATTCTCTTTGAGTTCAGCTACACTGTAGAATCATTGCAGTCTTACTTACTTAGGTAATCCCTTGTTCTCTGAGTATGATGGCTTTCCAAGTGCATTGTCTTGGCAGTGGATCCGTAGATGACTCTGGAGCAGGGGTGCCCATTAGGTAGATTGCAATCTACTGGTAGATCTCGTAGGGTGTCCTGGTAGATCGCAGGCAGGGTGGGAGGAAGGCTCAGTCCCGCCCCGCAGGCTTCTAATGCCGCCCAGGTGCAGAAGGAGGTTGGACTGGATGGCCCTTGGAGGTCTCCTCCTATTCTAGGAACCTATTGTTGTTGTTATTATTATTATTATCAGAGGCTGAATGGCCATTTGTGAGGAATGCTTTCATTGTGTTTTTCCTTCTGGCAGAAGGAGGTTGGACTGGATGGCCCTTGGAGGTCTCCTTCTACTCTAGGAACCGGTTGTTGTTGTTACTATTATTATTAGTAGTAGCAGCAGAGGCTGAATGAATATTATTATTATGAATAAATTCAGGGGCTTATTATACTCACATTTAGTTGAATTCAGTCTTAAAATATATTATATGGCTCTCACTGAAATAAATTTCCAAATATTTTGCTATGAGTAGTGGGTAGGTAGATCATTTTGACTTTGTTGTTTTATAAGTAGCTCGCATGCTGAAAAAGTGTGGGCACCCCTGCTCTGGAGCATGTTCTTCTACAGTTACACACATGTCCTTTCACAGTGAGGGCATCGGTTTCCAGTTGAAGGGTAGTCCCGGTCAGGGTTGGCTAGATGCGCCTTCCTCTTGCATGTTTCTCCTTTTTGCCCTCCATTCGTGGCACTTCATATTCCACAGCACTGCTGGTCACAGCTGACCTGCAGTTAGAGTGCTCAAGGGCCAGGGCTTCCCACTTCTCGGTGTCTATGCCACAGTTTTTAAGATTGGCTTTAAGCCCATCTTTAAATCTCTTTTCCTGTCCACCAACATTACATTTTACATTCTTGAGTTGGGAGTAGAGTAACTGCTTTGGGAGATGGTGATTGGGCATTTGGACAACGTGGCCAGTCCAGTGTAGTTGATGGAGTAGGAGCATCGCTTCAATGCTGGTGGTCTTTGAGTTCATCTGCACTGTAGAATCATTTAAGTCTAACACCATTTTAACTGCCGTGGCTCAATGTTAGGGAACCCTGTCAGCTATGAAGTTCCAAGATCTTGGCAAAGAAGAAGAAATTACAAATTCCCAAATTCCGAAGCATTGAGCCGTGGCAGTTAAAGTGGAGTCAAACTGTATTCATTCCACAGTGTATGGGAGTTGGCTTCTATCTGACAGTAGCCAGCCTCTATCTGACAGTAGCCGGGTTATGTTTAATTGGTCTTTTCTCTTCCCCTTCAGGATCCACCCAGAAATAAATCAGTCAATAAAAAAAGAGAAAGGCCTGGGAGGGTGAGGATGAGGTATTGGGCCTTTAACCCTTTTTGTTGCTGTCCTCAAGTGAGATGTGTTTGGGGGTCTTTCCCAAAGGAATACTCCCCGCTGATGCTATTATTTCTCTTGCATTTTAAACAAGCAAACGCTGCAGTCAAAACACTGGCTAGCTGTAAGTACTGACATTTCTAATTCTCTCTCCTCTGCAGCTGTCCTGAATGAAATAGAGAAAGGGCAAATGCAGTTTAAGGTTTTTTAATGATCAACTTGTGGTAGCACTTTCCCACTTGCCAAACCCCTCCTGGGTGGTCTCTTTAAGACAAGACAACTCTATTCTTCTATATTCACATATGCACTCCCACTTTTTTATTTATTTAGAGCAGGGGACAAACTTCTTGGTTAGGTAGTGTGGAAACAAAGGAAATTTACAATTCTCTTCCTTCTTAGATGTTTAAGGCTGGGAACTGTCTCTTTTCAGAACTCTGGTAACTTCTCAAAGTGTATGTTAGTAGCAAGCAAGATTGGCAGTGTGGCTTTGTTGCTGGAGCAAAGATAAATGTGGTAGTGAATCTGGTTTACAGAAGTATGAGAGCTCTTTGCAGGAGGTGTAGAAGGTAATGGTTCTTTTTGAGAGATTATGGAAAAATTATCCTTGGTCAGTAGTGGATGGCAGGCATCATGTGGGTTTCAGAAGAGAAGCAGCATACCATGTTCTACATTTAATGTGGCAGAGCAGACTTGCAGCCTTTCCTTAATTTTGTTGTTGAAGGCTTTCATGGCCGGAATCAATGGGTTGCTGTGAGCTTTCCGGGCTGTGTGCCTATGTTCCAGAAGCATTCTCTCCTGACATTTTGCCTGCATCTATGGCAGGCACCCTCAGAGGTTGTTCTAGGACAGGGGTGGGCAACCTATGGCCCACAGGCTGGATTCAGCCCGGCAGCCGATTCTGTCCGGCCCGGGGAGAAGGGTGTCAGGGGTGGGGCCAAGAGGAAGGGGTGCCGCTGCCGCCATCCCAATGTGGGCTCTCTAGGGCCTGTGTCGGCAGATAGGCCGGAGGAGCGGCGGCTTTTGAGTGCCTGCCATCCCTGGAGGCGATCTGGGCCTGCAGTGGGAGCACTCGGCGACTTGATCGTCTTCCTGGTCGCCTGGGCGATCAGCTGCCTCAGATCGCCGACTGATCCCCTGCAGGCCCATATCACCTCCAGGGATGACAGGCACTCCATGGCAGGGCGATCAGCTGGGGAACGGCTGGGGGCGAGAGCGGGCGGAGGCCTGCAGCCTCCGATCACCTGCTGTTCTGCTCTCCTCTGCTGCGGCGGCGGCTGGGTCCGCTTTGCCATCTGCTGGGCTGGGTCCATTGGGCCATTCCATCTTGGTTCGCACCTTGTCTTCTTGAATTTAATTTAATTTAATTTTAGTGGTTTTTATTATTATTTTATAATAAGTTTTAATAATAATAATATAATAATATATAATATAATGTTATATTATATTATAATTTCAATATATTATGATGTCTATATATTTTTATTTTTATTTATTTATTTATTCGGTTTTATATTCCGCCCCTCCCAGCAGGCTCAGGGCGGATCACAAAATGCAAGCATACAATAAAACATAGTACAACAGTAAAACACATCATAAAACATATCATAAAACATACAGTAAAACAATTATACGTAGCACTGATGGTATAGTCTACGGTTCCTTACTGACATACTATAATATAATAATTATGATATTAATACTAATAATTTATGAATATTTCTTGATATATGTTAATATTAATGATGTGTAATATATAGTAAATATAGTAAATCAATAAATAAATTATGTAGATTAGAATGTAGTTCAGCCTTTAGGTGCAGCCCTCCATAATATTTTTTGGCTCTCGTGTGGCCCCTTGGAAAAAATAATTGCCCACCCCTGTTTTAGGAGGTTTTACTAAATAGTAGTACATCTATGGATGCCTGCCTTTATCTGGAATTCCAAAATCCAAAATGCTCCAAAACCCAAAATCATCTACATGGGAAACTGACATAGTGCCATCTTTGCATTCTGATGGTAAAATAACCTAAGTTTTCTTTTATGCATAAAATAATTTTAAAAACATATATAAAATTATCTTCATGCTATATGTAGCATGTAGAGAGGGGATCTCTCAACCTCTGAGAATGCCTGCCATAGATGTGGGTGAAACATCAGGAGAGAATGCTTTTGGAACATGGCTTCGCAGCCCAGAAAACTCACAGCAACCCAATTTCCTTAATTCTCGGTGCATATGTTAAGGGTTGCTAGTACATGCCTGAACTAAGATAAAAAGTTAACGTTTATGTCTCTTTCAGGGGAAAGATTCAATTCTATATTAAGATTGTTGTGCTTCTGATATACACAGGTTACTCACTTTACCTTTTCACATGAGTATGTATGACTTTCCACACTTGAGCACTATGATGAAACCTTGCGGTACACAAAGCTTCAAGTGTCATTGCTCTTCTGTTTGAACTCCAAATAGTTTGTGATGTACTGCATTCATTGCCCATGTTAAGATCTCTTCGTGGTTCACTTTTATTATCTTGGGCAAAACCATTTATTACTATTCACAGAGATTGGGGCTGCATATTCTGATAGTGTGAATCAGGCTAATTATAATCTTAGAAGCATTAAAATAGCAAGAGAAAGACAAACTAAAATGTCAGTCTGGAGATGTCTCAATTTGTTATATTCAATACAAACATTTAAAATTATTTGTATTATTAATTCCAATGATGCCTATACAAACACACCCAAGCATTATGCCTTATATGATGGACTCTCTGAATGAGAGCCTATGCCAGGCATGAGCAAACTTCAGCTCCCACAATTCCTAATAGCCTGCTGTTAGGCCCAACCTACTTGAGAGACCACATGTCCTCCTACATGAGCCCTGAGATCATCAGGAGAGGCCCCACTACCATCACAAGCATGGTTGGTGGGGATGAGAGAGAGAGAGAGGGCCTTCTTGGTGGTGGCGCCACAGGTCTGGAACTCCCTTCCCAATGAGTTGCAATTGGGCCCCTCTCTACAGGCCTTACATGCACAGATTAAAACCTTCCTAGGGAAGCAGATTTTTCCTGATAACCCACAATAGGCTGTGACGGGTAAGGCCTATCAATGAAGGCTATCTTGGACCGGACGTCAGACGCATAGTCTAAATATACAGAGCTTTAGGATTTTTAATATAACTTTTTTAATAGACCTCAATAACGTGAGGCCCAGGGAATTTTAGCGGAATATATTGTATTTTATTAACTTAGTTGCTTAGGGCTTATGTAACTGTGTTAATCTGTTTATCAGTTATTTTATTTTGTATCATGTAATTTGTGCTAGTTTTAATTTGTTCACCGCTTTGAGTCCCATCTATGGGAGAAAAGCAGGATATAAATGAATGAATGAATGAATGAATGCCTGGTCTATACGTATGTATCATTTGCAGTTCATCATTCACATACGTGATGGTTTTTCGGATCTAAATTTTTGGGGAACTACATTTTAAGATTGACCTCCCCAAAGTTGCTACCCTCTAGGTCAGGGGCTCTCATTAGGTAGCTCTGGAGCTACTAGTAGATCTTTGGCCCTCTTCCAGGTGATCTTCGGGCCTCACCAACAGGATGGGGCGCTCCTGCCATGCGCGCGCACGCACGCTCCTGCTGCTGGCTTCCGCTCTTGTGGTGCTTCTTTCGCCTGCGGGGCATTGCAGGAAGAAGGAAGCACGAGGCGGGGCCTCTGGAGGGAGTGCCCTGCCTCTCTCTTGTCCAGAAGCAGCTGTGCAGCCTCTGTTGCCGGCGAGACAGGCAGGGCGGAGCGCTCCCTCTGGAAGCCCCGCCTCGTGCTTTCTCCTTCCTGCAATGCCCCGCAGGCAGAAGAAGCGCTGCGTGGATGGAAAACAGCAGCAGGAGCACGCGTGGTGGCAAGAGCGTGCGGCGGCGGCGGGAGCGCGCGGGAGCGCACGGCGGGGGCAGGTAGATCTTTTGGACTTGGTTGCTTTAAGAGTAGCTCGCATGCTGAAACAGTGTGAGCACCCCTGCTCTAGGTACTTTGGACCAGACTCACAAAATGCATAAATCGGTTTGTGAAGGAACTTGTTAGAGTTGTAATTCAAAGCATCTGGAAGGAAACAGACTGGAAACTATGGATTTAGGTTCAATGCTAAGGATATTGCTTGCATATGGGTCTTATTTCTTTACACTTTTTAAGTTACCATTTTGAAATAAATATAGTTTTGCATAGGTTGCTGTGAGTTGTCCAGGCTGTGTGGCCATGTTCCAGAAGCACTGGCTACCTAATCAAGGTGGCCAATTGCAACATTCACACTTGCCTCAAACAGAAAAGAGTTATTTCTCCTTCCCTGGACATTCCACAGATATATAAACCTCACTTGCCTAATTTTCAACAGACCTCACAACCACTGAGGTTGTGAATGTTCCAGAAGCATTCTCTCCAGACGTTTCACCCACATCTATGGCAGGCATCCTCAGAGGTTGAGGGGATCTCTCAACCTATGAGGATGCCTGCCACAGATGTGGGCGAAACATCAGGAGAGAATGCTTGTGGAATATGACCATACAGCCTGGAAAACTCACAGCAACCCAGTGATTCTGGCCACGAAAGCCTTCGTTTTGCATTTTAAGACATTAGAAGATTGCAGGGTGGTATAGCAGTTTGAGTATCAGATTTGAGCTTTGGGCCAGGGGTGGGCAACCTACGGCCCACGGGCCGGATGTGGCCCGGCAGCTGATTCTGTCCGGCCTGGGAAGAAGGGCGTCGGGGGTGGGGTCAAGAGGAAGGGGTGCTGCTGCCGCCATCCCATTGCGGGCTCTGCAGGGCCTGTGTCAGCACACAGGCCAGAGGAACGGCGGCTTTGGAATGCCTGCCATCCCTGGAGGCGATCCGGGCCTGCAGCAGGAGCATTCGGCGACCTACGGCGGCTGATCTCCCTGGCGACCCGGAAGACTTGATTGACTTCTGGGTTGCCATGACGATCAGCCACCTCAGATCGCTGACTGCTCCCCCTGCAGGCCCGCATTGCCTCCAGGGATGGCAGGCACTCCATAGCAGGGTGATCAGCTGGGGAACGGCTGGGGGCGAGAGCGGGCGGAGGCCTGCATCCTCCGATCGCCTGCTGCTCTGCTCTCCTCTGCTGCGGCGGTGGCTGGGTCTGCTTTGTCATCCTCTGGGCTGGGTCCATTGGGCCATTCCATCTTGGTTGGCACCTTGTCTTCTTGAATTTAATTTAATTTAATTTTAGTGGTTATTATTATTTTATAATAATTTTATAATAATATAATAAATAATATAATAAATAATGTAATGTTATATTATATTATATTATAATTTCAACATTTTATCATGTCTGTCTATATATACTATAATAATTATGATAGTAATACTAATAATATATGAAAATTTCTTGATATATTAATACATTATTAATGATGTGTAATATATAGTAAATATAGTAAATAAATAAATAATGTAGATTAGAATGCAGTTCTGCCTTTAGGTGTGGCCCTCCATAATATTTTTGGCTCTCGTGTGGCCCCTTGGAAAAAATAATTGCCCACCCCTGCTTTGGGTCCAGGATTTGAATCCCAACTCAGCTATGGAGGCTTACTGGTTGATGTCGGGCAAGTCACATTCTTTCAGGCTCAAAGAAAGGGAATGGGAAATCTCCTCTGAAGAAACCCTGTCAAGAAAACACCCTTAGGGGCACCATAAGTTTGAAACAATCAGAAGGCCAAGAACAATGAGACATTGTAGAAATGTCTTGTGTTTCTTATATAATGCTAAAGGGGTTCTTCTGCCCCTCCTTTGTAGTGATATGCTAAATTCTCACCTCAAGCAGTATGCTGGCACATAGGTTTCTCCATGCAAATCAGATTTAACTATCACTGTGTACACACCACTGTTGTATAGATGATAGCACATGATGGGTCTGTGAGAGTGAGCCTGAGGCATGCTCATCCCCCCCAGCAGTCACTCACACCTTGTAATATAAACCAGGAAGGGCTTCTGTGAGGCTCGCTGCCGCACCCCACCTCATGTGTAACCTGAACACCTGAGTTGTGTGGGAACTTTCCCTAAGACCTCTTAGAATTGGAAATCCAGTTCGCTTGAGACTGGTTGTTCAAGGTGTTATCCCACATCCAGCAAAGTGTGTGGCAATAGCCTCCAGTTTGATTCTTGCATGCAGATATAGGTAGGAGACATCTCCTGAAAAAAGATTGTGCAATACATTATCAGTACTTTGATATGTACCTTTAATACTATATTTCTTAATATATTTTCCTTGTAATTGCTAAAGACTCTATGTTGAATGTACCTTGTGGTAGACCTTGGGTAAGATATCTGCATGGAAATAAAACCATTTTCTCCCTTGGGTTCCCATACATTGCCATGATGAGGCATGCCTTTGCCATTAGCAGAAACAACAGACATGGGGGAAGGTTTGAAAATACAATTAATCTTTCCTAAATTTAATTATTAAACAAACAATTGAGTTGGTTGAGTTCACTTTGGTTCTATGCAAGTTATTTTATTTTGCTGTGCATGTGCCGCTCCCTCCACCAAAGTCCAGATAATTTCTTGACACCCACTTCTCTGAAATTGTGAAATACTGAGGTTTTCTATAGAATTTTATCTAGTCTGTACAATGTTTTATCAAATGCAGCCTGATCAGAGATAGGCATCTTCTTTTTTTTAAGATAGGGGATTATTTGATTTTTTTATCTGCTTATTTGATTTTAATTTATATCTCATCTTTCTTTCACCCAAAATCTGAACTGAAATTCAGAGGTCAATATTTATTTATTTATTTATTATTCATGTATACCACTCCTTCCTGCAGGCTTGGGGCGGTTTACGTAAAACATTTTAAAACAATAACATCTCAGTTTAGTACAATGCTCAAATAGAGACATAAAAACGAGGCATCTACACATAAAACAAGCATCTACAAGCATCTACATTAAAATAAATTATAAGACTTGGGCAGCTATACTCAGAAGCCAGTGAGGTTGAATGCTTGCCTAAAAAGGGATGTCTTGCAGGCTCTCCGAAACGGATCCAAATCCTTAATGGCATGGACTTCGTCTGACATTGAATTCCATAGTGATGGCGCTGCTACAGAGAAAGCTCTCAATCTAGTTGTAGACAGATGGCAGGAATGAATCGAAGGAACTACTAGAAGATTCTGCTCTTCCGAACGTAGTGATCTCGGGGGTTACGTATGGGGTAAGGCGGTCCCTCAGGTACGCTGGCCCTAGACCATACAAGGCCTTAAAGGTCAATACCAGCACCTTGAAAACAATCCGGAACTCAATTATCCGGTATTATTCAGCTCCAGATTTTAATATGCATCTGCTTAACTTCACACTGTATTTTTTGACATTATTGTATAGGGAAAAATGTTAATACTCATATAACAGACTGTATGATGTCATTTTTTTTTGCAGATTGTGTCAGGCGAGGGGAAACTTGTTGTTTTGTGCCTTCAAGTCATTTCTGACTTATGGCACCCCTAAGGTGAACTTATCACAGGGCTTTCTTGGGCTGAGAGTGTGTGATTTACTCAGGGTCACCCAGTGGTTTTCATGGCTGAGCGGGGATTTGAATCCTGGCCTCCACACAAATCACTACACCACATTACTTTTAGAATATTGTGTTGTGTGCAGGTAGATACTGGATAGCCACTTTAGAAACAAAATGCTAGAGGAGGAGCATACTCATTATTAAATAGGGCTCGTGATCTTATGTAGTAATGAAGTGGTGACATGTGCATACTTCATCATGACAGTTCCTATAGTTACCCTCTATAATGACCCTCAGTGATCCCAAAATGCAGGTGGCTGTGTTGATCTCACATGTCAGTTAACCTGTCAGTTTCTATCCATTTTCACCAGCGGATGGGTTTTGCCCATTGAATAGCAAACCATCTCATAATAAAGGTAAAAGTAAAGGTTTTCCCTTAACATTAAGTCCAGTCAAGTCCAACTCTGGGGGATAGTGCTCATTTCCATTTCTAAGCTGAAGAGCCAGCGTTGTCCGTCGATGCCTGCTAGGTGGCCAGCGTGACTGCACGGAGCATCCTTACCTTCCCACCAGAGTGGTACCTATTGATTTACTTTTGCATGTTTTCAAACTGCTAGGTTGGCAGAAGCTGGGGCTAGCAATGGGAGCTCACTCCGTCTTGCGGATTTGAACTGCCAACGTGGTCAGCAAATTCTGCAGCATAGCGGTTTAACTTGCTGCACCACCTTGGCCCTTTATCCCATAATACTGTTGTTTAATAGCATGTATAACTTATAACAATACGTTGCTGCTGGGAAATTCCTCTCCCTATCTGTTACGGGGTTGGCAGCTAACCTAGGAGGAAAAATGGAAGTTGAGAGCAATGTGTTGCTTTTATCTCTACTAAAGAGAAAGCGTAAAGGCTTTGACCACGCAAGTCCTGGGTTGATTACATCAGTGTTCAATATTTAAGTGTCAAGGACACTGTGGCAAACCAGTGAACTCTGGTTTATGGAGTTTCCTTTCATTTAAGTTTCTTGCTTGGAGAGTTTGTCTCTTGAGAAGTACAGCAAAGTAGGTGTAGATGCCAGTAGGCGTGATCTCTATGCTGGTGTGCTCTCTTTGGACTCCTTGTTCTGCCAAGACAATCTGATAACCCCCTCTCCAAAACGCTTACATTACATTTTCTGTAAACACTGTCAAGATCTCATAGTATGGTGTTTCTTTTTCCTTACCATTTCTTACCTAAGAAGAAATCAAAGGAGAAGCGTCACATTAATAATTGTCATTTATATCTCTCTCTAAGCTAGTGGTTCTGAACCTGTGGATCCCCAGGTGTTTTGGCCTACAACTTCCAGAAATCCCAGCCAGTTTACCAGCTGTTAGGATTTCTGGGAATTGAAGGCCAAAACATCTGGGGACCCACAGTTCGAGAACCACTGCTAAGCAGAGTCAGCTCCGATAAGTACTTTGGAGGGGAGATCACAAAAAAATACCAGGTGCTATGGGATATATATTTCAGAGGAAGGAACCACTCCTGACAATTTCTCGCCTAATAAAACACCATGAAATGCTTGGGGTTGCCATAAGGCAATGAGAAGGTTCACACACCTATCTACCTTGCTCCTTTGATTTGGTCCCATCTAAGAGATAGTTTCTGAATACACAATTGCATTGACTCTAAACAGAACAGTTTCCTATATTTATACAGAAAGCACTTGTAAATAAACTCAGTAAAATATTTGTTGTACGATTAGGCATCAGGCATGTAGCCCGGGGGTGTCTTGAAGGACTTCACCCCCACGCCCCCAAATTCTCAGGGTGGTCCGTGAGGCCTTACTGGTACATTATTTAAACTGTTATGTTTATTCATATCATTATATGATCACCATGCTCAATATATCCCATATGCATGGGGGTTTGCTAGGGTAGATCCTCTCTCACTCAGACTCAGCCCCCCCCCCCCCAATCAAAATCCTGGCTATGGGCTTGTTAGGCATAGTAGCTTCCATTTTTCTTGGTTCTTCTTTTTGTTATGATTCTATTAGAAAGGATTGTTCCTATCCTTTGTAGAATTGCCTTTTATTATGGAGGAATCTGTTTTGTCATTGTCATCCTCAGTCCTCCATTAGTCCCACTTAAGAGTTGTATTAATCATTTCCTCTTAGCTCATTCATCACCTGCTTCCTTAACAGAGACTAACTCATAGCATTCATGCTTATCTTGGACATAAGATGCAATTTGGGATTACTGAGCAGCTATGAATGTTGCGCAGGAGTGTAATACATTCAGAATTGTCATTTACTGATGCACATGTCTTTTAAAAACTGGTTGGTCTAGGAGAAAAGAAAATTAACTTAGTCAAGTTTTGTTTATTTGTTCCTACTGCAACAAATTATTCTCCTAAATTAGATGCTTGATTCTTAACCATTGTGATTTATTTTCTTGATTAAGCAGCCTATTACAAAGGATTCCTGCTGCTTTGGTAAAAGAATGTCTGAACCCAATTTATTGTAGATCAAAGAAGCAAATCCATTATAATGGCAGTACGCGTTAGCCTTAAACACCTCACTCGATTATGTAAACCATATTTCAGAATTGGCAGGTCTCTAGCTCCCACATGCCAAAATCCTCAAGAATTGGGCACAACCCACTTGAAAGATTACACGTAAAACCATATTGGATTTGGAACAGGAAAGGTGGGCTTTAGCAAATAACTAAAGAGCACTCCTCAATGCATTTTTCTTAATTTTTAATGTAGTTTTTGCTTATCGCTTTACTTTACTGTAATTGCAAAATCTGAAGAGTGAAATCCATTTCCTCAATTGCTTACAATAAATCTCAGTCTGCCCTTGATTCTGTGAATGGTGGTTCTCATGTATAGGATGTATTTAACCTTAATCCAACCTCTTTTTTTCTCATATCCAGGAAGGTTTACTATTCTTTCATTATTCCTGTAACAAAGGGTTACATTGTTGTGATCATGCCAATTGGCAATAGTACGCTTTCTCCTGCAACTCTTGATCATGATCTTTATTACATCTTTGGCCGTTATGTACAATGCAGTGAAGCCATTTCTCCTATGTTGCTGGTTCTATTATTTTCATCCATACATGTTAGTTTGCCACTTACTATTTATCTATCGATCATATCAGAAGCGAACCAAGGGTACAGTTGTAAGGTATTTAAAAAACACACAGTTTTAAAAACTTGGCAATATATTAAATGTCTTTTGACCAGTAGCTGGCCACTTGGAGCGCCTCTGCTGTTGCTATAAGAAGGTCCTCCATTGTGCATGTGGCAGGGCTCAGGCTGCATTGTGATAATAATAATACACTTTATTAATATTCCGCTCTTCTCACCCCGAAGGGGACTCAGAGCAGATTACAGTTACACATACTTAGCAGACAATCCCTGCCGTTTCCATATACACAACATATAGACGAACAAAGGCAAACTCTGGCCACCAGGGGGAGCTGACGCACTCCTCATCTCTCAGCGTTCCCAGCATCCCTTGTTGATCCTTCCGCATTCCTCAGCGTTCCTGGAGTTCTTTAATGGCCTCATAATTCAGTCAAAATTTGCCTCCCCACTTAATGTGATACCCTTATCTCCTACTTGACAGATGCAATTGTCTTTCGGGCTGCAAAGGTTGACAGCAGGCTACACTTAAAGGTCGAGCACCCACCTCGACCTGGGCAGGCCTCGAACTCATGACCTACTGGTCAGAGAGATCTTATGCAGCTGACACTTAGCCAGCTGCGCCACATTCTTGGTGCTAATAGGTGGTCTGTGGATTGCTCTTCTCCACACTCACATGTCGTGGACTCCACTTTGTGGCCCCATTTCTTAAGGTTGGCTCTGCATCTCGTGGTGCCAGAACGCAGACTGTTCAGCGCCTTCCACGTCACCCAGTCTTCTGAGTGACCAGGGGGGAGTCTCATTTGGTATCGGGCATGACTTGAAGTTCTGGGTTTTAGCCTGCCAACTTTGGATTCTCACTTGCTGAGGTGTTCCTCAGAGTACTGTATATCTGTAGAGCTTAGAAAACTATTTCTTGATTTAAGGCATTGGAGTGCTGACTGATATCTGAACAGAGGATGGGCAGGAGATGTCACTGCCTTGGTCTCTTCATTATTGGCTGCTACTTCCCGGCAGATGTCAGGTGGTGCAATACTGGGCAAACTGTAAAATTTCTCCAGTGGTGTAAGGCGCAGGCATTGTGTTATAATGTGGCATGTCTCACTAAGAGCCAAATCCACTGTTTTAGCATGGTGAGATATGTTCCACACTGGGCATGAGTACTCAGCAGCAGAGTAGCAAAGCACAAGGGACGATGTCTTCACTATATCTGGTTGTGATCCCCAGATTGTGCCAGTCAGCTTTCGTATCATAGCTGGCACAACTTGGGGATCACATATCATACAAAAGCCAATTACTAATATAGTTGCTATTTCATCTTGTTTTACTATTAAATGTTTAAACATCTTAAGGATTGAATAAGGATTCTACATATGGTTAAATTGATTCCTGGTCACCTTCAATCTGGAAAGGTAGACTCAAATGTAGGACCCCCAGAGTACAAATTATGTGCTTCAACACTGAGCCTGCAGTACCATGCATTAATGTAATAGAAGGAATGGCAAAATACTTTTGTTATTTTCAGACCTGTGGTGATCAATAGGTAACCTTATCATGGGATTAGCTTGGCAAGATGGGTTCATATTTTGACTCTGCCTTCCTCCTAGACTGAAAGAGCGTGATTTCTCCAAGATCATCCAATGGGTTACCATAGCTGAGCGGGAATTCAAATTCTATTCTCCAGAGTCATAGTTCACCATGCAGACTCTAAAATACCTATAGTCTAGCTAGGACACATGTGTTAAATGCAAGGTCCATGAGCTAACTCCCACCCGCCTCATCATGTAATGTGCCCCACAAGGCTTTCAATGCCAGGGCAATATAGTTACATATCAGCCCACTCGAGCACTGAGATCATCAGGAGAGGCCCTCCTCTCGATCCCACCACCGTCACAAGTACGGTAGGTGGGAACAAGAGAGAGGGCCTTTTTGGTGGTAGCCCCATGGCTCTGGAACTCCCCCCCCTGCAAAAAGGTGTGTTTGCCCCCCTCATTATTGGCGTTTTTGTCCCAGGTGAAAACCTTTTTATGGAAGCAGGCCTTCGCCGGCAACACACAATAGCAGCTTCTTGGTCAGACAAGGCTCATGTGGCCGAAGTCTTGGAGCTCTGAGACATTTTAGGACAACCTCAATGGCCTGGGGCATAGGGATTTTAATGTTACTTATATATGTGATTATTTAATGCTTATTTATATTTACGTAATTGGTGTTTTATGTAATATGTTGATTTATTGTTTATATGTCGGATTGGTGGGATGATGATTTTTTATATTATATAGTTTGTTTTTTCTATTTTGAGTCGCATCCATGGGAGAAAATTGGAGTATAAGTAAGTAAGTAAGTATAATAGTAATTTGTACAGTCTTACAATTACAAATGACCCTTTGAAGGCAACCATAAGGTTGATGTGGCCCTCGAAAATGAGTTTGACACCTCTCAGAATGAAAGTAAAAACACAGCTTTGGGACCAAGCCTTTGCCCAATAGTGCAGAGCAATAAGTGAAAACGAATTATGTGCAGTAACGACCAGAATGGCTTTTGACTATGTCCTCAGATTGCAGGTTTTTAATAATGTGTTTTAATGCTTATATTGCTTTTAATTTTTTGTATTAATATATATGTTTATTTTATTGTTAGCTGATATGGCATTGAATTGCTGCCAATTGTAAGGCTGCTCTGAGTCCCCTTCGGGGTGAGAAGGGCAGAATATAAATACAGTAAATAAATAAATAAATCTACGATATTAGGAGAATCATATTATATTAGCTGTATGTAATTATTTTAGTATAAATACTGCCTGAAGAATTTTAAGAAACTATTGCTTGTGTGGGTGTATATATTCATTTAACTATGTTTCCCAGTCATTGTGGTGCTCCTACGTTCACATCTTTTTTGTGGACTTCCAGTGGTGTCTGGGACCAATTTACATTATAGAATTACAGTACTATTGTTCCACTTTCACTGCCCTGGTTCTGTCTTGTGGGTACTGGGATTGGCAGTTTGGGGAGGAGCACTTAGAATTGGGTTTGAATTCCTGCTCAGCCACGAAACCTGCTGGGTGACCTTGGGTGAGTCACATTTTCCCAGCCTCAGAGGAAGGCAATGGCAAACCTCTTCTGAACTAAATCTCTCCAAGAAAAATGATAGATTCAGATTTGGGTCTTTGTAGATCAGAAGCAACTTGAAGGCACACAGCAACAACAAATTTCAAATGCCAAGCCAGAGCACTCACCAAATTACTAACCTCAGGGTTCCATAGGATGGACTCAGGATGGTTACAGTGGAATAACAGTGATGATTCTGTAGTTTGAAAGGCCTCCGGTTGAATCCTGGATTGGATTGGATAGGACTTTGGTGTGATCTGGCATCATTTGCTTCATGTCCTAAAAGGAGGGTTACCCAAGGAAGTCCCTGTGATCATGATAGTAATCACCTAAGGTTAATTAACACTTGTAAGTGTGACATATATTTGCAGTCGTATCTCCTAAATGCCCAAAGCAGTGAGATGGACTTCTAAATACCTAGTACACATCTGCCTTTAAGCCCTCGTTGCCATAACTGTGTGGAATGTGCCTAAAATTATATGTGTGTGTATCACAACGTGTCTGCTGTAAGTACAAAAAAATCTGCAAAATTAGGTATGACTAGCTGTCCCCTGCCATGTGTTGCAGTGGCCCAGTCTGGTGATGTGGGAAATAAAGTAATGAGAAAGTGTTGGTTTCTAATACATGCAATTTCTTTATGCTTGTGGGTAAACAGTACTTCTTGTTGTTTATTTCTCAGTGTGGATGTAGAGATTGTCTGGGTTGCCTACTCTGGAACATGCAACATATAACTGTTCTTTTTAGAGGTCCCTTTCAAATCTATGATACTATATCTCTCCTATCCATATATATGTGTGCATGTGAACCCTGTCTGTCTGCCTTTCTGTCTGTCTATATCTATGGCTGGATGGCTCTTTGTCAGGAGGGCTCTGATTATGTTTTCTTGCCTTGGTGAAGGGAGTTGGACTGGATGGCTTTAAGGCAGCATTTTTTAACTTGGGGTCAGGACTCTTGGGGGGGTTGTAAGGGGATGTCAGTAGGGTCGCCAAAGACCACCCAAAAACTCAGCATTTTCTGTTGGTCATGGGGGTTCTGTGTGGGAAGTTTGGCCCAATTCTATCGTTGATGGGGTTCAGAATGCTTTTTGATTGTAGGCGAACTATAAAATTCAGTAACTACAACTCCCAAATGTCAAAGTCCATTTCCCCCAAACTCCATCTTTGTTTATATTTAGGCATATGGAGTAGGCTATTAGTGCTAAGTTTGGTCTAGATCAGTGGTTTCCAAACTTTTATGGCCCACCACCCGCTTTCCAAAAAAATATTACTCACTGCCCCCCTAGAAATTATTTTTTTAAAAAAAGTAATAGCAATTAAACAGAAAGATATATGTATTAATGCAGTGGTTCTCAACCATTCTAATGCAGTGACCCATAAATAAGGTTCCTCATGTTGTGGTGAGTGACCCCCAACCATATTTTCATTGCTACTTCATAAATAATTTTGCTACTCTTACGAATTCTAATGCAACTATCTAATATGCAGGATGTATTTTCATTGTTACAAATGGAACATAATTAAAACATAGGGATTAATCACGAAAACAATATGTTTGGAGGAGTATGGACAACGGATGATGGGATTTGCAGTACCTTCAATCGATTCAGCTCTGATTTTCACAGACCACTGAGACCCCCATAAGTTACAGAACTGGACCAAACTTGGTACAGAGAACCCACATGACCAACAGAAAATACTGGATGGGTTTGGAATGAATTGCCTCCGCCGGGGAAGGCTGCCCTTTCTTCTGCGGTGGTGGGGAGGTTCCGCTGGAGGCCTCTGCACTGCACGTGGGGTTCAAAGCAAAGGTGGAGGGTCAAAGAAGAGGGCCGTGCGACCCCTCCTAAATGCCCAATCATTCACCACCCCCTTAAAGGAGTTCACTGCCCCCCAAATTCCCTTGAGCCTCCCACCGCCTCCTTGGATCGCCTCACCGCCCACTTTGAGATTCAGTGCTCTCTGGATGTAGGTGAACTACAACTATAACTCCAAAACTCAAGGTCAACTCCCAAATGACAAAATCAATTATTTTGAGTGATGGTCACTCCTTGGGTTAGTAGGTGTCTTTTGGCCAAATTTGGTGACAATTTGTCCTGCAGAATTTGAGTAATGATGTCACTCAAAACAAACAGAGCATTTATATATGTAAACCAGCCGTCCCCTGCCACACGCTGCTGTGGCCCAGTCTGTGTATATGTGCATTGTGTGTGTATATATGTTTGTGTATATATTTTTGTATATGCATATATATGTTTGTTTGTATATGTATATATATGTGTGTGTGTGTGTGTGTGGTTTTGTGTATGTGTTGTATTTTTTTGGCTTTTAAAATCTCTTCTGTGTTTTTCAGTGTTTTTATGGGTGATGGTCACTTGTTGGCCTGATATGTATATTGTGTCCAAATTTTGTCCAGTGGTTTTTGAGTTATGTTAATCCCACAAACGAACATTACATTTTATTTATATAAATTAGCTAGGTCATTCTTCAGTTCAGTCATTTTCACCATAGTCACATACAGGGCCGGCCTGACCTTTTCCGGGGGAGTGTGCGAAGAAAATTTTGGCGCCCCGGCCGCCGCATCATATCGTCCCGCCGCAGCCGCCGCAGCCGCACACAGCCCGTGGGCGGCTGCACCACCTCTCCCGGGCACGGACATTTCCGCGCATGCCCAGAAGCAACTACAGGCGCTGTAGCGCCTGTAGACGTTTCTGCGCATGCGCGAATGTCCGCGCATGTGCACTGCGGCCCAAGCGCGCCTGCGCACTGGCTCCAAAGCCGCAGGCGCGCTCGGGACTCAGTGCCCATGCGCAGACATTTTGGGCATGCGCGGAAATGTCCGTGCTTTGGGAGGTGTGCTGCAGCCGGCCCGTGGGGCTGGCCAGCGGGCAGCGGCAGCGGCAGGGCGGGGGCGCCTTGAAGCGAGGTGGCGCCGCAGCGCCCTCCCAGCCGGTGACGCCTCGCCCAGCCGGTGGCGCCACGCGACCGCTTACATGGCAGAATCGCTGAGGCCGCCTCTGGTCACATAGCTATCCTACATACAAATGTATAGGTCTAGAAATTTACGTCACAAAATCAATCCCCAAAACCTTGGTCGACATGCATGGGTCAATGTGAGTACAGTACCTTAATCATGAATAGAACCAGCTCCTTCTCTGAGTAGAGAAAAGACAACCCAACAGAAGTACCAACCCCAAATACTCTCTCTGACATGATGCCTCATCTGGCATTTTTGAATGCCTGGGTGGGGGTAATGGCTAGAGAGACATTGATACTTTTACCTTTCCAGAGAATGACTCCTCAACTTCTCTATTGGTCAAATCAGAATCTATAATTTTGCCCCCAAAATCTGCTCATTGCTTTTACATGAGGTCAACTTATACATTCGTATAAATGTTAAGGTGTTGCTCCCATATTATGAAATGAAAAATAAAGTCAAAGAAGACATTTAAGGGGAATCTCTTTCTTGTTCTGACTTTTCCTTGCATGTTAAGATCAAGGATTCTCTCATTTCCTGTTAACTTTCTGTATCTGATCCTTAAAGCAGAATTTGCCTTGTCTCCAGGCAAGTAGCCAGGGGCTAAGGGGGCTTCAGCCCCCGAAATTCTCAGGGTGGTCCGCGAGAAGGCCTTACTGGTACATTATTTAAACTGTTATGTTTATTCATATCATGATCTGATCACCATGCTCATTATATCCCACCTTCATGGGGTTATTGGGATAACAATACAAAAGGTTTGCTAGGGTAAACCCTCTTCCACCCAGTCTCAGCCCCCGAACCAAACTCAGCCCCCCGGAACCAAAATCCTGGCTACGGCCCTGCTTGTCTCATATGTATGTATGTATGTATAAATGTGTTTGGTTGGTGAAATGTACCCAAAACATAGGAAATGCTCCCTTTATTTATTTTTTTACCACAGTTGGGGCTGATTACTCACCTGCATGTTTTAAACAAGCAAATCTTCATATATTTTTGGATGCACATCTACACATCCTTGAGAATGCAGATATGTAAAGAAAGGAGAGATTGAATAATGACACTTTTCATTTTAATAATTGTACTGATCATGGAAAATCTCCTAAAACTAATGCCCTCTCTATTTTTGGATTAAGCTTTCCTGTGGATTATTCTTAAAGCTGTCATAGTCATATATAATTATGAACATCTACATCCACTTCTGTGATTAAGTCCAAAATCTTGCAAGATCTGTTAAGCTCAATTTGGGTTTCATGGAAGCATTAGTGAAATCATCACATAGAGGATAACTACCGGTAGAACGAATTCACATATTTTTATCTTGTGGTTTTGAAAACTGAATCTCAGAAACGACTAAACTTTAAAATAGTTGCTGCCTTTGCTGCCTTTACTTGTTGGATCTTGATAGTACAATTACAGTGTTGTTGTGCTAGGTTTTAAAATGCCAATTACCTAGTAGGAGACAATCTGGACGTACAGGTTTGCCTATGTAAATATTGAATATTGCACATACATAGAGAGTTTAAGTATGTGTCTTACTTTTTGCATCTTGTATTTATTAATGAAGCTCGGGAAAAAAACCGACTAAAAATCTTTAGTGCTCTCAGAATAAATTTCATCTCCCCTCTTACTCTTAAGTTATAATGCATAGTTTGTTCCTTGAAAAACACTAATGGTATAGAAAAGGTGTTGAGATGCTTCGTTTGAATTAATATGTTTGATGTTTGGAGCTTAGAAACTTTACTAAGATATGAGTACCAAAATCTTCAGTCAGCAAATTAATTGGTCATGCTAGATGGGAGTTTTTGAAAATTGCAGTTCAAAAAAGTACCTTTCCCAAAAACAGATCAGGATATTTTTTTTTTGCGATTTGCAATTTATATACTGTACTAGCTGAACCCGGCCACGCGCTGCTGTGGCTTTTTCTCTTTCCTGTGTCCCAGTCTATATATATGTGTGTTTTGTGTGTGTATGTATGTGTGTGTGTGTATATATATATATATATATATATATATGGATTTGTGTCTATGTGTACATATGTGTGTGTACTTATGTATATGTGTATATATATGTGTGTGTATATGTGTGTGTACTTATGTATATGTGTGTTTTTGTATATGTATATGCATGAATATGTGTAGATGTGTGTAAGTACAGATGTGTGTATGTATGTGTGCATGTGTATATTTTGGTGCATGTATATATGTGTGTATGTGTGCATGTCTATATGTACATACGTGTGCGCATGTGGCGAAGACCAACAATAACATCCCTTCCTGCCTTTTATACTTCCTTTCTTCCCTCTCCCCCTCATCCCTCAGCTTTTCTCTTCTCTCGGTCCTCCTGCCTCTTCTCCCTCCCTTCCTTCTTTCCTTTCCTTCCTTCCTGCCATCCCTCCCCTTTATCAGTTCTTGCTCCCCTTGTCTCCCTCCCTCCATTCCCTCCCTACCTTTTTTCCTTCCTTTTGCTAGTCCCTTCACCAGCTTCTATGTCTTGTATTGCCTTTTATTACCTGTCTGTTTTCTGTTGCTCCTTCCTGTGTGACTTCTTCCCTTCTTTCTTTCTTTCCGTCCTTCCTTCCCAGTTTCCTTTTTTTCCGTATTGTCTTCTTCCTTCCTTGGGTCTTTCCTTCCTTCCTTCTTTCGTTCCTTTGGGGGGTTAAGGAGGAGGCCGGGAGGAAGTGGGAGGGGCGCTGTCCTCATTTGCTGCAGCAGAGGCCTCCAGAGGCCACGGCTTAGCCGAAGACAGCGGGGGGGCCCTTCCTCCTTTTTGGTCTTCCTCAGCCAGTGCCACCGCCAGCCATTCCCCTGTGACGGTGCTGGCTGATGAAGAGCTAAAAGGAGGAGGAAGGCCCGCTGTCTTCAGCGAAGCCGTGGCCTCGCTTGGTGTGGCGGCCCGGCACCACCAACATTCCGACACTCTAAACTGCCAGAGGGGGGTGGCTCCCAGCCTCTACATTCTAAGTGAGGGAGTATTTGCATAATGCCTCTAACTGGCCAGCACCACCAGCATTCCGACACTCTAAACTGCCAAAGTGGGGTGGCGTGGGGGATAATGGGAGTTGTAGTCCAATTGTTTTTTTGTATTTTTGGTCATGTTTAATTTTTATTATTTTTTTGGGTGGTAAACATACCTTGTGGGGTTTTGTGTGTATGTGGGCTGATTTGGTGTGTCTGCCTTGTGTGGTTTTGCTGTCTATAGGCTACTTAAGATGACAGCTCTCTTTTTATATATATAGATTGTGTTGGCTATTGTTTAATCAGCTTTAAAAATCCTATGCTCATTTATCGTGATCATTTTCACAGTAATTCAGTCTGCTGAAAGTGAAATACACTTTGGGAATTCCTGACCAATATCTTATTTAAAAGATAGTCCTCCATATGAATCCTGTGCATACCTTCAGCAATACACAATGAGCCATGTTTCCATGTGCTGCCTTCTTTTAACCCACTTCACTTGAAGATTTCATCGATTGACAACAAGCCAACTTCAACTTATGCAGTGATTCTCAACCTGTGGATTCCCAGATGTTTTGGCCTTCAACTCCCAGAAATCCTAAAAGCTGGTAAATTGGCTGGGATTTCTGGGAATTGTAGGCCAAAACACCTGGGGACCCACAGGTTGAGAACCACTGACTTATGGCGACTCTATGAATGAGAAAGCTCCAGGTTTATCCTATCATCAACTGCCCTCTTTGCTCAGGTCCTTCAGACTCAGCCTATGGTTTCCGTGATTTATCCATCTCGAATGAGGTCTTCTTCTCCTATTGCCCTCTGACCTACCAAATGATATTCTATTTTTGTAATGAGCCATGTCTTCACATGATATCTATGACAGTTTCAGTTTAACCATCCTGACTTTTAGGAACAGTTTTGGTTTAATTTGCTCTAGGACTTCTTATTTGTCTTTTCTTAGCAGTTCATGGACCCTAAAGGCCTTCTCCAGCAGCACATTTCAAATAAGCTGATTTTCTACTATTCAGCTTTCTTCACTTTTCTGCTTTCACAACCATACATAAAAATTGAACAATCCTAACTTTAATATTCAGTAATTTATCTTTAAATTTTAATATTCAGTGATATATCTTTAAATCTTCTGATTTTCTTTACTGTAGTTCTTTACTGATTATTTATTGAGCCGAGGTATGGAAAATTTTGAACTATTTCAAAATCTTCATCTTCTACGCTATAAAGTGTAAGCCATCTATTATTTTTCAATTTCTTAATGTTTAATTGTAAACCTGTGTTTGCGCTTTCTTGCATGACTTCTCTTCAGTAATCATTCTAAGTTGTTGCTATTTTCTACTATTAGTCTGGTGTTATCTGATTATCTTATGTTGATGTTCCTTCTTCCAATTTTCGTTCCTCTGTCCTCTGCATCTAGACCTGCTTTGTAAATGATAATACTATTTGGTAAGATGGAAAGTGGTTAGGAAAAGAGCAGAACCTCATTTTAGATTATTATTATTATTTCTTATTCACCACTTCCCAGGGATAGATAGGGTTATTAATGATCAAATGACTTGACGGTCTCTCATTCATAGGGTTATCATAAGTCCAAGTTAACAATAGCAAGGCAATTAACAGGAGGCAGCACTTGGAACCATGCCTTAGAAGTTTTGAACATGTGCGAAGGATTCACATAGTGGATTATACTAAATTCTCAAACTGATTTCACTTACAACGGACCAATTTACTGTAAAGGCAATTACCATAAATTTGGTATATGTCTAATTAAACCATGGGCTTTGCTCCACCGTTTGTGTATTCTGACCTGGCAGGAACTAATGCTATGGTTTGTTGAAAGGAGAAAAAAACAGAGCACCAGGCCTGGCATGACAAAAAAGAAGCACAGAACAAAGGTTTGTGATTTGTTTAGCTATACTGGCTGCATGCTGCTCTTGGCCAAGAAGGTTGGTCAATGAACTGGACTAACATGTACTACTAGAAAACTGAAATTTTATGACTGTTGAGTTTACAAAGAAATGAAGTAGTGGCTTTTGTTAATTAGTTTTATTTATCTACCTTTTTTCTTTTAAAAAAATGTCTTCATTTATATTTTATAATGAGTAGTTATCTTGAAAATATTTTTGAAACAAACTTTGGCAATGCAGACCATTGATTTAAACATCACTTTTCTCTTTCCTAAGCATTTTCTTAAGCATGAAAAGGTGTTGGATTTATTTATTTCGTGTCAAAAGATTGCACAAGTATAAAACTGATAAAATAGAGGGACCATAAGCAGCTAAATAATTTTAGATCAAAAATGGGCGACAGCGACCACATTGTCTGTAGCTTTAAACAATACTTCCTCTGTGCATGAGGCAGGGCATTGTGGGCAAGCATACAGGTGCGGAATTGTTTGTTCTGTAGTGTTCTTATAGACGGCCAATTCTCTCACAACAGAAGTGACTTGCAGTTTGTCAAGTCACTCCTGACACCCCCCCCCCAAATAAAACAAACAAAAAGGAAAATCAGCCTGTTTAGAAAGCTTTGCAAATGCTGCATTGTTATCAGCAAATGTTTGATTTTTATTTATTCTGTGTCAAAAGCATTGCATAAATAAGACTGCATTGTCTGTAACTTTTTAATGGTTCTTCCTCTGTGCATGAGGCAAGGCAATGTGGGCAAACATACAGATACGGAGTTGTTTGTTCTGTTCCACAGTTGCACAAAGTGGAGGATTCTTCTAGGTAGTGTCATTTTGCCAGGTTGTCTTTTGAGCTGCCCACTCCACTTCTGAGTCTGTTCAGGAACTTCCAGGTTACTAGTTTTGGTTTACCCTGGAGGAAGACCGTCATGGGAGAACATCCAGTTGGGATTTCTTGGGTTTAGCTCCCCAGAGTGTTGGATGAAGCATCATTTTCTAACATTGATTTTTTTATTTAAAAAAACCAACTTATTAGTATTCTTGAGATTTCTGTGAATATAGCTAGAAAATGGAAAAGCTGAAATATGAATTGGAGGCCTCAGTTGGCAACTTAAAATTAGTTAAACACTTTGGAGCAGTAATCTGTTATTCCAGTATGTACTTATGGAAATTGATGGTTCTCTAGGATTTTGTATTAATTATTTGAGAAGGGTATTGTGATGTTGTATATGCGCACAGAGCTTTTCCATAAAACTGTTTAAGATCATACATTGTTTAATTTCCCCAAACATATTAATCTTAACAAAGCATGAGGATAGATCCAGATTTAAGTTGCACTTTTACTGATGTGTTACCAGAGTGGAGGAAAAAGGCTTTGGGTAGGCATGGGACGGAAAAGGCTATGATGAAAGTAAGGGATTGGAGAAATAGCCTGCTAAGACCTGGCAGATTTGCTTGCCTTCCCATCTCACTATTATGGATCCTGGTGGAGGGTAGCATCGATAGTTCAATGCAGTAACATAAATCCTATTTTAGGTATGTATCCACTCTTCTGTTCCCATCTTCTGGAAAAGGCTCCTGAGAGGGTTGCAGGAACCCACTTAATGGAGTCAGTTGTGGGTATACAGAGAGATAGAAAAAACCTAAACTTTAGGATACAGCTTATAATGGTTGTATAAATACAATTTTTGTTTAAGTTGACTTTAGTTACTGACTTAACACTGAATAGAAAATATGTGAAAGGTGTAACTGTAAATCATAAGTGTTTTGAGAAGTTTTCTTTAGATTCTCGGTCCCACCACTTTCGCAGTCACATTTGGTGGGGAGACAGGGTCTTCTCTGTGGTGGCCACTTGGCTGTGGAACTCCCTCCCCAATGTTTTATTTATCACATTCCTACAGCAAGCCTTTGTGAATAAGCTGACTAAAGTTGTATGTATTTGAGGACAATCCTTGGTGAAGGCAGTAGGAAAAGATGAAGGCAGCATATATATTCATTTGTTTGAAACATTTATATCCCATCCTTCGCAACCTCCAAAGAGGGACTCAGGACAGCTACCAACAGGCATTATTCAATGCCAACACAAAATAAAACATAGCATAAAATACAGTTAGTACAGATTAAGACAGTTATAAATATACATTGCATTAAAACAGTTTTCCAGTTCAAATCATCATCCTAAAACATTCCACTGTCATCCATTAAAACACTGTCTTTCCCAGCAAATCAGTCTATTCTGCAAACGCTTGGTTCCACATCCAGGATTTGAGTTTCTTCTGGAAGGTCAGGAGGGAGGGGGCAGATCTGATCTCATTAGGGAGGAATTTCCACAGCCAAGGGGCCACCACAGAGAAGGCCCTGTCTCTCTCCCCATCAAATGTAACTACGAAAGTGGTGGGACCGAGAGCAAGGTCTCTCTGGATGATCTTAAGGTCCTTGATGGTTCATTAAGGAAGATACGTTCAGACATGTAAACTGGGCCAGAACCGCATGACAAATAAATAAACTCCACGAGGAAGCCACAGACCTGAGTTCACAAGTCCTTAACTGAGCTGTTAACAATAAATACATGTAGAGATTCTCATATTCATAGGATCACTATTAAGTCAAACGGAACTTTTACAATTAACAACAACGTTTAAGCATGATGTGTTGTCGGTGGCTTTCATGCCCGTGTTGCTGTGAGTTTTCTGGGCTATATGGCCATGTTCCGGAAGTATTCTCTCCTGACTTTATGTTACCAGTTGGAAACAGTGGTATACTGCAGTGCTGTCCAACTTCTTCCGACCCAAGGGCTGGAAGAAGTGTCACTGATCACCTCGGGGGCCGTAGGTAATCAGTGAGCAGGGGCGGGGCTACGTGTGGGGGGGGGGGGGGGGCGGCACCAAGGGCAGCGCGTCAGAGGCCTGGCGTGACGCGCTGCCCTTGGCACCGCCTACTGCTCCTTTTCGCCATCTCCCCCGCCCTTCCTAGGGAGGGGGAGCCGGCGAAAAGGAGCAGAGGGCGGCGCCAAGGGCAGCGCGTCAGAGGCCTGGTGTGACGCGCTGCCCTTGGCACCGCCTACTGCTCCTTTTCGGCGTGGAGAGAGGGACGGAGGGGGCGGTGCAGGGAGGAGGAGCTAGCTCTCTTCCTCCTCCCTGCCCCGCCTCCCCCTCCCCCCCGGCCGCCATTTTTTTTTTAAATTAGAATTTTTTTAATTTTTTTAAAAAATTGCAACCGGGGCATAGCGGGGCCGTGTCAACAGGCTGGGGCCGTGTACGCCCCGGGCCGCCAGTTGGACAGCCCTGGTATACTGTATGTTAAGCTTGCTTTCTTGCAGTTTCCTGCAGGGATACACATTGTTATGCAAACTCTTCTCATTATAAGTAATCCAATCAGGAGGCATAAAGTTGCAATTTAAAAAAATCCCTAGTATGAATAATGTTTTCAATTATGATATTTATTCACAGGGTCTAGACAGCCTCTTTCTCTTTACATTAGGTGGATCTCATTATTCAACTGTAGTTAAATTATCATTAGAGTACGTTTGTTCAGTTTTAAAGGGAAGCATATAATTTAATTTGTTGAGTGTATGGAAATTATCCAAATTATTTGTGTTTTTAATTTCCCTATGGAAGTTCCCATGGTAATATTGATAACAAATTACATTTCAGTTTGACATTTTGGAAAATTGACTTGTCTATTAAAGCATCAGCTAACAAGTTTGTACATGTATTCAGCATTGCTTGATTCCTTTAAATTCTGTGTACAGGCAGTGTCCAAGTTAAAACACCTGCCTTACAAATGAACTCATATTAAGAACGAAGGTGAGACAACAGGAAGTGAGAGAAATCTACCACTGGGAAGGGGGATTCACTCCTAAAAGAGTTATCACGGGGAAAAGGTGTCTCCACTGAAGCTTTCTCACCAAATCCTTGTTTCCATAACAAGCCAAATTTTCAAAATCCAATTATCACAAGGACAGAAATTGAGGTGAAATCTTCTAAACGGGCGCAAACAGCAAAACAAGCACCAAAAGGGTTCTAACTCTTCCCTATGCTTGCATATATACTGTAGCTCTCTCTGTGTGTTGTGTGTGTGTGGCTGTGTGTGTGTGTGTGTGGCTGGAGTTACACTTTAAAATGTATCTTTTCTAACTTGCATACAAATTCAAGAACAAACCTAGAGAAGCTATCTTGCTCATAACTTGGGAACTGCGTGTATATTGGTAATACATTGCATGGCTTTCTATTTGAAACTTATTTCCCTAGAGTAGTGGTTCTTAACACGTGGGCTGCGGACCATCAGTAGGCCGTAAGGATAAAAATCTGGTCCGTGAGCCTTCTTCCTCTTTATTTTTATTTATTTTTGCTCATTTTGTGCCGTCTGTCACTCCTTCCCTGTTGCTGACCATGGCATATGTTCTGTAGTAGAAATTAGGGTTGATGTGGTCTATCCAATGTAATTTTCTGAATCAGCACCCCAAACTGAATTAAAGTTGACCAAAAACTGATTTGGAAACCTTTTGGTACTAATGTTGGAGAGTGGTCCCTGGTCAATAATAATAATAAAAAGATTGGGAACCACTGCCCCAGAGGAAGAGAAACCATCTCTAAATATCTTAGTATTTTTCTACATTGCAAAATCAACCTTTTCTTTACATGTATCCCTTTGGATTTCCATGTTGTTTCATACATGAGGCTCCACCTTTGCTTGCAAAGTTCTTCATTGCATTATACCTCCCAGATCAGCACTGTGTCGCTTGAGTCATTGAATTGCTGCAATAAAACCCGGGAGGAAATAGTTGACTGTCTCCATGGAAGTGCTTCTTATCCACATCTTCCTCCTTTGAATTCTAGATTGCATCTACACTATAGAATTAATGCAGTTGACCCTACTTTAACTGCCATGGCTCAATGACATGGAATCCTTGAATTTGTCATTTGGTGTGGTACTAGCACTATTTGACAGAGAAAGCCAAAGATTTTTTAAAATTACAACTCCCATGTTTCTATGGCATTGTGCAGGAAAAACCATGTAGATGCACTCTAGTCTACACTCAAATAATTGATGAAAAGTCTGGAATTAAAGTTGTGTACACTGGCTTCTGGTTCCGTTGGTCATTAGGGATGCCTGTTACAACCCAGCATCCCTAGGGTGGAGCTAATAATTGGAATGTTTTGATTGATAATTTTGTTTGTACCCATCTTACACATTGTTGCTTGAGATACTCTCCTTCCATCAGCATCAAATGCATCAAGTTTTCCTAACTCATTTCTTTGTTTCATTGTAGATTTCAGAACAATGTGTGATCTCCCCAATTGCCTTTACTGATGAGAGACTTCAAAATAGGTGGGCAAGTAATAATCTGCTGCTCTGCCGCTTGATGTTACATGCATATCAAGGGAAGCAGGTCTCTCTCTCCGCCTAGAGAGAGACAGTAAGATGCATGTTATGAATTGTGTCTCCTTGGTGAATGATAAAGAAAATGGAGCTATTTCAGTTGAAGCTGGATTAATGACTGGCGATACATCAGAACCAGAAGAGCAACTGCCGCAACCACCTCCGCCGCCTCCACTCCCTCCGCCATGTCTATCCACAGAAGCTGGACTTTCTTCACCAGCAGCGGTGCCCCCGCCTCCTCCCCCTCCGCCTCCATCCCTGAGCAAACATTCATTCTCACAGCTGGTCAATGGACATGGCCACTCAAGCAAGAAGAAGCGAATACGTAGCTTCTTCTGGAAAACTATCCCCGAAGAACAAGTCCGTGGTAAAAACAACATCTGGACTGTTGGTGCTAAGCAGAACTACCAAATTGACACAAAGACAATTGAGGAATTCTTTGGCCAGCCAGAGGGAAAGGCTCCTTTGGGTTCAAAAAGCAAAGCTTCACGGCGATCATTTAAGGATACCAAACAAGAGGTAAGCATGAGCATGCACTAAAGCAACTGTTTTGCCTTTTTAATAAAAAATATTAAAGAATATTCTACTCATTAATAGTAAACCATAGTCACTTACCATCCTTTGTATCCTGTGACAGAATTGAAAACCTGGCTTTACAGTAATTTATGTTTAATTAAAGATTTAAATCTTGATTCTGCCATGTACTGTATCTTTCATGTTATGACTCAGAATTTGTTGCATAGGTTGAGCATCCTGTAGCCGGCATTCTTAAATTGGAAATATTCAAAATCGTCCACATGGGTGGCCGAGATGGGGACATCTTTGCTTTCTTATAGTTCAGTGTAGACAAACTTTGTTTCATGCACAATGTTGTGTGTTACATTGCCTTCAGGCAATGGGAGTGGAGTGGATTAACAGGAAAGGGGTTTAAACTCCCTATGTGTCACCTATATGCGGATGACACGCAGCTCTACCTAAAGCTAAGGAAGTTGTCCTGGTCCTAAACCAGTGCCTGTAATCAGCAATGGACTGGATGAGGGCAAACAAATTGAAATTTAATCCAGACGTACTTCTGGTCAGTCGGAGGACAGACCAAGGAATAGGGATCCAGCCTGTGCTGGATGGGGTCACACTCCCCCTGAAGTCACAGTCTTGCAGTTTGGGGGACCTCCTGGACTCGGCATTGAACCTGGAGGCTCTGGTATCTGCAGTGGCCGGGAGGGCCTTTGCACAATTAAAACTTGTGCGCCAGCTGTGCCTATTCCTTGAGAAGCCAGTTCTAGTCACAGTGGTACATGCCTTAATTACATTTCATCTGGATTACTGTAACATGTTCTACGTGGGGCTGCTTCTGAAGAGTGTTTGGAAACTTCAGCTGGTTCAAAGAGCTGCAGCCAGGTTGCTCACTGGGGCTGGCTATAGGGAGCAGACAACTCCGTTGTTGCAGCAGCTTCACTGGCTGCCAGTCTGTTACCCGGCACAATTCAAAGTGCTGGTTATGACCTTTAAAGGCCTAGACCAGGAGTGCTCACAGTTTTTCAGCATGCGAGCTACTTATAAAACAACCAAGTCAAAAAGATCTACCTACCCACTACAAAAATGTGAAACATATAACACAATATCTGCTTTGAACTTGGTTTTCTGAGTCCACACTGCCATATAATTTGATCTAAAGCAGATAACATGGGATTTTATTCAACTGTGTGGAAAGGACCTCAGATAACCCAGCGCCGGCAGCACTTGGGCGGCATCAGAAGCCTGCGGGGCGGGACTGAACCTTCCTCCCGCCCTGCCTGCGATCTACCAGGACGCCCTACGAGATCTACCAGTAGATCGTGATCTACCTAGTGAGCACCCCTGGCCTAGACAGTTCAGGTCCAGGCTATTTGGCTGACTGCATCCCCTTGTATGAACCTGTCTGAGCCCTGAGATCTTCAGGAGAGGCGCTTCTCTCAGTTCCACCTCCATCTCAAGCTCAATTGATGGGAGCGAGACAGTGGGCCTTTCCTGACTCTGGAACTCCCTGCCCAGGGAAGCCAGAATGCCCCCCTCCCTGATGTCCTTCCAGCAGCAGGCTAAAATCCTTAAAGAAGGGTTTTAAGATCAGTTCAGGAGCTGCTGTGGTTTTTAATTTAAGGGGTGCTGTGTGTGGGATGGGGAGAAAATGAGTTTTAAATGTCATTTTAGTATATCTTTGGTATTTTAATTTTGTTTTTGCCACATTGCTACTGTTTAATTGCTTTTTAACTTTTGTAGTGCACTTTTAAACTTGCCTAGTGTGGAGTGCTAGCTGCCTTGAGTCCCCATGGGGGAAAAGACAGGGTATAAATAAATATAGTAATAGCAATAATAATAACTTTGCTGATGTTAGTTATAATTTTCAATAGATTACATTTTATTTAAGTTATAGTTGTTATGTTTAAGATGTATTTTATGTGACGTTATTCTGGGTTATTATATTTGTACTTATTGTCACTGAGGCATTGAATGTTTGCCTTTTTGTTTGTTGGAATCTGCCCTGAGTCCCCCAGGGGAGATCGGGCAGAATATAACTAAAGTTTTATTTTCATTATTATCTTTATGATGGTTCATAGTGGGAAGTGGAAAAGGAAGTACAGTGTTCCCTCGCTACTTCGCGGTTCACTTATTGCGGACTCGCTGTTTTGTGGATTTCAAAAAATATTAATTTAAAATATATATCAAGTTATTTTTGCTGTTTTGTGGTGTTTTGCCGCCACTGCTCTCCAAGGCGCTTTCCCTCCTCAGTCCTCCGTCCCTCCCTCCAGCCTTGAAGGGCCCTTCCTTCCTTCCTTCCTTCCTTCCTTCCTTCCTTCCTTCCTTCCTTCCTTTCCTTCACTTTATTTCAAGTTTATGAAGACTTTAAATCGTGTACAACAATTAAAGTAATGTATAAATATTAAAATAAATAGAGCGGTTTTTCGCTTATTGCGGGAGGTCCTCGAAACTAACCCCAGCAATAAGTGAGGGAACACTGTAATGGGCTAGGGCTGTTGGTTGGAAAGGAGTCTGTAGCATCCATGTTGGTTGGTGTGGCTTATAATATTGTCTTTTCCCCACTTCTGTGGTGGGGGTTCTGAACCCCTAACCGCCATGAATGTGGGCAGCCAATTCTATTTCACCTTACTTTATGTTGAGTAAGCTTGAAATACTAATGGAATCAAGTTTGTTTAATCTATATATGTTTTTTTAAAAATCAGGAACTTTTCTTAATCAGTACAAGTGTAGCAGTTGTTCAGTAATAAAATTTGTCCTGGCTTCTTGTTACATCGGCTTATGAATATATTGGGTAATTCAGGAGGTTCTACATCAGGGGTAGGGAACCTACGGCTCGGGAGCCAGATGTGGCTCTTTTCATGATTGCATCTGGCTCTCCCTCTTCCTTCCTTTCTCCCCCTTCACCCTTTCTTTCTCCTTCTCTCCTTCCTTTTCCCTCCCTCTATCCCTTTCCTTCCTCCATTCTCCCTCTTCCTTCCTCTTCCTATCTTTCTTTCTCCCCTTCACTCTTTCCTTCTCTCCTTCATTTTCCCTCCCTCTCTCCCCTTCCTTCTTTCCTCCATTCTCCCTCTTCCTTCCTCTTCCTTTTTTCCTTTCTCCCCTTTACCCTTTCCTTCTCCTTCCTTCTTTCCTCCATTCTCCCTCCCTCTTCCTTCCTTCCTCTTTTCTTTTCCCCCAAGTCTTCCTTTCCTTCTTCTTCCTTTCTTTTCACTTCCCTCTCTCCCCTTCTTTATTTTCTTCTTTTCCCTTCATTATTTTACTTTTCTTTCACTCCCTTTCCTTTCTTTTCCCCACCCTTTCCTTTCCTTTCCTCCCTTCCCATTTCCTTCTTTCTTTTCCCCTCCTTGTCTCTCTCCTGCTTTTCTTTTCTTCCTCTTCCATAGTTGGTTCTTCTTTTCTTTCTTCCTCTCCCCCTCCCTCCTTTATTTCCTCTATCTTTCTTTCCTTCCTTCCCCCTTCCTTCCGTCTTCTCTTCCTTCCCAGAGTCCTGAGCATGCCTTTTGCAGAGCCAGGTCTGAAGTGTCTCCTCATTCTGCCGGGGGAATCCTTTTCTCATAGTATGTACGTATATACTCACATTTAGTTGAATTCAGTCTCTCTCTCTCTCTTCTCTCTCTCTCTCTCTCTCTCTCTCTCTCTCTCTCTCTCTCTCTCTGTGTGTGTGTGTGTGTGTGTGTGTGTATTATACAGTATATGGCTCTCACTGAAATAAATTTCCAAATATTTTGCTTTTATGGCTCTCTGAGTCATAAAGGTTCCTGACCCCTGTTCTACAGGGTACCAGTCTCTATAATTAATACACATTATGTGCATGTAGAGAGATAAGGATGTTGATGTAATTAGCATGTGAATAAAGTATTGGGTATGAATTATGTATGAATTTTTCATAGTGCAGATCACTGCTTCTTAAACTGTGGGTCCTGACCCTAAGTGGGGTCCTCTTCGCTCAGTGTTGGCGTCCAGAAAATCGGCAACAGTAAAAGTTTTCTGTACGCCACCTAGATATTTACACAAATCTGTCAGCAACAACGTGCAGTGTTTACAGTTGACTTCGCAGAAAATGCTTCAGCTGTGCTGAATAAATTTGAAAATTAGCCAGTTTAGCAAGCCATGCTAATGCTGATTTATTATCAGCATCTGGGGTCTCGTAAAAACTTCTCATGCTGAATGGGGTCACTGAAAAAAATCTTGGGCAGAACGGGTTTGTAAGTGGAAAAAGTTTAAGAAAACCTGGTGTAGAGATACAGTGATTCTTCTCCAAACATCTGCTACCAAAAAGGCAAGCAGATATATGCTAGAGAGGCAGCACTCCTTTTTAGTAAGTGTTACCAAACCCCAGCCCCATAATGTTTTTATGCCTGCAGGTTTAGTTTTGCACATAAGTTTCATTTTGCAGCCAGAAAAGATGTTTGCTTGATGTATCCTAAACTTCATTAATGCTGAAGTCTTAATTGCTCATACTAGTGAATTGCCCTCTTTAAGCAAACCACCCTTCACTGGCATTGTGAACGGATATACGTTTCTTCCGTCATTGCACAAAAAACGCAATAAAGATATTTACAAAAAAAAAAGCAATTTAGATTCACCTGAGTAAATAAGCTAGAAAAATTTAAAATAATTACACTTTTATCTGCATTAGCAAATACATCTAAACTAGCACAATAGAGAAGATTATAAATGTATAACACTAAATCCATTAAAACAACACTACATTTTAGCAGGAATTTCCTTATATAAATATTTATCAAATGTGTGACATAAAAAGCCCAGAAACCTTATACATTACTATAAACAAATACATTGTTTATATATCTTGCATGTAAGTGATTTACCACTTTTTATAAGACAATACTTAGAGAACTGTACCATTTTGAGATTATAATTATTTGCATTTCCAATGCAGTAGAACTGCTTTAAAGTAGACCTAGACATTGGCGGCATTGTTAATGCCAGATTTTCCTCGGATTAGTGTCTGGGTGTATTAAGAGGAGTTTTTGGAGAAGTATATCTAAAGATGCAAGTATAATTAGGACAAAGTGATATGGAGTTCAGGACACTGAAAAGACTTATTTATTAAACTGAACAAAAACAAGAACCTGGTAATTTTAGAAGTAAATTTATTATTATTTTATTATTAAACTTTATACCTCATCACCATCTCTCAAAAGGGACTTGGGGTGGCTTATTTAGAAAGAAAAATGCTGGGAAACATCTATCTTTCAGAATACTTGGTGGTAAAGGCGTTGGTGTGACTAAATGTGTACACATTTGCAACAAAATTGAAAGGGAGGGAACTGGGTGTATAAGTACACTTGTGTGTGAATCATAGCTGTGTGTATATTTGAAATCTTTCTTCGTGAGCTTGATCATCTCATCTTGAGAGGCTGGTATCTAGGGGTTTCGGTGGACTTTCCACCTCAAATCACTGTATTCCAAAGTAGATCTGGAGTTCCATAGTATAAGAACCTCATCAGATGGGATTTCCCCCATCCTGGGATACTAAGGAGACACAGCCAGGATGGAGCCCATGACATGACATGGGCTACTTCTGACAGGGCTCCATCCCAGCTCTGTTCTTGCTGCATCTCGGCAGCGTATTGAGAGGCTGCCTTGAGAACATGGGTGACTAGCTACTACCCATGTTCTCATAGACTTAGCTGGGAACAGCATGGGACAAAGCAGGTGGCAGATGGGAAATGCTGTAGGAGAGTAAGGGGCCAATGCAGGGTGCTACCCAACAATTTCCCATGCTGCCCCACAGATTTGCCCCGCTGCCCCACTGTCTCGCAACTTATGGACCTCTGTTTGATGAGGTCCTAAATAAGAAAGTGATCTGAGGCCTTAAAACTCATTTACTGTAGTAACAAACATACTAAACCACATAAACTATCATCTAGATATAATTAGCATTTTAAAAAATTAATGCAATTTATGTGAAATTATCCTGTTACATGCAATCTTTCCAGGTCAGTTTGCAGTAATGAGGTGCATCTGTGGCGTAATATAGATAGTAGTTCTGTATTTATTTATTTATTATTTAAAAAGTTAACTGTACGCTCACAAGAGCCAGGGGCATAAAAACAAAGATTAAAAACATAAAACAATTGGAAGCCTATGGAAATGGGCTTCTGCAGGGCTAACCGATAAGGGCTGCTTTCATATTTAATGCAGATGCAACTTTCCATTACTGATGTCAAGCCTGAAGAAAGATACACTCTGACTAGGTCTTATCTTGAACCTTCTGTACCTCCCCAGAAAAGAGTTCATGTATGAAATGAACACTTCCAATACCGCATTGAGTATATTTGTACTCGTATAACGTACCAAACTGTGAATGTCCACTTACAGTTGCGAATTGAAATGTCACTTTGCCTTCACTGGGGTGGAGGACTCTTGGCATTTGATTTCTTAATTCGTATTTGAATAATGTAAATGCCTTCAGAGAATAGCTATTTAAGTTCTACCATTGTTTCCCCTCAATGCCCCCGTACTTGGAGTCCATCCCCCCTCCCCCATAAAGGATGTTTTTTCCCTGTAAAGGATGCTATTCTGCTTATCTCAGCCTGAGATTTTAACATTTTATACGTTGCCTGTGACCCGCCCTGCTTTTGTGATTTTAGATATCTTGATGTATATTGCTTTTTATTTATATGTATGTATTTTATTGTGCTTATTGCTGATGTTTTTGATTTTATTTTATTGTAATTTGTTGTTTGGGCTTGGCCTCATGTGAGCCGCCCCGAGTCCCCATTGGGGAGATGGGGGCAGGTTATAAATAAAGATTTATTATTATTATTATTATTATAAAACACAAAAACTAGCTCCTCCTTGATTATGTGTGGGAGGAACCACTGTGTATTCTCTTGATATACTATATTTGTCCTCATGGCAAACTGCAATATTGTGTCTTCATACTAAATAGTAACTGCTTGCCATACACCAAATAACAACTACCATGATTTATCTATCAAAGTATGCAAAATGGGCTGTCTGCATATTGCTTAGACTCCTACTCCCAGGATTCCTCTCCATTGGCAAGGTTGACTAGTGCGGGTGAGAGTTGCAGCCCAAATGCATCTCTAGGGTGGCACTTTTCCAACTATCCTTCAATGCCATGGAAAATTGGCTGTCTCCTATTTCCTTCAGTATCTTTCTTCCTCTCCTTGCCTTTTCATACCTATTTGCCCAGGCGTTTTATGTTGAGTGCATAGAAGCTGGCAGATGATATTTGTCCTTGTAGCAGCCAGGATTAAACAGTTATGACAGAATGTTTGTTTGAAGTTTTGCCAGTTGGTGCTTTGCGGAAGGAGTACAAAAAGGTCACCATGTCGTACCATGTTTATCAGTCTAAAAACTGGTTGACTCAGATCAGACTTGTAGTGGCCTGAATAGTGAACAACTAGAACAACAGCTGACAAAGACTAGGGGTCACAAATCTTGGCTGGCCCTGGCAGCTAGCCATTATTTCATAGTTGCCAAGGACCCTTTGCTTCCTTAGTCATTCAGCACAGAAACTACTTGGGAAGCATGGGTTCTTGAATCTCCAGAGGGCATGGAAAGCCTGTGGCTTTGAAAGCCAGCAAAAGGTCAGGAGGTCAGTTCTTGGCTTGAGTTTCATTTTGTAAATGGGGCAGGTGATCACCAGACTGGAAAATGTTAAGCATAGATAATCTAGTCTGCTCTGGTAGTCACTGTTTTCAGGTACCAGGACTCTTTGTGCCTAGTGAAATCCCTGAATGTGCAGTCCCATTATATATAGGGGCATCATGAAATGGTGTTTCTTACATAAAATGGCTTGATTTTTCATGTTAAATTTTGGGAGGGGGCATATTTTCGCGCTGCAAATGGTTGAATCCATGGATATGGAGGGCTGACTGTTTCTATACTGATCTCATTCATGGTTCCTGTGTTGTCGCTGGCAGTGGCAGTGGCACCAGTGTGCAAAAATACATGCTGGCTTCAGCATGTGAAACAGATGTGTGTGACTGGAACAGTCAGTGAAAAGGACTTGAGATTCTGCCCATCCAGTTGCATCTGCGTAAATCTGGATCTAGCCTAGTGCAAACATGAAAATGGATTATAATCTGAGAATTTTTTTTTCTGCTTGAAGGACTATCATCATATCATCATAGGTGATCACTCATGGCTGAGTTGAGTAGGATTGTCTTCCAAAGGTAGTCTTTTGTTCTGGTGTCAAGTTCAAGTTCACTTTATTATGGCCAATGACCAGCTCAGGTTCTGGTTTGCTTGGAAGATGCTTGCTCATGAATTTGTTTTATGTGTGGGGATCAGTGCACAGTGACCAGCACACAATCTTCACATAAAGAGGTTCTTCATGGATTCCATAACGATTGTTCACCTCTTATCTCTTGTAGCCTCCTCCTGCCTTCATGGCAGTTGTAAGATGTACCATGTCATCACTCGTCTGTTCTGCCATTGAGGGCTTCCTTGGATCATTCTATGTAATATACAAGACACTGTGTTAGAGAACTATATATGCAAATCATATATGCTTATATGTAATAAAACTATTGTAATACAGTTATCTCAAATGGAGGTGAGGGAAACAAACCCTATTCAGATTGCTTTCCTTTAAAATCCTCATTTACTCATATTTTCAAGTACATCTAGATTTTTCTCCATTTAAAATTTGTGAAGTAGAGGTCTCCGCCCCTGCCTCCAAGACCACTACTTTTAAAAAAAATCCCTAGAAGGCAATTCTATCAGAATAACAGAACAAAAAACAAACACTTCAGGTTATGCTTGAGAGTAATGGTCAAAAAGACAAGATATCTATACATTAGCATGGTTTGTACTGCTGTCTGTTTTTCATTATACAATGAAAAACAAATAGCAGTAGAAACCACTATAGCGTATAAGCCATATTTTATCCTAGTTCTGGGGAGAAGACTGGAAATTCATTGACTAAAAATACGAGCCTTTAGGAACTTATGAGAAACTTAACAGATAGATGAAGGTTTCAGCTGTTGTCCCTTCTCTGCACCCACCTTTCCGCGGTGGTAGGACTTCATGTTTCTGTAAAAAGTAATGAACACAGATGATTTACATTATGATAAGACAATGCAAACATTAAAATGGTTCGAGATTTTCCAGTGGTTCCCAACCTTTGGTTCTCCAGTTGTTTTGGACTTCAAATCCCAGCTATCTTATCACTTAGGAATTGTGGGAGCTGAAGTCCAAAACACTTGGATGACCAAAGGTTGAGAACCACTGTTCCATACCTTGGCTCAGTCTATAGTCAAAACACAGACTGCAGTAGAAAAACAGAAGACAACAAGAATTTGGAAGGGCAGCTATAAACAAGCTGCACAAGACTCTGAAGGGTACAAATATATAATGGAATATCAAAGCTAGGATGGTCCGTGCCATCATATTTCCAATGTCTATGTATTGTTGTGGAAGTTGGATAGTGAAGAAAGCTGATACTGAGAAAATCTCTTCAAGTGAAATGTGGAGCTGGAGAAGAACTCAACAGATACCATGGTCTGCTAAAAAGAAAAATAAATGGGTCCTAGAGAAAATCAAACCTGAACTGTCCCTAGAAGCCAAGATAACTAAACTGAAACTATCACAATTTGGACATATCTTGAGAAGGCAAGACTCTCTAGGAAAGACAATCTTAGTAAGATAGAAGGGAGTAGAAAAAGAAAGACTGCTTTCTAGATAGATTCCATCATGGGAGTCACAGTTTGTAACATCTGAGCATGGCTACTGATGATAAGGTGACTTGGGAATATCTCATTCATAGAGTTACCATAAACTGAAGGAGACCTGATGGCATTTTATCAACCACATTTTTTTTTGCAAAATTGGGTTGGAAAGCAGAGAAAAGGACCCATGAAATAGTTTGTGTGTTAAAACCAATTTGCAATCCACCCAATATCTATAATAGAAATAAGGTATCAATCATGCATTGTGTGTTAGTTTATTTTATGTCATAATCATTGGACTATGGTAATCCATGAGTTAGTCTTTAGAAGGTAGTAGGCTACTGATGCATTCAGGGCCAGAGAATAACAACACAGGCAAACACACTACAATACCTGTAAAAAACATACCCAAGCCTCAGAAAGAGATGATATTTGAAAGATATGCTGAACAGAATTTAGGAGTGTAAAAATGCAACATTTGCCTGTAAAAACATGGATTTTAATTACAGTGTACTGAACAACACTTACACAGGTTTAATGTTTGGTTGTTCTTGTGTTTAGTTTTTCCAGGCTTCCAATAGGTGGGTGCTTCTTGGTTTCTGAGTACTTGTTTTTCTCAGTTATCCAGCTTAAATACCCATGACAAACGCTATAGGGTATGTGTTGAGAGATGAACATTTAAGGAAATGTTGTGCATGGATCAACAAGCGAAATAATTCAAATGTAGTTGGTAGAGGAACCAATGAAAACGTTGAGGTTATGTAGCAAATACCATACATTTCTTTCCCTTTCCCACATAATTTGTTGTATCTCTCTCAGGATCTTTCTGCTCATTGCAAAGCAAAAGGTTTCTCAAAGGGTAGACTTGCTAAGAAGAGATTCTGCTCTAAAGTACTTTTCACCCGAGCATCTACAACTGCACATTTGTCTCAGTTTCACATCCTAACTTTAAAACTGGCAGATTCCACATCCATTTAATAAAGGGATCTGGTTTCTTAATATTTCATGAAAACGATCAAAGTAGTCAAAGGGTTCTCTTACGTGCACCACAATTTCAAGCAATTCCTAATTTGTGTTTACCAAATGATCAGTGAAATTGTATGCTGAGGAGCCAATGGGCATGCATTCAAGAAAACATCTGAACGGATTAAATACAGCCTTGTAATGACAGTTGAAAATATGTTCGGTACTTAATCTTTAAATACGTGTTGCTTTCATTGGTAGTGTTGGGAAGCAGTTGCTGTTCTTTACAGAGTCTGTAGATCAGGTATGGGCAAACCCAGGCTTGGTGGCCAGATGTAGCCCCTTTGGCTCTTTTCTCTAGGTCCTCTTCTCTCTCCCCATCCTATCCTATCTTCCATCTCTCTTTCCCTTCCTTCCTTACCTCCCTCTTCCTCCTTCCATCCTTCTTTCCCTTCCTCTCTTTCGTCCTTCCTTTCCTCTCTCTGTCCTCCCTCCTTCCCTTTCTCCTCCCTCCCTTCTCTTTTTCCTTTCTCCTTTCCTCCTGGGGGATGTTTAGCTGGGAGAAGAGAAGGTAGAGAGGAAACATGAGAAACATCTTGCAAGATTTTAATGGGTGTCCCATTGAGGAGAAGGCGGGGGGGACTGACTCTCTGCTGCTCTAGAGACCAGGGCACAAGGGAGCAATGGTTTCCAATTGCAGGGAAAGAGATTCGAATGAAAAGATTAGGAAGAACTTCCCGAGAGTAAGAGCTATTGGAAAGTGATACAGGCTGTCTCAAAGTGTGATGGAGGCTTTTCAGCAGAGGCTGACTATTAGGAGTGCTTTGATTGTGCCTTCTTGCGTGGCAGGGGTTTGGACTGGATGGCTCTTGGGGGTCTCTTCCAGCTCTAGAATTATATATCAAGAGAAGGCAATATGGGGTCTAATGGATATACTTCTTCTCTCCCGTCCACCATCTCTTCATGTCCAAGGCCAACCCTTTTTGGATCCAAACGTTTCCTGTCTTTCCTTCACTTTCTGCCCCCGAAAGAGAAGAGGAAGAGGAGGAAAAGGCAGGGAGGGGGCTTGGGGAGAACTCCTTCCCACCTGGACCATCCATCATGAGGCCCTCAAATTATAAAGTTTGTCCATGCCTGCTGTAGATATTTGCAAGGGGAAAAGTATTAGTTTGTGAGTAAAACTGCACAATGCACATACTGAGAAAAGGACACCATTAATGTTAGCATTTTTCAAATATAGTTTGATGGATGGACACACCATACATATCTTGGCCAAATGTAAACCCAATTTAGTAGACTACTTTGGGCTTTTGGTTTTTTTTATTTAAAAAATCAGTCACTCAGTCAGTTCCATATTTTTCCACACCTTACCTTGTGTTTGGATATTCCTCCTTTTCCCATCATAGCCTTTACCAAAAAAAGGTGTATGATGGGCTCTGAAGACAATCTTATGATCAGTGTTGTAATAATGGAATCACTGTTTTGTAACTATGTCAGACAAATGTATTTTAACTGAGATTTTATTCTGCACTTTATTCCAAAAATATCAGGCAAGTTATGGTCTAAAGCAGGGGTCCTCAAACGTTTTAAACAGAGGGCCAGGTCACAGTCCCTCAAACTGTTGGAGGGCTGGATTATAATTTGAAAGAGACATGAATGAATTCCTATGCACACTGCACTTATCTTATATGTAGTGCAAAAACACTTAAAACAATACAATAATTAAAATGAAGAACAATTTTAACAAATATGAATTTATTAGTATTTCAATGGGAAGTGTGGGCTTACTTTTGGCTGATGAGATAGGATTGTTGTTGTTGTGTGATTTCAAGTTGTTTCAGCATTGGTTGACCCTGAGCGAGGGCTGGATAAATGACCTTGGAGGGCCATATCCAGACCTCGGGCCTTAGTTTGAGGACCCCTTGTCTAAACTCTAGTATATCTTAGTTTAATCCTATTTTGTATAGTTTGCTAGGCTGCCAGAGATTTAACTAGGAACTTCTTGGTTAATTGTGGTATTTGTTTGATTACGCAGTTTCCCAAGCAGAGATGTTCAGTTTGAGCACCTGCATTTGCTACTGTTCCTCAGCCTGTAGTTGGTGGGTATGATAAACCAGTTCTCTGTTGCTTCAAATAAATAACATGCTGAAAACTAAGTTACTGATGTAAAATTGTAACTTAACAGCATACAGTGATATTGGTCTAGAGAACTGCTTCAAATTTCTAATATGGAATATGGTAACATTACTACTGCTATATATGGTTACAGCTATTAGTTGTAGGTTTTTTTTAAAGCAATGCATCTATATTCGAAAATTGGGAGGTACTACCTTTATAGTCCTTACATTAAATCTAGGATTAGATATCCATAGTAGAAGTCTCTAGATCAGTGGTTCTCAATTTGTGGGTCCCCAGGTATTTTGGCCTACAACTCCCAGAAATCCCAGCCAGTTTACCAGCTGTTAGGATTTCTGGAAGTTGAAGGCCAAAACATCTGGAGACCCACAGGTTGAGAACCACTGCTCTAGATATAAAATCACTACAGCAATCTTGCAAAGTAAAGCTTCACAGATCTCCCTTTATGTCCTCCTTGCTTAGACTCAGTGTTACAGTGAGGATTGATCTATTTCTTATTCAGGTTTCTAACCTGCCCATTCCCAAAATATTTAATTCATTCATGTGGGTAAGCAGGTAGATAAACACAAGTCTAGCAACCCTTTAAAAGAGGATCTTTGTTAGAATAGCCTTCAGCCTATATGGCCGTGTTTCTGCAATTTCAGCCTTGCTCCTCCTCATTGATTTGTGAATATACAAGGGACTGTAGTGCATGCAAACTAAAGTGAAAGAAACAGACTGAATTTCAAATAGGAGAATGTAATATAGCAATATACAGGTAAAATCTTTCTTTACTGGAAATCTGAAATACTCCAAAGACTAAAACTTGTTGTCACCAGCTGACAACTCCTGCCTTTGGACAAAGGAGGCAAGTCACAAGTCCAATTTTGCTCAAGGAGTCATTGAGGGGAAAGAGAAGTTAGAGAAGTTTCCACTTATATAAGACCCCCGTAAAAAGCAGACATCCTAGATACTTCTTTGTTCACCTTCCGCTCAGTCAGTGGCAGTAAGTTGTAGGGTAGGAGCCACATAAATGAGCCATTAGGGTGAGTGCAAAACTGCCACTGCCTATATCCAGCCCTAGGGAATGAAAAAGACTCTTGGGGAGCTGGAGAGAGGACTCTATCTACTAGGCCTGTTTGATCCATGGTTCTAAATGCTTCAAAAGTACTTACAAAACAAAAGTTCTGGTGGTGAACATTTCAGAACTCTTATCATAATTTCATTATTATTTCATTATTGGCAATTTTTAAGACAGAACCAATTAGGAACTGCCATTTATAACAAAATTTTGAAAGTTTTGTTAGAGTTCTGAATTGTTCATTACCAGAACTTTTGTTTTGTAAGTACTTTTGAACCATTTAGAATCATAGATCAACCAGACCTACTATTTACAACTACTGTGCTAAGAGGATAGGAAGTATGCTGACAAGTGAGAAAGTTTTTACAGCGGCCTTATGCAAGCAGATCCCCCTCGCACTTCATTCACTATAGATATGCAAATATAAATATTTCACCTCTTTTAAACTGTAAAGGACTGCTGCCCCCCTTCTATCCTGGCACAGGCCTGTTTGGGGCATGGGGGGCCAAGGCATATCATGCAATAGTGCTTAAACTTGCATTGAGCTTTCTGGCACTTTCCTTGATTGAACTCCCAGCACATCCATATTCAGGAGTCCTTTCCCCTAAACTCAGTGAAAAGGCTCAGGACTTTATGCTTTCCCTTTATATGGGCATCTACCACTACCAACCAGAGCTTATTATTTAACAGGTACTACTTATCCTACTGCTCAGTGATGCCCACTTTCTAAATGTGGTATTGTTTTCCATTGCTGTTATGTCCCATGCCTTTAAAAAAACACTTAAATAGTTAGAGAGATGCCAATCTCTTCCCAGATAGGTTACCGGCACCACTCATAAAGACCATGTAGTCATCAGTCAGTTGGTGAAAATATGCCCTATGGGATCCTCTTTCTCCACTTCTCTTCTTCTTAGTCCGAAGTACGAATGCTTCATCTTCTTCCATTTCTAGCAAAGTGAATATGTCCACATGATACCTTTTCAGTATCTGGGCTGCAGAGTGGGGACCGATGCCTTTAAATAACTCAGGGGGCAACCTGAATGAAAACCCCATGATCCTTGCTGGCTGCCTCCTCAAGCCAATCTGCTCAAACCTTGCAGCTTGGATTGATTGGTGGTTGCTTTTGTGCCTCCCACCTGACACCGGCATTGCCCGCTGGGAACGGGAAGCACGCATTCTACCGCGTGTTGGACTCCACCTTCAGAATTTGTTTTGACTTTCTTACAACTGCCAGTTCCTGTTATCAGCTGACTACCTTGTTTTGGACTAGCTGAGGTTTCCAGGCTGCCTGTTCTCCATAGAAGTCATTGCAATAATCCAAATGAAGGCATACAGATTTACAGATGCCTAAATCTAATTGTAAACTTCATATAGTGTGTAAATGTCTGCCTATTATTTGGGATAACTCATCTAGCTTTATGTATTTGTGCAAACATTATTTGAAATAGCACATGTGAACAAAGTAATCTGATAACAGCATTGTATTTTGACAATCCTTTAAATATGTTTTGCTGTCTTTTTCAGATTAATATTTTGGATTCGAAAAGAAGTATGAATATTGGAATATTCCTAAAGCAGTTTAAAAAGTAAGATATATGGTTGTTAACTGAAATTGTCAAATAATGTGAATTTATCCGACAGGAAAGGAGAGAAATAGTCATGAGTAGTATAACTGCAAGTCTAAAAAAGACTGAAAATAGAATAGAATTTCTGGGTTCCTTGCACATATGGTAATCTTGCCATTCTCAACATTGAACCTGCAATGACATTCATCTGAATCTGTATAAATTATCTGTCTTAATTTGAGTGGAACCTACATGGAGAGCATCCAGAAAAGCCATGTTCCTGTAAACTGCCCCGAGCCTGCAGGGAGGAGCGGTATATAAAATTGAATAAATAAATTTATATATATATATATATATATATATATATATATATATTGCCCTAGAGCAGTAGTAATCTAGAACAGTGGTTCTCAACCTGTGAGTCTCCAGATATTTTGGCCTTCAACGCCCAGAAATCCTAACTGCTGGTCAACTGGCTTGGATTTCTGGGAGTTGTAGGCCAAAACACCTGGCAAACCCACAGGTTGAGAACCACTGCCTTAAAAAGCAACCCAACCTGTAATGGCTGCCTGAAAATGTGAGTGTGCTGGACTGGGCTGACTTTATTGTGTGTGCCTACCTGAGACCTTTAGATACTCAATGGGATGTAAATATTTAAAAAATTAAATGCATGAATCTATCATGGTATATGACACATAATGCATTTTGGAGGTGAAAGGACGGTAATGTTCTAGTCTATAGAAATGCTCTAGTCTATAGAAATAAAATGTTCTAGTCAATAGAAATAAAAGTTCCTTAGACTGATATGTATTTTGTTTCCCTCCTTGCCAAGATCTTTTGAATCCATAATTGACGATCTCCACTCAGGAAAAAGTGATCTCTACAGCTGTGAAATCCTTCGTGAACTTCTCAAATTACTGCCAGAAACAGAAGAGGTAAGAAGAAAGGGAGTCGTGCGGCAACCATCTATAAGATGAGCAGTGACAACTAGCTATTATTGATAGCTTCTGCAAATAGTACTGTATTCTTAGAGTTCTGCTATTGGCCAGTATGTAGCCTTGTGTTAAAATACAGTGCTTAGCTCGGGACTTGCTTTTCTGATGTCATACAATGTGACATTACCATAACCTTGCAGCAATGCTAAAATTGACAAGTGGTATTTAGACGGTCTTGTTGTAAATATTTGTATTAGAGCTATCAATATACATTGGGATGCCTAGTTAATTCTTTCCTGTTGTGTTTTTAAACATCTTCTGAAAACATCTTTTGATTAAGTATTCAGTCCTGCTTAGTAGGTTTGTGGTCTGTGTGGCAAACAGTGTGAAGGCCAAGAAAAAGCCAACACCCATCAGGAGCAAAGCAGTAGCCAATGGTTTGTAAGTAAACAGAGCAAGAGGGGGAAAAGAAGGTTAGAAAAAAGCTGAGGGAGCATGATGAGCAGAAATGGAGACCAGTCACTTCATTTAGGTGATCCCTGGTAGCTCGAGGATGATGGTCTTCCAGATGTGGTGCCTTGGTGGTGGGTCCTTAGGTGGCTGTGGAGCCCTATTCCTGATCCGGATGTTTTCCCACAGTGAGGACATTGGTTTCCAGATGGAAGGTGGTCCTGGTCAGGGTTGGCTTGATGTGCCTTCCTCTTGGCACCTTTATCCCTTTTGCCCTTCATTCATGCCTCTTTGAATTCTGCAGCACTACTGGTCACAGAGTGCTCAAGGGCCAGGGCTTTCCAGTTCTCGGTGTCTATGCCACAGTTTTTAAGGTTAGTATTAAGCCCATCTTTAAATCTCTTTTCCTTTCCACCAACATTCCATTTCCCGTTCTTGAGTTCGGAGTAGGGTAACTGCTTTGGGAGATGGTGATCGGGCATTCGGACAACGTGACCAGGCCAGCGGAGTTGATGGTGGAGGACCATTGCTTCAATGCTTCCCAAGAGATTTGCAGGATTTTTTGGAGGCAGCACTGATGGAATCATTCCAGGAGTTGCATATGATATCTGTAGATAGTCCATGTTTTGCAGGCGTATAGCAGGGTTGGGAGGACAATGGCTTTATAAACAAGACCAGTAGCAGGCATAAGGATGACATGCTATGCATACTTTTGTACAGGCTGGCCTTCTGTATAAGTTGATAGTGGGATTGGAGGCCAAAATTATGGATTTTTAATGACTCATTGTTAAAATGAGGGTCATTACTTAGAACAGAGAAACCACCACCACTGGCCATTCCTGGCTGCTGCCACCGTTTCTCCACTGAAGTTCCATGGTAAAGAAAGTAAAGAATATCAGTGCACCTTTTAGGTTTTCCTGGGATGGACTAAACACTTGCTTTTTGCCACATTATTTAGAGAAGAGAATGGTTCCTTTTTTTGATCAGAGTTAAAGAACAGTACTCATGGATAGGGTAGCCCATCATTTTTGGCTGAGTTTTTGGGTAGTTAGAAGTGTTAAACATACTAAAAAATTAAGAATAATTTAGTAGGTAAATAAGCAAACAACAGTGGAAGGTCTTCAGTGCAATGGCATAAGCTTGAAATTCATGAGGAGAATGTTGGTCCTTCATGTAAACATAGCAAAGGATCTTCTCTTCCAATGAAACATGAATGGAATCCTTACCTGTGGCTACACCATTATAGTTTGCTTGTGTTGGATTGCTTTTTCAGCAACACCACATCTAAATGTTCCCTTTAGATAGAAAAATTGTGCCAGATGCTCCTGGAAATATTTGAATAGTTGGCAAACATATTTGAGGGGGAAAAGAGAACACTTTTGAAGAGTGGAAGAAAGGTGGCTGCGTGAAGTTCTAGGGATGGGACGAGACAATCATGAATGGCAGGTCTTTCATTAGATAGATACCGAGCGGATAAAGAGATGGAATCTTTTAAATACCAGTTTAAAGAGAAAGAATGGGTGGAGTTAAAGATGTTGCCATGGTAGCTATTTGGAAACAAGGAAACTAAACATCTCCAATGGGTTGTGTGTGTGTGTGTACTTGAATCCTTTTTATGAGGAAATATCAGCCATAATTCTCATACTTAATTTGAGTTGTAAGGGGAAGCAGACAGGGAGAGAGACACAATTTTTTTCTTAAGGAAAGGAGAATATAATGGGTCTGAAGGAAGTACAGAATGTGAAAGAATGTGAGAAAAGTATAGAGTACTACACATTATGTACAGCAGAGGCCATGAGAATGGGAGTTTGTTTGATTACGATATTTCTCAGCCCGAAGGCGACTCAAGGCGGCTTTAAAATTGGCAGCAATTTAATGCCATAATAGTCATAAAATACAATTTAAAACATTTAAAACATTATAAAATCCATACTAGACCATTAAAAACATATAATCACCAATATCTTCCTGTTAATCTCATTTTCCAGTAGCATACTCTAAGCCATTCCATGTTTCACTTTTTCATAGTTCCATGTTTATCTGTTACACTGCATTTCCAAAGGCTTGTTCAAAGAGTCAGGTTTTTACCTTTTTTTGGAAGGTCAGGAGGGAGGGGGCCAATCTAATATCCCCAGGTAAGGAGTTCCACAGCTGAGGGCTACCATTGAGAAGGCCCTGTCCATTGTCCCCGCCAGAGGCGCCTGGGAAGAAGGCAGGATCAGGAGCAGGGCCTTCCCAGATGATCTTAAATGCCTAGATAGTTTGTAAGGAGAGATATGTTTGGACAGGTAAGCTGGGCTGGAACCATTTAGGGCTTTATAGGCTAAAGTCAGCACTTTGAATTGTGCCCGATAGCAAACTGGCACTTTGAATTGTGCCCGGTAGCAAACTGGCAGCCAGTGGAGCTGGCGCAACAGAGGAGTTGTATGCAGTTAGAGATGGTAAAATCTCACTGACATATTGCAGTACTGCAGAGAACCTTGCTGACATTTTGACTAAGCCACTAGGAGTACAAAAACATAGCCAGGTCTTGGGATTTAGGAATTTTTGAATTTGATTTATAAAGGGTTTTTTTAACACAAGGAGGGGTGTTGCGGTAAGTTGTAGCAGGACCAAGTGTGTGAGTGAGTGTTGAAGAAAAATCTTACAGTGTTATCATGTACAGCTGGTAATGTAGGTCAACCAGCAAGCTTGGACCACACCTGATGGTGTATATCTGTATGAGTTTTTAGAATACAGTTCAAGAAGGATGGAGAGATCCTGAAGGAGAGCTTTTTGCTCTGAGGAGATCTATGCTCAAAGGCTTTGCTCTGGGGAGCAGTTTGGAGAAGCTACTCTAGAGGAGGCTATGGTGGAATAGCCATTTACTCAAGGTTTATTTTTGCTCTCTCATTTGATGAAAGATGAAGAGGCCTTATTTTGTGTTACTTACAAGGACTATGTAAGTTTGTTGCACATTGCAAGTTTAGGTTTCATCTCTGCTGAGTAAGGAGTAAAGATTTTTCTGTTCATTTTTACTCTGGTCTGGGACGCAGGGTAAAATACGCTGCTGCGTAAAATCCCTGACCGCTGCTCCCGTTAGCAACCTGGCTGCCACCCGCTGAACTATTTGGAGTTCCCTGAAACTGTATAATAAAAGCAGTACATTTTAAAGATTTCTGCTTGTCAAACGCAAGGCACGTCAGCCAAATCTGGATGTCCCACATCATTGTATGTGGCCTGTGAGGCTTTCAGTGCCAGGGCAACATGGTTACTATTTTACAGTCCAACAGTCTTTTGAAAGTTTTCCTAAGGCTGATGTGATCCTTGGTGAAAAGGGTTCGACACCTCTGTTTTAAAGAGACTAATTGTAGAAGTTGATGAGCCACAGCCACCAAATGGATTGAAGGGCAAGAAAGGGGTGAAGTCCAAAGTCCAGGGAAGAGAACACAATTCACTCTAGCAACCAGGACTCTTTGAATGTCCTTCACATCATGGGTGCCTTCCACCTAACTAGATATTAATATTATTTGATGTGAACAACATATTGCTACAGTTTAGAAATACTAAAACATTCCCAGATTCCTCCCTAGCATGAGGTTGTTTTTGCTGATGTGTTCATGACTGAGCATGCTAGGAAGTAGTATGCTAACGATCTATGAAGACTGAATATAGAATTGCTCTTAACACCTAAAGGCCTGTGCCACAATTACGTGCAAACCGCATGATTGGATTACTAATAAAACATTTTGACTCTGCTCTTTTTTGTTCAGAGTTTGCTATCTTTTCTAATTTCAGAAAGTGAGATAAGCTCAGCTTTGATATCCCTTTGTTTGTATAAAATATTGAAATACTTTATATTCTGGCGCCGTCTACAATAGCTTAGGCCAAATACAACAGCCACAGACTACAAGGTGCACTTTGTTGCTTTGTTTGCTGTGATAGACTAGCATGGCCCTTGAAATAATACGTAAATGTTATGGCCTCTCCAACTACTTCATCACATTGGAAAATTAATCCACTTTAAATCCAGTTCGTGCCTCCTGCAGAATTCTGGAGTTTGAAGTTTAGTGAGGCTGTTAAAGGCTCCTCCCTAAACTACAAACCCCAGAATTCTGCAGGAGGCAGAAAATGGATTTAAAGTGGATTAATTTTCCAATGTGGTGAGGTCCTCAACTCACAGGAGATGGAGGTTTTGAGAGGAGGAAATGTCTGCTCTCATAAGACGATTAAGTGGCACTCAAAATGCCTCCAATATTCAGCTTGAATTCAAATATTGGGAAGCTTGCATATTCCTCACTCACGTCCAGTTTCTGGAAGGAGACAGGGATTTGGCTGTTTTTTGAAGCACTTGGAGGCAAGACCAGGGATGATTGGCAGGAGGGTTGGCAGTTCCCATGGTGACAGAATGTGTGGACGGAAGTTTATTCAGCTTCACTTTACTTTGGTACTCTTAACAATGCAATCTGACATTGATTCAGAATTGAGCAAGTCGCTATGACCTTGGGTTGCTGTGAGTTTTCCAGGCTGTACGGCCATGTTCCAGAAGCATTCTCTCCTGACGTTGCACCCACGTCTATGGCAGCCATCCTCAGAGGTTGAGGGGTCTGTTGGAAACTAGGCAAGTGAGGTTTATATATCTGTGGAATGTCCAGGGTGGGAGAAAGAGCTCTTGAGGCAAGGGTGAACGTTGCAATTGGCCACCTTGGTTACTACTGACTAGCCTTGCAGCTTCAAAGCCTGGCTGATTGCTGCATGGGGTAATCCTTTGTTTGGAGGTGTTAGCTGGCACTGATTGATTCTTGACTGGAATTCCCATGCTTTTTGAGTCTTGCTCTTTATTTACTGTCCTGATTTTAGATTTTTTTAAAAAAATATATTAGCCAGATTGTGTTCATTTACATGTTTTCCTCCTTTCTGTTGAAATTGTCCACATGTGTGGGTTTCAGTGGCTTCTCTGTGTAGTAGTTGTTAGAGTGGTCCAGCATTTCTGTGTTCTCAAATAATATGCTGTGTCCAAGTTGGTGCTTCTGGAACATGGCCATACAGCCCAGAAAACTCAGCAACCCAGTGATTCCAGCCATGGAAGCCTTCTCTCCGACCTTCTTTAAAAGGTGATAGCCCTCACACTTTTAACCAGAGCTCATGCTGTTTATTTTCCAGAACACCTAACTTGCTATTAATAGCAAATATTTCTTAAGGAAGAAACATTTGCTATTATAAAGCAATACCTTTGTGCTGTACTGGCCCAGTTAGCTAGGACCAGTTTCTTGTATGCCAGTTAAACTGAAAGGAAGTCTTCCAGTGGTCTTGAAGTTTGGCTTAAAGCAGTGTTTCCCAACCAGTGTGCCGTGGCACACTAGTGTGCCATGAGCGATCATCAGGTGTGCCGTGGGAAATTGGAACTTCCAATACCCTTTCTTCCCCTTCCTGCCGAACACTTATTCTTCTCCACTCGGGCTCCCTTCTTCCCAGCCTCGCTGTGCTCGCTTTGCCTCGCTTTGCTTTGGGGCGAGTCTGCGCAGTAGCGCCCGCACAGGTCACATCTTCCTCCCTCCCCCCTCCCCTCCTGGGTGTAGGTGAACTACAACTTCCAAACTCAAGGTCAATTCCCAAGCAAACCCTTTCAGTACTTTCTGTTGGTAATGAGAGTTCAATATGCCAAGTTTGGTTCAATTCCATTGTTGCAAAAGTTCAGGATGCTCTTTGATTGTGTGTTAACTATAAATCTCAGAAACTGTAACTCTCAAATGTCAAGGTCTATTTTTCCCAAACTCCATCTGTGTTCACATCTGGGCATATTGAGTATGCATGCCAAGTTTGGTCCTGATCCAACATTGTTTGAGTCCACAGTGCTCTCTGGATATAGGTGAACTACAACTCCAAAGCTCAAGGTTAATGCCCACCAAACTCTTATAGTATTTTCTCTTGGTTATGGGAGTTCTGTGTGGGAAGTTTGTGTCTTTCTGCCATTCCTGCCAGGATATCTATGTTGTGTTCATCGAAACAGGCCCAGGTTTCAAACTGAGTGTATAAATACATTTAAAAACATATTAACTATATGTATTACTGTGTTAGAGTGTCATTTTGTGTCATTTTGGTTGGTGGTGTGCCCCAGGATTTTGTAAATGTAAAAAATGTGCCGCGGCTCAAAAAAGGTTGAAAAACACTAGCTTAAAGTGATGTGAAAATGACTCAAAAAGCAGGTATTAGTAGTTGTATTTCTTCCTTCCACTGTGTTTCAACCTGCATAACATTTATTACAGCTACAAGTGGAAGAGCCAGTACAAAGTAGCAATTAAAGTGATAGACTTGAAACAAGGAGATGCACGTTCTAATCTTTCCTTGGTCGTGAAATTTACCCACTGCTACCTTTAGCAAAGCTACCTTGTTTCTTATGCTCCTTCACTTGTACTTCTCACTCTCCTTTACCTTACTGCACACCCTTGAAATGCATGCAACCCTTGCTGTTTGCATTACTCCACTGCACCTCTCACCTATGTTCCCTCTTCCCCGCCGTACTCTCGTCTTCCTACTCCCTCTCCTCAGGTCTGTCATCCTTGCAGTGTACCCACTTGCTTCTCAGTTAGACATCCACACCACTTATTCTTCTTTTTCTTCCACTTTCTCATGTTGCATCTCACAAAATGGAGCCACAGTGGTGCAGTGGGTTAAAACCTTGTGCTGGCTGAATTGCTGACCTGAAGGTCAACAGTTCGAATCCTTGAGGCAGGATGAGCTCCCACCTGCCAGTCCCAGCTTCCCATATGGAGACATGAGAGAAGCCTCCTACAGGATGGTAACACATCCAGGCGTCCTCTGGGCAACATCCTTGCAGGCGGCCAATTGTCTCACACCAGAAGCGACTTGCAGTGTGTTTGCAATTCGCTTCTGACACTATAAAACAAAATGCCCCTCACTTTTTCCCCTCCTGCACCTTCCCTCACTTTCACAATAATTATTTTCCTTGCTTCCTCAACCACACTTCCGTCCTCCCTCACTTCCTAAGAATCTGTTGTCATTTCTATTTTGTAAGCATTTTCATTAGTTAAAAGGGTGATGGACTTAATACATTCTCTTTACAAAATGCCTGTCACCAGATAGTCTCTGTAGTGCAGGGAACCGTGAAAGAAACAGGCTCCAATTTTCACTTCTATTTCCCCTGCCAATTTCACTACTGTTTTGTAATGTACCATGATACTAATGGCCTGTCCCTTCTGGTTCTTAGTTTTCAGCTGAAGGAATGTGTTTGTTCAGACCTTGTGTGGATGGAGCCAGGCTCCAACATTAGTTTAAGATTCCAATGTTGTTGTGTTGTTTTTTTGGGGGGGGAGGGGGGATTTGGAGGGGTAAAAAAATGGAAGAGGGGATTCATAGAGTTTGTGAGTCTGCAAAGGCCACATGCAGCACATGGGCCACACTTTCCCCACCTACAATTATTGTTTCCATTTGATATTTTGTCTTATGTCTGTTATAACAGGCTGAGCTTTTCATTTAATTTTAGTTTATTAAGTTATAATTCGTATTTATATGTTGGGTTGTATAAATTTTGTTAGTATGAATGTATTGTTGTTGTATTCGGGCATTAAATATTTGCCTTTTATGTTTGGAATTCTCCCTGAGTCCCTTTGGGAAGATAGAATGGAATATAAATTTATTATTATTATTATTATTATTATTATTATTATTACAATTTCCCCAAGGTCAGCACTGGTATCTGGTTGCCAGTTTTACTCATTGTATTTCCTATACTACTGTTTATAACCACAAGTAGAAGTGGTGTCCTAGGATATGGAGGTGGGTTGGATTACAATATCCCCGGAAGAGGGTTGTCTTCTAACACATTTGGAAGGTCCCAGACTGCGAAAGGCTGCTTATGTAGCAATAGGGGTGACATTCTGGCAGGCTTGACATGCCAGGCACCTGCAATTTTAGAAAACCGCACCAGGCGTGAGAAAGGGGTGGGATGAACTGTGTGTAGATAGGCTTGTATTGAGGAAGATGGAGGAGGATACGCCTGGCTATGGCTCTGATTTCATGCATATTCATCCCATTTTGCAAAACTACTCATGTCCCAGTAATACTTACCTATTATTGTTTTATTTTTTAATTTTTATTTTATATCAGAAGCAACTTGAGAAACTGCAAGTTGCTTCTGGTGCAACAGAACGGGCTTTCTGCAAGGACGTTGCCCAGGGGATGCCTAAATGTTTTACCATCCTGTGGTAGGCATCTCTCATGTCCCCGCATGGCAAGCTGACAGACGGGAGCTTGCCCCATCTCGTGGATTCAAACTGCCGACCTTCAGGTCAGCAGTTCAGCTGGCACAAAGGTTTAACCCATTGTGCCACCACTGCTCCTGAGAGTAGGGAGGAGGGATTGAGAAAGGGAGGGAGAAAAGAAAGGAAGGAGAGAGAGAAAAATGAGGTAGGGAGGAAGGAACAAACACAAGAAAGGAAGGATAGAGTGAAGGAAGAAAGGAAGCATCACAAGAAATGAGGGAGGGAGAGTCAGTAGGAGAAGAAAAGAAGGAAGGGAGGGAGGGAGGCAAGAAAGGAAGGAAGAAGCCAAAGAGAGAAATAACTGAGGGAGAGCCATCACCCTGGGACCAGAAGGCTCAGCTTCTACTGTCTCGTTCTCAGGGAACTTCACATCTGTTTTGGCCCCACTCGCTCCCCTCCCATCCAAACCTAAAGGCAGAGAAGAGCAGGGCATGCAGGGCCTTAACTCCCCCCCCCCCCCCGTACTTACCTGGTAATATTGCGGTTATATTTCACAAAAGATACTACACTTGTTTACATTATGGACACCTTTACTTGTTTATTTTTATGTACCATATGTGTAGGGAATCTGAATTCATAAATTTCCACTATATATGAAAAATTATAAACAGATGAACTTGAATAAATAAACAACACAGCTTACTTTGGATTTTGCATATACTGAATAGGCGTGATCTTGTTCTCTAGTAAATCAGGTATTGCTTTTACCAATTTGTTCAGTTTATGCACAGGTTAAAATATCTTTAATGTACTGTTTTGATGTATGCAAAAGATATTTTCATCTTTTGGAAATACAGATTCTGTAGTGGCTGGAATCTTCATTCTAGATTTTTCAAATTACTACCAACCCACTTCCAGGTGGACGTCATCACACTAGAGCAGTGTTTCTCAACCGCTGTGACGCGGCACACTAGTGTGCCGTGACGGACCTCCTGCTGGGCCGCGGGAAAAGCTCTGTGCCCCCCTTCCTTCCCCCCTCCTCCTGCCAAAACTCCTGCTGCTTGGGGGAGGAGGAGGAAGGGTCGGGCAGCGGTGAAGAAAAAGAAGAAGGGGCCGGGGCGCCACCTCCTTCAGCCATTTCCCCAGCCAGTCTCCAATCCGTCATGACTCGCTGAAGCCACGCGGAGGAGGAGCCCCGCCCACTGAAGCCCATCCACCGCTCATGCTCCTCCTCTATGGGATAGCTGAAGCCAAGGGGAGGGGCAGGCATGGTGTGGCCTGGCCCCCCCTCCCCTGCTTTGGCACTCCCAGCAGCTGCTCCAGCCTTGAGGGGCAATGCCAAGCTAGCATTGTGCTGGCTCTGCCACCGCTGGCTTGGCATTGCGCCCTCAAGGCTGGAGAAGCTGAGGGAGAGCTGAGCTGGGGGAGGGGCATGGCGAGCCTGACTCTCCCCCTCCCCAGCTTTGGCACTCCCAGCAGCTGCTCCCAGCAGACCACCATCCCCAGCCATTCTTTACTGTGTTAGAGTGTCATTTTGTGTCATTTTGGTTGGTGGTGTGTCCCTGGATTTTTTAATGTTAAAAGTGTGCCGCGGCTCAAAAAAGGTTGGGAAACACTGCACTAGAGAATGAATCCACTTTAAATCTGGTTTCTACCTCCTGCAGGATTCTGGGCTTTGTAGTTTAGGGAGGAGCCTATAACAACCTCACTAAACTACAAAGCCCAGAATTCTGCAGGAGGCAGAAACTGGATTTAAAGTGGATTCATTCTCTAGTGTGATGAAGTGGCAGGAAAAGCCATTGCAGACTTCGATGATTTGGAAGTGTTGCTGTTTTCTGTTGTTTTTGTTTTTGAGTTTCTTCCTCACATTCTAGTAAACCAGTCTCACATTATAAAATATGTGAATGGAGAGGCTTGCATGCTCTAAAAATAATGAAAGGAACCTATTCCTATTTGAGCAGAGGCCAAGAATGTGCAAAATTGTCCCCCTAAAGGAGATATGCAGAAAGGGAGAGAAAATGAGACACAACTTGTTTTTACCTCTTCTGTGCAAAGCAGTTGGCAGGCCCTCTCATGCTGTCTTTTACTACTGACTGCTATTAACTGCCAGGTGTGTTTGCATTATGCCAGATTTGTGACAACATGGAGATTGATCTCATAGTCTTTTAAATTCCTGACACTTGTCAGACAGAATACTTCAGTGTCAATAAGCTGTGAAATGGTGAGAAAATGATTGTGGAGACCATGGCTCTATTTTTACTATTACACTAGTGGGGTTCATTTGTACTTTTTGCTGCTACCCCAAAGCAAAGAAGCAGAGGTAGAAGGCAGGGAACATTTGGTATATTTATCATACGTAATGCTTAGGACATCGGGAATTCTCTTGACCAACTTTCTCCAACCAGGTGGTTGCGTGTTTTGGATATTACATCATGTGATCGCTCACCATTGGTCATGTTTACTTGGGCTGATGGGAACAGTGTTTCACGGTTTCTGGAAGAAAGGCTAATCTTGATGTATGTTGCTATACTTTGCAAGAAAATTGATGTTTATATTAAAATATCTTAGGCTTCAATGGGATAACAGGTAACAGAAGGATTGAATACAAGAAGTATTACCATAGCCTTTCTCAACCTGGGGGGTCATAAATGGGTGTCAGAGGGGTCACCAAGACCATCGGGAAACACAGTATTTTCTGTTGGTCATGGGGGTTCTGTTTGGGAAGTTTGGCTCAATTCTATCATTGGTGGGGTTCAGAATGCTCTTTGATTGTAAGTGAACTATAAATCCCAGCAACTGTAACTCCCAAATGTCAAAGACTATTTTCCCCAAACTCCAACAGTGTTCACATTTGGGCACATTGAGTATTCACACCACGTTTGATCCAGATCCATCATTGTTTGAGTCCACAGTGCTCTCTGGTCAACTACAACTCCAAAACTCAAGGTCACTGTCCACCATACCCTTCCAGTATTGTCTGTTGGTCATAGGAGTTCTGTGTGCCAAGTTTGGGTCAATTCAATTGTTGGAGGAGTTCAGAATGCTCTTTTATTGTAGATTAACTATAAACCTCAGCAACTACAACTCCCAAATTGGTCCAGTGAATGAAAATACATCCTGCATATCAGATTTTTATGATTCATAACAGTGGCAAAATTACAGTTATGAAGGAGCAACAAAAATAAATTTATGGTTGAGGATCACCACAACATGAGGAAATGTATTCAGGGGTCATGGCATTAGGAAGGTTGAGAGCCACTGTATTACAAGATGTGGTAGTCTTTGGGTGGAATATTTAGTTTGTACCAGAAAAATGCATTTTGTACTTAAATGAGATAAACTCTTGACTGATATGTCCTGTTTATGTGACTATCTTCTCTCTCTTTTACTTTCCTCCCCCTCCCTCCAGGTAAAGAAATTAAAGGATTTCAGTGGCGACATATCAAAACTGGGTCAAGCAGATTCTTTTATGCACTTGCTAATCCAGGTGCCAAAGTAAGGAAATTCTAACCCCATCCTTTTCACCATAAACGAATGTTCTCTGGTTTGCTAGTTCTAAAGCTTATTTTGTTTGTTTTCAGCTATTCACTCCGACTTGAAGCCATGGTGTTAAAAAAAGAATTCTCTCCATCTTGTTCTTCTCTGCAGAAAGACATGACAATTATAAGAATGGCTACAAAAGGTAATTAAACATGCCGCAGCATGCATTAGCCTCTTGTTTTTCTTAGCAGGTTAATCAGCCTACCTAGAGAGATGAGATCTGGAATTTCAGGTACCTGTTAACTATTTAAAGGAAACAAGCCAGCTCTGACACATTCCATAAGGGTGTGTGTGTGTGTTATCAGACTGTTGTGTTAGTGTATTGTCCTTGCTGTACTCCTAGTTGTTGCCGTGCTTTGCTGATCTTCCCAGTTTTTTGTGTATTCAACAGCTCCCCCCTCATAGCATCAACTAATTTGTGATCGTTTCTCGTTTCTGAAAATTATTGGTGCCAATCAGACCATTATACATCACTCTCACCTTAGTCAAATCATAAATTTATATTTTGCTTTTTTCAATCATATATTAATTTTTTGTTTTATTAACTAAAACCAACATGCAATAATGAAAATAAAACATGTAATACACATGTAAAACATATTACACACTACCAACGACTACTAAATTATAAGCCGAAAAATACCAAAACTGAAAAAGAATACATACAAAATAAGAATGTAGTCAGCCCTCCATATCCATGGAGTCTGAATCTATGGATTCAACCACCCACGGTGTGAATACACATACACCCACACACACCCACAAGCATCTCCCTTTATTTGCCAACAAGAGCTTTAAGATTGTCTGGGTCCCACCCTCTTCTCAAGTGTGACTGGTGGGGACGGGAAACAGGGCCTTCTCAGTGGTGGCCACTTGGCTGTGGAATTCCCTCCCTAGTGACATCAGGTAAACTCCATCCCTCCTGGTTTTGAGAAAAAAGGTTAGGACCTGGCTTTGTATGTAGGCATTTGGCGAATAGGATATTATGGAATTAGACTTCCAAAATATTATTTATTTACATTTATTTACAACATTTCTACCCCGCCCTTTTCAAGCACGACTCAGGGCGGCTATGAATAATGACTATGGATTTTGGAAAATGACTATGAATAAGTATGTGATCAAGACTCAGCATTTTATACGACTTTAATCTGTTTGATTGTTTATGTGTATTAATTATTCATATGTTTTAACTATTTTATAATTTGATAGGGTGTGTTTTATTGTTGTGTCCATGCGGCATTGAATTTTGCCAGAGTTTGTAAGCCGCCTTGAGTTCCCTGCAGGGTGAGAAAGGCAGGATAAAAATGGTGTGGGAATGAATACACACACACTCAAGCTGTGGATGGTTGAATCCATGGGTACAGAGATATATATGAGAGATAATTCCTAAAAGCAAGGCTTGATTTTTCCATTTTATATAAGGGACAACATTTTACTATATTGTGTTATCCATGGATTTTGGTATCCATGGAGGTCCTCAAACCGAACCCCATGGGATCCTAAGGGCCTCCTGTAGATTTGTAAAAGAGAAAGGGAGAGCAAGAGAGAAGAAAAATTAACAGTTGACTCCAAGCTTTCCTATTGATGCATAGTATAATACTGTATTTATAATACTAGCATAACACTAAAGCATACTTCCTACCATTTTACCACACACTTCTGTAATGTTAGTGCTGCATCTATGACCCACCACAGATTTTAATGACTAAATGAGTTTATCTGAACCACCAGATGAAGGCCATTGTGTTGTGAGCAGACTGTATCTCTTGATAACTTGTGACTTATCCCCATACTGAATATCTCCTGTCTCCTTCTGTTCCTCTGATTTTGGGGATGGGGTGTGGGGAGATCCCTTGTCCCTTTTAGTTTCCTACATGGCACTGGCACACAGCTTGGAAACAATGAGATGATCTAAAGCAGTGCTTCCCAATCTTTGGTCCTCCAGTTGGTTTGAACTTCAACTCCCAGAAATCCCACCCAGCTTGCCAGCTGTTAGGAATTCTGGTAGCTGAAGTCCAAAACACCTGGAGGACCAAAGGTTGAGAACCATTGATCTAAAGTGAGGCATGCATAACGTAGCTGAAGAAAAACTGAGTTCCCAATGACTTGGACGTGTCTACACACAATGCCGGCTCTTCAGCTTAGAAATTGAGATGAGCACCCCCCCCCCCCCAAGACAGACACAACCAGACTTAATGTCAGGGAAAATCTTTACCTAATTACAATAGAGTCTCACTTATCCAACATAAATGGGCTGGCAGAACATTGGATAAGCAAAAATTTTTCCTCCCAAAGAAGGAGGAAAAATTAAATGTCGTCTTATGGTTATGATTTCACAACATGGAGGGGGGAGGCGCTGGAGCAGAATATAATGTTTTACGCTATATTTGCGCCCCCTCCGGCGGCTCTTGGCGGCTCCTGCCCATGCCCATTCTCTCGCCGCCGTGTCGCTGCATCCAGCCGGGCGGCGCGGAGGAACGAGGGCGGAAGACGGGACTCGTGGGCGGCCTCGCCACTCACGAACCCGAGGAGGAGGGGGGAGGCCACGAGGGCAGCCCCCACGGTGACGCAGCGGCAGCCGTAGCAGCAGCCGCAGCAGCAGCAGCGGAAGCGCCTCTGCCGAGGAGGAAGGGGAGGAGGCGCGCTGTAGAACGCCCGAAGAGAGGCCGCAGGGAGAGGGAGGGAAGGAGGAAGAGTTCTCCCTCCCTCCGGCCTCTCTTTAGGCTCTTTACCAGCGGCCGCTTCCCTTCCTCCTCGGCACAGGCGACAAACGCAGCGCCTCTGACGGGGGGAAGCCCTCGCCGGCTGTACACAGTAACATTTTGTAGTCAGTAGTCGCGCCTCTGCTGCCCTCGCTATTTAACAAATTGACGAACTGACAGTTTACAGGGAGAAGCACCAAGCGTTCTTAGCGCACAGCCGGCGAGGGCTTCCTCCTCGTCAGAGGCGCGACAAGGGTTCTTTCTTTTTCCCACCTTGGGCATTATTCCGGGCAGGAGGCAAACTGCGTTGGATAATACAGACCTTTGGATGAGCGAAGGTTGGATAAGCGAGACTCTACTGTACCTATTTTATCCAGATCATAGATCCTGTTGAATGGGATGGCCTGCAGCTTATAGAAAATGGGGGAGATCATTGAAAGTCATTTCCTCTGGTTTTTCTTTTTTATGGGTGCATGGGAAAGATACCTTGGCCCTTTTAGTTTCCTCCCCATTCAGTAGGGTCTTTGAACCTACAGAAAAGACATTTAAGTGGAATGGAGCAAGCAGAAATAGACAGATTGTGGAAACAGCTGCCAGCTGACAACCAGACGTGTTTATGTAGATCTGACTCATTCTTATGGTCAAGGCTTGCCACTTGGTTTGTGGATTATACCTCCACTTCCTTGGTCATTTAAATTTGTAATTTCATATTTTGGAAATTTTTATTTGCTTGGAATCAATCTCAATAAAGACTTTCCTGAAGGCAATTTGAAAGAGTGTGTAGTGGTTTGAGCATTGGAGTACGACTCTGGAGACCAGGGTTCAAATATCCACTCTTCCCGAAACCTACTGTTTTTTGTGTGTGTCAGAAGCGACTTGAGAAACTACAAGTCACTTCTCGTTTGAGAGAATTGACCGTCTGCAAGGATGTTGCCCAGAGGACACCCGAATGGTTCATGTTTTACCATCCAGTGGGAGGCTTCTCTAATGTCCCCACATGAGAAGTTAGAGGAGCCTTCCCTGCTCCCCGGATTCGAACCTACTGGGTGACCTTGGGCAAGTCCTGCACTTTTGACCTCAGAGGGGGCAATGGAAAACCTCTTCTGAACAAATCATGCCAAAAAAAAAGGCCTGTGATGGATTTGCCTTAGGCTCATGATAGGATTGAAAACTACTTGAAGGCACAAAACAGCAACAAACTAGGAATGCTTATAGGCAGCGCAAATAGCCACAGGATTTAGACTCTTATGTCTTTTGCAGAGCTAATGTGCTGTGAAGAGTTACATTCCATACTGCATTTGGTCCTTCAAGCTGGGAATATTATGAATGCGGTAAGTGGAGGAGCCTTGTTTTAGTCACTGGGGTTGGAGAAAAAAAAATTCCAGGTTTTGTGGACTGGCATCTAATATATCTTCTGTCTTCCCCTCTCATCTCCATAGGGAGGCTATGCTGGAAATGCGGTTGGCTTTAAGCTGTCCTCATTACTCAAATTGGCAGATACAAAAGCAAACAGGCCTGGGATGAATCTGCTCCATTTTGTTGCTTTGGTATGTAAATAACAACCATTTCCAAGATAAGCGAATAGAGAAATCTAAGCAGCGGAATAGTTGATTAATAGGATTCTGTAACAGAGGCAAGTGCTACAGAATAAAAGATCAAAATGGAATAATTTCAGTTGTTGCTGCCTTTGTTCTTCTCTTTGTTAATGTATGCTTGTAATGTTTGTATCTGCAATGCTGTAAACTGGGAACGCATACGGTTCAAACTCTTATAATCAATGGTTTTTCTGGTACTGTGATTATTTCCCTACCTAAGGAGTCTAGTTTCTAGCTGGTGCTTACGTCAGGCGTTCAATCTCTAAACTGTAACCCCTACTCTGGTCTTAATCTGTTTTATTATGTTTTCAAGTATGTTGTGTTTTGTTGTTCATTGCTGTGAACCACCCTGAGTCTTTTCAGGAAGGGTGGTATACAAATCGAAATAATAAATAAATAAATAAATAAATAAATAAATAATATTCCAAATCTAATCTTGATACTTTGATGAGGTCTTGCCATAAAATTATTTCTCATTATTCATTTTTGAAACAGGTTGCATAGATGGTAGATTTCTTAACTCACCTATGTAATTGCCCATTTATTGATGGTAGTCTTTACCTGTGTTCCAAAGAATATAAAACACAGCATTCACTCTTGTGACCTTATGCACCTTTCCCCCTCTCCCACCACCATCCCATGTGTAAACTGGTTTAACAGCTAATCTGCAAGCTGTACGAAAAGGGGGCAGGGGGGAGAAAGGATATTAGGTGAAGATTAACGAGGAAATGTTGTATTAGCCTTGCACAAAAGGCTTTAGCACACTGCTTTTGCTTAATGGGCTTTGTTAGTGCATCCTGATTGTGTGCAGTAGAGAGAAGCCCCCAGTGCTTAGAACCATAGAAATTGTTGTTTTAACCTGTTGAATTGGATCGTTCCCAGCCTTTTAAATAAAAGGGTTTTCTAAAAGTAAACTTGATGCATTTAAAGCAGAAACTTTTAATTACTACTTCAAAAAGATGCACATTGGCTTCTTCAGCCTGGGAGTGGAATGCTAAAAGGATGCTTTGTTTGTTTCAGGAAGCCCAAAAGAAGGATAAGGTTCTTCTGAACTTTGCAGAGAAATTGCCGCATGTCCATGAGGCAGCCAGGTGAGCAGGAAAACTGAGAACATTGGGAAAGTTTATTGGTGAAGCACTTTAATGCATATATAACAGTTCAGTGTGAAAGCTGAGGCCTTAACTGGTGTTTACTGCGGACACCGTGGTTTCATTTTCACTGCAAACAGAAGAATGCCTGCAGCATCCCCTCATATTTGCAGATCCCATGGCTTAATCCTTATGGGAGGTTAGCATGACTGGCAATGTTTTGGAAGTTTTCGTCTGTACATTGTTTTCCTGATGGGGCAAATGGTAAATATCAGTATGATGATATCATACATGTTTTCCATGTCAGGAGCAACTTGCAGTTTCTCAAGTCGTTCCTGACATGAAAAAAAAAGGAGTGACTTCAGATAACTGCAAGTCACTTCTGGTGTGAAAGACATGGCCGTCTGTAAGGACATTGCATAGGGAACGCTCAGATGTTTTACTATCCTGTGAGAAGCTTCTCTCATATCCCTGCATGAGAAGCTGGAGCTGACAGACGGGAGCTCACCCTGCTCCCTGGATTTGAACCGCCAGCCTTTCAGTCAGCAGTCCTGCGGCACAAGGGTTTAACCCATTGCGCCACCTGAGGCTCCTTATAAGATCATATGATATCTGGTGTCTAACTATTAATAACTCTATGTGTGTGTGTGTAATGTTCATTTGTGGGATTAACATAACTCAAAAAGCACTGGACAAATTGACATGAAATTTGGACACAATACACTTATCAGGCCAGTGAGTGACCATCATTCATAAAAACGCTGAAAAAGACAACATAAGGGACTTAAAAAGCCCAAAAAGCAAAAAGACGCTACAGCGCATGCACAAAAACAACTCCCCCTGGCAAACAAAACACACATAACCATATCCACACACTCTTTCGGACTACAGCTCCAAGCTTCCCCTAGACCAGTGTTTCCCAACCTCTGTGACGCGGCACAGTAGTGTGCCATGACTGACCTCCTGCTGTGCTGCGAGAAAAGCTCTCTGCCCCCCTTCCTTCCCCCCTCCTCCTGCCGAACTCCTGCTGCTTGAGGGAGGAGGAGGAAGGGCCGGGCAGCGGCGAAGAAAAAAAAGAAGGGGGCGGGGCGCCGCCTCCTTCGGTGGTTTCCCCAGCCAGCCTCCAATCTTCCCTCACTGAAGCTGCACGAAGGAGGAAGCTGGGGAGGGGACGGGGCATGGCATGGCACAGCCTGGCTCCGCCCCCTCCCCCGGCATCAGCACTCCCAGCAGCTGCTCCCAGCAGGCTACCATCCCCCAGCCGTTCTTTACTGTGTGAGAGTGTCATTTTGGTTGGTGGTGTGCCCCCGGAATTTTTTTAATGTTAAAAGTGTGCTGCAGCTCAAAAAAGGTTGGGAAAAACACTGCCCTAGACCAGGCCCTTTAGGAGAGGGGGTGTGGGGAGAAAGGAGAGAAAGAAAGGAGGAGAGAAAGAGGGAGGGGAAGGTTGGCCACAGCAACGAGTGGTGGGTACAGTGTGTGTGTATACACACACACACACATATTTAACCTTGAATAACACATTTTACATATTGTGTAGAGCTATCATCATTACTTAGTGTCAGATCCTAGATGGTACAAACAGAATGCCAAAGCTCAAAGTGGAGTAGGATATTTCTGCTCCATCAGTTTGGATTTGAGAAGGGATATTCTTGTTAGCCAGATTGAGAGCAGATAGAATTGAGAGCAGGTAGTCCTATTAGCTAGAAAAAGCTTCCGATCTGGTTGCTGGGGGGAAGGGAGGAATGTACATATTCCTTTCTTTTTGCCTCTCTTCCTCCTTCATTGCGAGTAGGAAGGAATTTATCTTTTCAGAGAGAAGACAAGACAAAGTATGGGATTCTCTCTTTTTTTTAAAAAAAAAAAGACGTTTCTTGGTAGAAATTCCACTTCTTTTGCTGTTGTTGATGATGATTTCACAAGATATTTTTATTTTTAAAAAAGTGATTCTATGTATCCAGAAATATCATGAGTAGACTGAAAAGAAGCCTGGGTGCAACTGCGCACCAATATCATAATTTAAAATCCCCTCCCCAAATCCCAAGATAATGATTGCCCTTTGGCCCCGGTTCCATTGCTAAAACATATTGATGAAACTGTGTTGGCAAAAAGCCTTGATCACTGATAATAAGAATTGTGGGAGCAGGAAATTATGAGCTGCCACAGTGGAAAGATTTGCTAAGCAGGCTCGGCCAACATTTGTGTGTGTTACAACATGTCAGAGTTTTAAAAATGAAGAGAGATGATACTCCTTTCTCAAGAATTCCTTTAGATTGCTGCCTTTTTCCCTTGCAGAATTTCTCTTGAAAGTATAGAAGCTGAGCTACATTCGCTCTCAACCAAAACGAAATCTCTGAAAGAAAATATTCGGCGGGATTCAGAAATCCACCACCAAATGGAAGGCTTCCTTCAGGTTTGTTCAGATTCCTTCCTTTTGCCTTAGATCTGCATTGCTGAGTTGAACTTTCATGGTGTCCTAAAGAGGCAACAATATACTTGTCTACCTTGAAATTGTACTACAGTTATGTTCCTACTGCAGTGCATTATTTTTTTACAGCTGAAAACCACTTAAAATTCACACGAATGGTGGACACGTGCAGTGCTTTATAGAAGTATTCACATACTTTTTGACTTTTCCAGTTTTTTTATCATATCAGAAGCTACCGGTACTTGAGAAACTGCAAGTCACTTCTGGTGTGAGAGAATTGGCCATCTGCACGGATGTTGCCCAGGGGACGCATCCTGTGGGAGGCTTCTCTCATGTCCCTGCTTGGGAAGCTGGAGGTGATAGATGGGAGCTCACCCCATCTTGCAGATTCAAACCGCTGACCTTTAGGTCAGCAGTTCAGCCAACACAAAGGTTTAATCCATTGTGCCACCACGTTTTCAGAGTGGACTCAGATGAACAAAACATAGACATTTAACCAAGAAGTATACTGCTTGTGTAATTGCTGCCCAAGGTGCTTCAACCACATGCTGCCCAAGGTGCTTCAAACACCAGGAATGTGGTGCAGCTGGCTAAGTGTCAGCTGCATAAGATCTCTCTGACCAGTAGGTCATGAGTTCAAGGCCTGCCCGGGTCGAGGTGGGTGCTTGACCTTTAAGTGTAGCCTGCTGTTGACCTTTGCAGCCCGAAAGACAGTTGCATCTGGCAAGTAGGAGATAAAGGTACCACATTAAGTGGGGAGGCAATTTTTGACTGAATTATGAGGCCATTAAAGAACTCCAGGAACGCTGAGGAATGCGGAAGGAACAACAAGGGATGCTGGGAACGCTGAGAGATGAGGAGTGCGTCAGCTCCCCCTGGTGGCGAGAGTTTGCCTCTGTTCGTCTATATGTGTGTCTGTGAAAACGGCAGGGATTGTCTGCTAAGTATGTGTATCATCTGTAATCCGCTCTGAGTCCTCTTTGGGGTGAGAAGAGTGGAATATAAATAAAGTAAATAAATAAATAATAAATAATATTGACACAGGGAGGTGAATACTTATGCAAGCAACAAGTGTCAATTTGTTTTTTTACTTAGCTTTTCTGCCAGAATTAAAAATATTTTTCACTTTCACAATATTTAGTTCCTTGCGTACAATACATCTCAAGTGGAAGCGATGCCAATTCAATGAATTTAATCGAGGTTGCAAAACAATCACATGTGGAAAAGTCAAGCCATGTGTATGTGTGAATACTTCTTCAAGACATCTTATAACATTTATATGTGTTTTAGCTGTAAAATCCTTTTGCCCCTACTAAAAGAAGATATGTGGGATATCTCCCTCTATGAACCATCTCAAAGGTTAAGATCTTCTGGGGAGTCCCTGCTCTCGATCCCACCTCCTTCGCAAACACGACTGGTGGGAACGAGAGTCAGGGCCTTCTCAGTGATGGCCCCTCAACTATGGAACGCCCTGCCCTGTGAAATCAGATCAACTCCCAACCTCCTGTCCTTCAGAAAGAAAGTGAAGACATGGATGTGGGACCAAGCCATTGGACAGTAATCTGCAGTGACTATAGGATAGTGCAATTTATAGAATGGCTCCTGGAATATGCCTTCGAACTGCGTGGTTTTAATGTAACTGGTTTTCAAGATTATGTGTTTTAATTAATTGATTTTCATGTGTATGTTTTGTTTTATCCTATGTATATAAATGTGGCATCGAATTGTGCCTTTTCTGTAAACTGTTGATTCCCCTTCAGGGTGAGAAGGACACGGTATAAATGCAGTAAATATATTTTTAATGGGTTTTTAATTGAAAAATTAATAAATCAAACTTTGGCAGGTCTCCTTTTCATTTTTTGGTGAACGTTTTGATGAATACTAGGTAAAAAAGAATAAAAATATGCTGTTTTCCCTTCTTACTAAAAACCAAAACATTTTAGAACTCCCTTTTTGCTACCATATATCCCTTCTGTGTTGCTTTTTTGATTCCACTTTTTAAATAGACGTAGTAAATTTGTTATCTGTTGAAATTACTTAATTTCACAAATGTCTCAATTTGCAGTAAAAGACGGCTGAGTAGTCTCTTGGGAGTAATATGTTTTAGCTTCTTCCTTGATGTTGTTCTGAGAATCAGTTAACTTCCTGAAAATCCAACCTTTCATTTGGTTAGGAACAATGTTATAGTTCCCCCTGTTTTACAAAGAAGCTTAGAGACTCTGGCTGTTTTCTGAACCCTTCCTGACCTCCTCCCATAGTAGCATGTTTATTTCTCAATGAAATGCTTGACACAGAGTGTTTGGAGCAGCAAACAGCCCCAGTTGTCTCTGCAAAATGGAGTAATAGCTCTCCTAGCATAGTGGCAGGATCTCAAATCAGCTGTTGCTACTTGTTGGTATATATTCTGCTTCAGATAAGTCTGATTCTGTTGGCTTGATGGTTCAACATTTTCATAGCTTGCATCATTCGGTCTCTACTGGTCAAGCAGATTTAAAATTTCCAAGATTTGGAACATTTGACTTTCAGTAACAGCGAGAATAATGTGTCATAATGTAGTTATGATGGAGTTGAGAACACAAGAGTGAACTTGGCCTTACCGGGCATGGTTTACTAATAACAGCTGGTAAAACTGAAGAAAGCATTGGTTTCTACAATATGCAAAACTGATTAGTGAATTTTTGTCTTATCTAACATTTGAAATAGGGCTTGGAGATTGCATTTATTTATTATTTCGATTTGTATACCATCCTTTCCGACTGGCTCAGGATGGTTTACAGCATATCGAACCACATCAAAGCATCTCAAGCAATCACAAGGAACCATAAAACAATACAATAAAAACAGGTCATGATGTCCTAACATATAGTGACATCTTTCCATTAGTTATGTGCATTCAGGACTTACCTTGATCTGTTTTGTGTCCCAGGTTTTGGTGGTGGCCCCAATCCATTTTTGTCTGAGCCTCCTAAAATATTTGTTTTTCATTTTTGGGGCCGAAAGATCCATTTTCTTTTGGCCCATTATTTGGGGGGGGGGGGTATGCACCTGAACCTCACAGGGCCTGTAGCCGAGTGCCAAGTAAGGAGTTGATCCAAAGCTCCAAGTAAGGAGTCAATCCAGGCAATCGATCCAAAAAGCAGGCTTTGAGCCAGTACTTGCTCCTGCCTGCCTTTTGTATTGATTGCATTTTCATTCCAGGAGGGGCCTTTCCATTTTGTGCCATCCAAATGGATGGAACAAAACAAAAACACGAGTCAAAACGAATGGGACAAATTTCAGGCCCATGATTACTTTCCACAATGTTTATGGGTATGATAGCAAGAGCTATTTATTACTCTGTTAGACAATCAGGAATACTGCCTTCGGACAGATTTGTTTGGGAGATACAACATCAAACTATGATTTGCACAATTTGAAGTCTGCAGACTTTGTTCAAGACAGAGTTTCAGGTGGCGTTCTGGTTCACATTCATAATTCAGATGGACCACTGAATGCAACACATTGAGGTCCATGACTTAACAGTATATCTATATTGGGACAGTGACATCTGTGACTTCTGTACTTGTAGATCAGGGCTGTCCAACTTCTACCGGACCGGGGGCCTAAATTCCGGTCACTGATCACCTGGGGGGCCTTAGGGTCTGCCTCCACCCCCCGGCTCCGCTCCTGCCCCTCCCCAGCCCCGCCCCACTCTGGCCCCGCCCCCTCCACCAGCTCCGCCTCCTCCCCGGGCTCCAATTTACTTACAATTACTAGTTGCATTAATTATAAAATAAATTTTAAAAAATGGAACTGAATGAAATAAATATAAATATGAATAAATATCAGAAGAGAGATGGATTGAGGAAGGGAATATATATGGGAGGGAAATAAATATAAATAAATAACATAAAAGCAAGAATTAAAGCAAGGAAGAAGGAAGAAAGGAGCCCACCTCAGCAAAACAGCCCTCAGTTCCAAATTAAATACATTAGTATTATATTTCTGCCCCCTATATTCCCATCCCCATCTCCCCCTTATTTCCAAATTAAATACATTCATTACTGTTATTATTATATTTCTGCCCCCTATATTCCCACCCCTAGCAGACCTCACAACTTCTGAGGATGCCTGCCATAGATGTGGGTGAAACATCAGGAGAAAATGCTGGGCTGTTGTAAGTTTTTTGGGCTGTATGGCGTCTCATCCTCCTAGTTTAGGCAGAGAGGAAAGGGAAGGGGGCGTGGCCAAGGCGGAGGGGACTCAGCCAATAACAGGAACCTTAATTTGTATTCCTTTCAGTGCTTATTTAGAAAGGATTGAAACTGGAAATTTACAAAACTGGAATTTTATTTCTCATGGTAGTTGGTTTTAGTTTTTCCCTTTCTCTGCTCAGGTATCAATATTTGCATAATCCAGTTTGAGTCACCATCACTGAAAAGGTCTAGGAAGAAGTGAGGTTTATATACAGATGGGCTTGCAAGTAAACTAGATGTGAGGGTGATCGCTGGAGTGAAAAGAGGGAGGAAGGGGGGGCACTCGCGAAAAGGAGCAGGAGGTGGCGCGTCACAGAAAGCTCCTCTCCGCCGTGGCTGTGCGCCATCTCCGGAGCTCCTCCTCCCTGCCCCCGCCCCTCCCCCGCCGTGCAAAAAAGGGAGGAGGAGGGAGCCTGCTCCTTCTCCTCCCTGCCCCGCACCTCCCTGCCGCGAAAAAATAATATTAAATAAATTTTAAAAAATATTTTTTTATTTTAAACAGCCAATTTCTTTTTTAAAAGGATAGGGGGCCGTAGGGAAGGGGCTGGGGGGGCCGTGTACGGCCCCAGGGCCGCCAGTTGGACAGCCCTGTTGTAGATTTTGGGCCTGGATCCACGCAGCATTTCTCCTTTTTTAATTTAAATTATGCATAACTTTAGTTCTACTGATTTCAATTGGCTTTAAAAGTGTGTAATAAAGCCTGGATTTGACCTATTTCAGTCAGAGATGCATTTATTTTACTATTGTTTTCCTATAGTAATCTATTTAAAAAGTTGTGTTCATGGTTGGGAATCACAGTGTTGTGATTTCCATTCCAGAATAGTTGTCGCCGGAGTAATTCCTAAACAGAATTAGGTATGGTGGACTGTATTTGATGTTCCTGTATTTTGTTTTTAGAAATTACTGCCTTTTGTGACCTCACTTGCGGAACCAGGTCATGTTTAAGTTCTTCTCTCTTCTCTGTACTCTGGCCCGTTTCCTTTATTTTACATTTTAAAAACCTGATTCAGTTAGGACTTAATGCCAAATATATGTTCTAGTTCATTCTATAAGGCACACTTTATATGCTTATTTTCCTCAAAATAGTGAGTGATGTAAAAACTGGCCCCTCTTATCCACATTGAATAAGCTGCTAATATAAAAGGTGGAGTCATTTTTTCATGTCCCCTAGTTATAGCTAATCTTTATAACTGCCTTGTTGAGTGATACTACTTTTTTCCTTTTTGGATGACTGACACAGCTAAGATTGATGCTACTTTTTTTTCTTTTTGGATGACTGACAAAGCTAAGATTATCTCCTCTTCTGAAGGCAGCCTTTACAAACCCCCATCCCTTGTAAAACCCTTAGGCTCCTCATTGAGTCCCTGCTTTGTAAGAGAAGCCACCAAGAAAACAAAGCCTAATACATCTCTGGCACTGATTTTTTTTTCATTTTCAAAGAATGCTCTTTTATTAAACACAAGAAAATGCTAAAGGCATCTTGTTTGTTTCTATAAGTCCCCCTGTGCATGCTTTTTATGAACAAAGAAGAATAGAAAAATATCCAGTTTAATCTTCCTAAGACCTATGGCTACAGCATCTTATCTTGATCAGACAATTGTTACTTTAATTGTATTTGTCAAATCTCAAATTGAATTTGAGATTCAAACTAAGTGTCCCTAAGAGGATATGTGCTCTAAAGCAGATTCTGATGTGTTTTGCTAGTGAGGCTGTAACTTAATGGTGTACTTTGCAAACTGAATGGCCTCAGGTTCACAATCTGGTATCTTTTAGGAAAGGCTCTTGTCTGGAACACTGCTTCTCAGTGTTGCAAATTCACCTTATTACACATATAGCATGAAGATAATTTAATATATGTTTTTAAAATTATTTTATGCATGAAAGAAAACTTATGTTTATTGAACCATCAGAATGCAAAGATGTCACTATGTCAAGTTTCCCATGTAGACGATCTTGGGTTTTGGAGCATTTTGGAATTTGGAATTCCAGATAAAGGATGTTCAAGATGTACTACTATTTAGTAAACCCTCCTAGAACATGGAGGAACATCTGATTTTAAAGAAACATAAGACTGCAATGAATAAGTCCAGGATTCAAACTGCTCTTCTTAGCTTCTGCCCAAAACTGAATGTATACTTTTCTTAGTCATTCAGAAAGCTAACTATTACTGAGGCCTTCTATCTACCTCTTCAAAAGGGAGTACACAACAATTGTAGTGGTAGATTATCTAAGACAGGGGTGCCCACACTTTTTTAGCATGCGAGCTACTTTTATAACAACAAAGTTGAAAAGATCTACCTGGCGCGCGCACGCTCCCGACGCCACCTTTCGCCCGCACTGGGCTTTCCCCCCGCGTGCAGGGCTTCTTCCGCCAATGCGGCTTTAGTGGGTGGGCCCTGGCTCTCATTTCTTCACACAGAGGGATGCGAGGCTGCGGGAGGGAGTGTGTGTGTGTGACCTGACCACCCATTGGTTGCTCCTGGGGGGGTCGGGAGCAAGGCGAAGGCGCGCGCAGGGATAGGATGCGAGGCTGTGGGAGGGAGGGAATGAGTGTGTGTATGTGTATGTGTATGTGTGTGTGAGAGAGAAGGGCTCACCGGAGAAGGATGGTCCCCGCGGTGGGGCTGCAGCTGATGAACGCGCCCTTGGCGCCGGTGAGTGAAGCCTGGATGGGGCCCTGCCTCACGCTCTGCCCTGTCTCTCTCTCGCCTCGTCCCTCGGCGCCCCTGCACTGGGGCCCTGTCCAGGCTTCACTCACTGGCGCCGAGGGCACGCTCATCAGCTGCAGCCCCACCGTGGGGACCATCATCCTCCAACAAGGCCTTCTCTCTCTCTCTCTCTCTCTCTCACATACACACACACACACACACACACTCCTTCCCTCCCTCCCGCAGCCTCGCATCCTATCCCTCCACGCGCCTTCGCCTTGCTCCCCCCCCCAGGAGCAACCAATGGGCGGTCACGTCACACACACTCCCTCCCTCCCGCAGCCTCGCATCCCTCCGTGTGACAAGACGAGTGCCAGGGCCCGCCCACTGACGAGTGCCAGGGCCGCATTGGCGGAAGAAGCCCCGCGCGGGCGGAAGGTGGCGCTGGGAGCGCGCGCGCATGGCAGAGGAGCACATGCATGGCAGGAGTGCCCCATCCAGCTGGTGAGGCTTCAAGATTGACTGGATGAGGCCCAAAGATCGACTAGTCGATCACGATCGACTACTTGAGCAGCCCTGATCTAAGATATAAGAGTCCTCACAAGTGTCTTATCAATATGTTGTTGAAGGCTTTCGTGGCCAGAATCACTGGGTTGCTGTAAGTTTTTCGGGTTGTATGGCCATGTTCCAGAAGCAATCTCTTCTGATGTTTCACCTGCATCTATGACAGGCATCTATAGATGTACTATTATTTAGTAAAACCTCCTAGAACAACCTCTGAGGATGCCTGCCATAGATGCAGGTGGAATGTCAGGAGAGAATGCTCCTGGAACATGGCCATACAGCTCAAGAAACTTTCAGCAAGCCAGTGCCTTATCAGTCTGAAAATGACTTATATTGGCATTATAGTTCATATGTTTGTCTTAAAGATGTATGTAGGGAGAACCTGTGAAGAAATTCAAGAGTGGAGCAACTTCTGAGCATCTAAAGTTGTGGTTGTGCATGTTCTAAGAGCATTAATTTTTCCTTTGGCTCCTTTGGTTGCACATATTTTGTGCCTTTTTATTTATGTAATCAAATAAACATGTTGCATCTTGCTATTTTAACGTAGCTACATGTTGGGTTTTTTTTTAAAGAAAGGACTTTGGAAAACTAGTTGTACTGTATATGCTTCCTGCATTTACCAATAAACAATCTGGTCTGGCTGTCCCTGCATCATACATTTTATTTAAACTAGCTGTTTATTGCTTTTCATCTTACTGGAAATGCATACGGATATTTGGGTTTTCCCCTATCTCTCTTTACTGAACCATTAGGTTTTTTTTCCCTTTGATCCCGTTAATGCTTTGCCCTTCAGGAGATAGTACAATTGAGGTAGCAGTATATAGACATCATTACTTGAGAAGTGGATACTTATCCCATTATTATTTGTAATAAACTGGTCTTACAGGTTTGTCTGTGAAACCTGTTTGAGTGGAAGGATAAAAAGCACATATGTACTGTATGTACAGCAATGGCAGCTCAGCTTATGTTATGCCAGTTTCAGTTTCCCAGTTGTGTGGTATCTATCTACCCACAGTTATGTTAATCCTGAATTTTATTTATGCTGAAATTAGCACATGTGTATATAATATATTGAAACCAGGGCATTCATCAGTCACTAAATCTAAAATGTATTTTGCCTGCATTTGCAGTTTGCTGTGAAAGAACTTAAAGAGTTGGAACATTGGAAGCGAGACCTGCTGAAGGAAGCTCATGCCCTTATGGATTTCTTGTGTGAAGATAAGGAAACTATGAAATTGGATGAGTGCTTTCAGATCTTCAGGGATTTTTGCTTACGGTTCAGCAAAGCAATTAAGGTAAGAATATGTTTCCCAGAAAATCCAACAATGCCTTTTAGTTGTTAGAAAATGAATCTGGTTCACTGTCAACTCATTTTACAGTATTACAGTAGAGTCTCCCTTATCCAACCTTCACTCATCCAACATTATGTATTATCCAACGCAGTCTGCCTTCCTCCCGGATCCACAGCTGTTTCAATACATTGCGATGTTTTGGTGCTAAATTATTTATTTATTATTTATTTGTATTTATATTCCGCCCTTCTCACCTTGCAGGGGGCTCAAGGTGGATTACAATGCACATATACATGGCAAACATTCAATGCCTTAAACATACAACATATATACACAGACACAGAGGCAATTTAACATTCCAGCTTTCTGGCTTCATGAGGGTATGCTCGATTCCAGCCACAGGGGGAGCTGCTTCTTCACCATCCACTTGTGACACCGAATCCTTGATGGAGTACTTCCTCATTCTTACACATGCTGCTGGAAGGTTTTATGGTTTCGTAAATTAGTTAAATTAGCCTCCCCACATACTGTAAAGTGGTAGCTAAATTTCCTATTTGACAGATGCAACTGTCTTTTGGGCTGCATAGGTCAACAGCAAGCTAGACTATTAATGGTCGGGAGCTCACTGACTGGCTGGCTTCGAACTCATGACCTCTTGGTCAATAGTGATTTAATACAGCTTGCTACTAACTAACTACGCCACAGCCCAGTCCATAAATACAATCATTACTACATAACATCACTGTGTATTGAACTGTTGTTTTTTTGTTAATTTGTTGTAAAACATGATGTTTTGGTGCTTATTTTGTAAAATCATAATCTAATTTGACGTTTAATAGGCTGTTCCTTAATCCCTCCTTATTATCCAACATTTTTGTTTATCCAATGTTCTGCCAGCCCCTTTATGTTGGACAAGCGAGACTCTACTGTATTATTTTTTTCTGTGATGCAATAGAATAAGGCTACATAGTTTGTGAGACAGTTGCCATCCCAAATTTAAAACTTGTTGTCCTTCTCCAAGTTCGGGCACATGTTTTGCTTCCTCAAATATTTTACAAAATTATAGGTATTTAAACCGGACTCTCTGGTGGACACCGTTTAGAGCTTCCTTTTGCTTTCCTGGCAAAATATTCACATTTCTTGTTTAATTGTGATTAAATGAGGGAGGAAATTATTAGGTCCATTTCCTGAGCAGATGCACTTAGTTTTGGGTGGGGTGGGGAAGAGGTTCCACCGTTGTCTAGAAATAGACCACAGGTGGCTCTGTGATTAACCTCTGTGCCTGTGGCATGAAAACAATGTAATCTTTGCCATGCTTTTATAATGACAGTAGGCAACATGTTTGGAGACAGCCTTATGTACTGAACAGTGTTCATCTCCTTTAATCCAAATGGTCACATATACGAAAGTGAGTCAAAACGTTTTGCCTCCTTTGTCATGAAAACATTATGAATGAACCAATTACAGCAGACGTTGCTACAGATCATAGCCTGAACTGTTTTCTATGCAAAACTACTGTTCAGCATAGTCACCATCAATTTGTACACATTTGTACATTGTTGTGCCATCATTTAACCCGGGCATCGAAAACATTATGGAAAAAATCAGGGTTTGGCTTCATGATCCGTAATGTTAAAGCTGTTTTAATGTCATTCAAGTCACTGAATCTGAAACTACATAGATCAGGGCTACCCAGGAAGTCGATCGCGATCTACCAGTTGATTGCGGGACCGAAGGAGGTCTATCGCAGCCAGATGGGGCGCTTCTGCTCTGCGCGCACGCACCTTCCACGCTGCGCACCGTCCAAGTTTGCTTCCGGACAAGAGAGAAGCAAGGCGCTCCTCTCCGCTGGCAGCGGAGGCTCCAGGGTTGCTTCCAGACGAGAGAGAGGCAGGCGGAGTGCCAGGCGGGGCCTTCGGAGGCCCCGCCCCCTCCCCAGCTTCAGGTCTACCAGCAGTCTCTCCAGCCCTGAGGAGGGCAGGGCCAAGCCAGCCCTGTGCTAGCTATGCCACCACTGGCTTGGCAGTGCCATCCCCAAGCCTGGAGAAGCTGCTGGCAGAGCCGAAGCCAGAGGGGAGCAGAGCCAGGCCATGGAAAGCTCCGCCCCCTCCCCCAGCCCCAGCTCTACCAGCAGCCTCCCCAGCCCCGAGGAGGGCAGGGCCAAGCCAGCCTTGTGCCAGCTATGCCACCACTGGCTTGGCACTGCCACCCCCAAGCCCGGAGAAGCTGCCGGCAGAGCCGAAACCAGAGGGGGCGGAGCCAGGACGCGCCAAGCCCTGCCCCCTCTCCTGCCTCAGCTCCACCAGCAGCCTCTCCAGCCTTGAGGAGGTAGGTAGATCTTTCTGACTTGGTTTTATTATAAGTAGCTCGCATGCTGAAAAAGTGTGGGCACCCCTGACGTAGATTGTCTTTCAAAGGTCACACATTGCTGATGTCCATTATAGCAGCCCCATAAACATTCTTCAAGCGATTATGGATTTCCTTAGGTGTACAACCTTCTTTTGCCAGAAGTTCAATGATGAATCTTGCTTTTAGCTTCACATTATTGGTTCTAATTAGTTAGTCAGAAAAAGAAAAGGCTATATCAATAAGATTACTTCTATCATATCATGCATTGATAGTCCAGCTGCTGTCAAAAAAACAAAGCTTAAGAATGATGGAGGCATTACTTTTTGAACCACTCTCATATATGGCTGGCCAGAATCATGAAGCCGATATACCTATTATACATTTTCTAGCCTAAAATAAGTGTTGGTTCTCCAATTAAAATGTAACAAACTGAACAAATAAAATTTCTAAAATACATTCAAAATTTGATATTCCAAATTGTTGTGCATATAAAGGGGAAGAGGGGATCTAGTAGAGCAGGCCTTTACAACTTAGTAGATGTAAAGGACCAACATTATTTAAAAACCTTATGCGGGCCACTCCTCCCTCCCTCCCTGCTTACCCTCTTCACTGATTGGCCCTTCCCATGTCCGCCTTCCAATGGGAATGATGTGAGCATGGTGAAGGGGAGGGGGTTCCTCTGACCCATCAGTGAAGAGGAAGTCCAGCTCCTTCCACAAACAGCAGGGAAACCCTTTGCGGGCCACATCCAGCCCACGGGCCACATGTTATGTAGGCCTGTAGCAGAGTCTGAGGGGTTTAATTGCTGCTAGACCAAACATGTTTGTCTTGGCACATATATATGAGAGCTTTTAAGCTTCTCTAGGGAGTGTAGCTTTCAGAAGAACAAGAAAATCACATCAGGTGGTACCATGACCATTTAGATCTATGATTCTTCTACACGTTTTGAGCACCAGCCAGCCTGGCCAATGGATAACGGGATGTAGAGTTGTAGTTCTAAACATCTGGAGGGCTAAAGATTTCCGAGTCCTAATTTATGTAACTCAGTGGTTCCCAACCTTTTTTTTTAACCAGGGACCACTTGACCATGTTGGAACCAGTCTCCAACATTAGTACCAAAAGAGTTACGAATCAGCTTTTGGTCAACTTTAGATTCAGTTTGGTTATTTGGGGTACTGATTCAGTAAATTGCATTGGATAGACCACATCACCTCTAGTTTCTGATACAGAATATATACCATCTAGTAATCCCCATCTGCTTTCCCACATAAAACCATATTTAATAATCTAGAGCAGATGTGGTCTGTCCAATGCAATTTTCTGAATCAGCACCCCAAAAAACCCCAGGAACAGGCCTAAAATGAAAACTCCAAGGTGTCCCTGCTTCCAGGCACAACACTGAATGGCTTCACTCAGGGAGAGGGAGGAGGAGAAGCAGCAGTCAGGAGGCTTGTTGTTGCGCCTTTTGTAGGTAGTCTGCCTCTCCCCTCCCAATATCCCCATTGCCTATAAGAGGGTTTCCCAGACCAGTTGCTCTCGTTGCAATGGTGTAACGGTGAGTCTGCAGACCATATTTTAGTTCTTGCAAACCACTGGTGGTTCACAAACCACTGATTTAACTGTCCTGTTTAGATTCTTAAACATTGAAAATACATTACTTTGATGGAGTGGGTTTTTTTTTCAATATCTTTATTGAAGAATTTTTTGATACATACAGTAAAATACAGAGTGAAGAAAGGGAGGGGTAGGGAGGGGGGAAAGGGACTATAGGGAGGTAGGGAAAAGGGTGGGGTAGAAAGATGAAAGATAGAGATTGTTGGTTGGTTCCAACTACTTTGATGGAGTGTTAAATGTATGTAAACGTGGATCATTTTGAAAACTTGTGTTTTAAATCTATAAACATAAACCTGTTCTGTTCTCAAAAGAATTTTAATAAATTTAGGGAAAGCCTTGGGAAGTCTTCTGAATCAGAAGGCTACTGTTTAACAACAGCATTACTTAGTATGTTGTAACTGAGGTGTATTTTAAAGGAAGCTGAAATAAAGTACATACAAAGTATGCAATGATTCTTTCATCAGCCAGGCTAAAATGTGTGCTGCACTAAAAAGGATATCTTTCTAATTTCATTTGGTGTCATACTAGAAAAGAGTTGCTATGAGAATTCATGCTCAAGACCAACATTCAGAAAACACAAAAAGAGTAAGGAGGATGGATTTAGAAGTGTGTATTTGTTTTAAATGCTAACAATCCAACTATTTAAAATGTTTCATGCTTTTCTTCTTCTTTGTCTTGAAACAGGAGAACAAGGAAAGAGAGGCCCATGAACTTCAGCAGCTCCAGCGATTAAAGGAGTTGGAGGAGAAACGACGATCATGGGTTGCTGGTGATCTTGGGGCTTTTGGCAGGAGCAGCAGCGAAAGTGATGTTGGGACACTGACAAAGAGAGGGCTAGAAGAATTTCTACCCTTCTTGCAGCACAGGCCCCAGAGCCCTTCCTACAGAAATGCCAGCATCAGGCGCTCCCGTCATTCCTTGGGAGTCACCGCAGACAGGGAGCTCTTGACGTTCTTAGAGACCTCAAAGGGTGAAGAGCCAAACAAGTCCAATAGCCTTCCTCGTGCACATGCTTGTCAGGCAAGAGCAACTGTAGCCTGGATTGAATCTAAAGAACCTGGAGATCTCAATGTGACTGACTTGCACTTAAATCAGGCATCTGAAGAACGCATGGACGGCAGTTATTTCCCATTGCCTCCATCTCAGTCTGATCACATACAGGACCTAGAGGTGTTCGATGGCGCACATGCTAACTTCTATAATGATGAAGATGGTGCTGGTAATGACAACTACACTTTCAATGTGCCTTGTATGGAAGCTGCAGATACACCCCCCTGGGATGTATCTTATGAAGAGAGTGAACTTGTTCCAGGGCTGCAGAAGTTTGACTTCCGCGAACCAAATGATATGGATGACCCATCTGAAGTTAATTTTGAAGTTGGTGAAGGAGATCTGGAGACAATGGATGAGTCAAGCTTGTGTCCTCTTGATCCAGCAACCCGCCCAGTACCAGCCTATAGGAAGTCTAAGGAGGCTCCACATAAGGATGAGCAAGCTACCAAAGGTGCAGGGCATGCTAATGAAGCTCCAAGGCCCATCATTGATAGTCATAGTTCCTCGGGCAATATTTCAGGAATCAAGGCACAAAGACCAGCATTCTGTTTGTCAGATATATCTGATCATTCTTTGACACTTGATCAGTCTGAAGAAAATAATCCAAAGCTAGGTGTCAACAAAGCGAACAGGAAAGATGGCGCTATGGCCCCTCTTGTGAGCAACCTGCAAACAGATGATGGTCTGAGCTCCTTTTCTAATGATAAAGAAGACTCTGGCAGCAAGCCTGGTTTTCTGAAGGAAAAATCGGGGAAAGGCAAAGATGGATTCGGACCAAAGAGAAATTCTCTCAAAGAGAAATCATCAGGTACTACAAAACCCACCACTAATCCTGTAAATCACCCCAGACCTGTCAGAACTCTGAACACATCAGAGAATGCAAGCATGAGGAAAGTGGTACCTATTTCCAGGTCAACAAAAGCAGCTCCTCCTACTTGTACAAAAAAGTCAGAGCCTAAGCCCGCACCTCGAGACACTAGCGTAGCCGAAACACGGCTGTCACGGCGCAATTCCATCAGAGGCATTGCCGATGTTGTGCCAAAACCTCAGTATAAACAGAGCATATCTGTAGAGGAACCAAAATTCCAGCGGGGAACAGCGGCTTCTAGCAGTGGCCATTTTGAGAGGGAGCCACTTCAGCAGAAAGGTTCCTTCAAAAAGCCAAGCTCCAAACCAGTCAGGTACATTCCCAAGTCAAAAAACGATGAAACCAAAATGTGCCGCTCTGTGCCCAAACCGCAGTCACCTACGGAAGTTAACAAAAGCACAACAGTCACCACTCCAAAGACTCCAGCTCCCGTCCCAAGCTTTGCAAGGAATACAGTGGCCTCGTCTTCCAAATATACAAAGGTGGATTTGCCACCACCTTCCAAAGCTCCAGCCCTCACAAGGTCTTTGTCTCAGAGGTTGCCGAGGATGAGAATGACAGCAGCTTCTGATGATGCTAATCCAAAGGAAAACGGTGGAAGCACACTGAAAAGAGCAAACAGTGCGAGAATGCTCAAAAGGAACACTGACAGCAGTGAGCTTCTAAGTGTTAAAGCCGAGCCCATGATAAGGGAACAAATAATAGTGGAAAGATCGGCCTCTCTTCAATGTAAAGACGAAAACCAAACTGCAATAGGAAAACTACTGAATCACTTTTGAAAATAAAAGGGTGTGGGGGGGGGGGATTCTATTCTTTGGCAATATAGAATGTGAAAATGGACTTTTCAACACTGAATATTTCCGTTGTGGAATATCCAGACTGTAATGTTGTATTATTAGCATTACATGCAAGTTAAGGTACATTGTGTGGATCCTGCTGTAGGTCTGAATGGAATGTATTCAAAACTACTGTGATGGGATAGCTATAACAAAGTTTCCTTGCTTTTGGATGATAGTACCTCTACATGCATTTTACATGCTATGGCAAGTCTTCCTCAGCCTGGTGTCCCCTCTTCCTTTATATGGTGGCTCTCGTCCTCTATTGTCCCCAAACCAGCCTGGCTTGAGATGTGTAGGGTATGGGGCCCAGAGATCCAGGGTGGGGAAGACTGCACTAAATGGATGCTTTTGTCTAATGAAAAGAAAGGAAAGCAGAGGAAGGGGATTATGGCCAGTTATGAAATAACTCCTCTTTTCTGGAAATGCAAAATGAACTTCTGTTTAGGGGAAACTGTGAGATATGGATCACTTAACTTCTTTGGGTCCAAGAATAGGTTTGGGTCTATTGCAGAGTCCATTGCTGGCAGTTGGACAGACACACAGCACCGCTGGCTTACAAATGGTAAACAAAGACACTGCTGTTTGAGGGAGGGTTGGGGTTTTGGCCTCATCTAAGTTGTATGTGTACGTAGGAAGACGGGGAAACTCTGCTGGGCAGAAGATTTATTCTCCACAAGTGCGGAAGACTGCTTTGCAGTTACAGAAGGCATTGTCAATGAACTGACTGGTGCTGGAATTAGCAGGGTTAACTGAATGTTATGACTTTCAGAAACCACAAATAGTAGTTTACGGGAAATGACTACAGGTGACTTGACTTCCAAGTCACTCACCTGCAAACCTGCCAGCTTTTGGTATACAGAAGTGCCATATTTATAATATGCACCACAATTAATGCAGTTTAAAACACATGAGGGCTGCAACTTTTCATACAGCACTTTCCCTGCCAATTCTTGTTTCCACTGGTCTTTAACTACTGTCAAATGACTTGAAATGCTGCTATGGCTCTAATGACAAAGAGCCTTTGGTTTCCCTGCTGCCTCCTTTCTTTGTCAAAATGACTGTTGGCATGCAATATGCAGGTTCCTTTTATGCATGACAGAAAGCTTTTTTTGTACAGTAAGCTTTATTTGCTTCACATATGGATTTTAACACTATTTTTAAACTTTTTGATAAGCTTTTTAAAAAAATATTGAAAAATAATTCATTGCAAAATGGTCAGGCTAAAAATGCAAAGGATGCGGAGAACCCTGTTGCTACACGTTCTTGCCTTCCCTTTGGTTCCTTTCCAGGTAAATATTTGTAGGTGGGGACATCAGCCATTGCTTTTTAGTCTTTTATTTAAATAGCTGCCATCTTATTCATTTAGGAAAAGCTTTTTAAAGAAAATCTTGCAGTAGAAATATTTGAGCAAACAATACTGAGTTGGTTTGTTGTAAGTTTTTCAGGCTATATGGCCATGTTCCAGAAGCATTCTCTCCGGACATTTTGCCTGCATCTATGGCAGGCATCCTCAGAGGTTGTGAGGTCTGAGTTGGTTATGCAGCCTTGTCTCCAGCACTCTTCCCACTTGGTTTCCCTTGACCTAACACAGTGTATCAGTCATAGCAAGCCACTTACCCAGTTGTAACAATTGACTTTAAAATTTCACTCAAACCACTGAGCAATTTTACTATTTCTGTTCAGATCCCTTATCGTTTTCCACCCCTTCCCATTTTAGAAATGGTTTCAAAAACTCCTTCCTAGAAAATATACCAGCATTGTAATGCTCTTGTGGCCATGAAACAATTGATCACTTCCCGTGTGATTGATACTTGGCTTCACACTCTTCGTTATAGTAATAAGCTTTTGGACAGAATCATTTTACCTTTGGTTTTACAAACTATCCAGTGTCCATATGCTAAATGCAGTACTCTGTCCATTTGGCCTTGCCTGTATAACTTTTTTTTTGTGCTCATCTGCGAAAGCAGGTGGTGGATTTTTATTACCTTTTGATGGTAGTAAGCTTGAAAAGAAAATAATTTAAATGTTACATGTTTGGAGACTGTAAGTAAATTTCTATATAATAAGTATGTGTAAAAATGAACTGGATGTATTTAAAGGACCATTTATACATTTCTGAGTTTACTTGCTAGTTTAATAAAGTTCCCATTTTATGGGCTTTGTGCTATATTTCCAGTACTTCCATTTGTAATCTCATTTAACAGTCTGGTTGAGGTCGCATGCTGGAGCAGAACACTCTTAATTTGGTGTTTTTTGAAAGGAAATAAATAAATGCTTAAGAAAAGGAACAAATGCATGCTTGGTTGATCACACATATGTAGACCATCTTTCTGAAATTAGTATTGGGATGCCAAGAGGTACAACTTGGGACTACTACCTAAAATTAGAACATGGGTGGAAATCATGGGTGGTTCTCCACATATTGATAGACGGGATCTCCCAATATTCTGGCTAGACAATGGAAGTTCAACAATATCCCCACCTTGATACTAGAACACAATAACTATAGTACCCCCCCCAACCAATGTCTCATTTTCTATGGAAGAAGATGTGAGGAGCCCACAAACCAAAGAGATCTCCAACATCTGGTATTCAGAGCCACAATACTTCTGGTCTCTGAGGTAACATGACAGCCACCATAACTAGTGAGTGGGGCACATCCCCCCAAATACCCAAAATACTCTTCACAGGAAATGGCAAGAAAATAGTAAAACACCTATTTGTATGGTTTCTCACAAATGTACCACCACCTGTTTCATGCTTCTTCATGTTCCCAGAGCTGATCTGGTTCAATTGGCTCCATAGATCTGAGTAGCACATCTGACAACTATTTTTTCCTGGTGTCTTAGTTTGTTGGCCTGTTGGGAGGGGGGGGGAGTATTTGGTGCACTGATTCAGAAAATTACATTGGATAGACCAGTGTTTCCCAACCTTTTTTGACACTTTTAACATTAAAAAAATCCGGGGGCACACCACCAACCAAAATGACACTCTAACACATTAAAGAACGGCTGGAGGATGGTGGCCTGCTGGGAGCAGCTGCTGGGAGTGCCGAAGCCGGGGGAGGAGCCAGGCCGCACCATGCCCCTCCCCCGGCTTCAGCTCTCCCAGAGCTTCTCCAGCCTTGAGGGGACAGTGCCAAGCCAGTGGTGGCAGAGCCAGCACAATGCTGGCTTGGCACTGTCCCCTCAAAGCTGGAGAAGCTGTGGGAGAACTGAAGCCAGGGGGAGGGGGCAGAGCCCGGCCGTGCCTGGCCCCGCCCCCACCCCAGGCTTCAGCTCTCCCACAGCTTCTCCAGCCTTGAGGGGGCAGTGCGCGAGGGGCGGGAGTCATGGGCCCTGTCCCCGGCGCCGCTCTCCAACATGACTCCCGCCCCTCGCTCGCTGAAGCTGCGTGGAGGAGCATCATGAGCGGTGAATGGGCTTCAGTGGGCGGGGCTTCAGTGTGCGGGGCTCCTCGTGGCTTCAGTGAGTGAGGGGCAAGAGTCATTGCGGGAGTCATGGCGGATTGGAGGCGGGTTGGGGAAACGGCCGAAGGAGGCGGCGCCCCGGCCCCTTCTTTTTCTTCGCCACCGCCCGGCCCTTCCTCCTCCTCCCCCAAACAGCAGGAGTTCGGCAGGAGGAGGGGGGAAGGAAAGGGGGCAGAGAGCTTTTCTCGCGGCAGAGCAGGAGGTCCGTCACGGCACACTACTGTGGCGCATCACAGCGGTTGAGAAACACTGGGATAGACCACATCAGCTCTAGCTTCTTAGATATGGTTATCATAGTTTTCTTTGGGCAAGCAGATGATGATTGATAGATTGCATATGTTCTGTATTATAAAAAATAGAGCTGATGTGGGGAAACTAGTACCATTTTTGGAATCGGCAGGCCAAATATATCCAGAAACAGGTCTAATATTTGAGTCACCGCCAGTGTTATCTACTTATCAGAGGCAGCCCAGGGCCACACAGTGAACTGCTGAGGAGATACAAGGAGACTTCGGGTATTGAATTCTACCAAGATCAGATGGCAACTTCAGACAAACTGGGGAAGAAGACAACTCCTGAATGAGGGCTTATCGATACAAATCACTTAGGCATTTCCATGATGATGGCTGAGTCCTCCAAATAAAACAAAATTTCAAACATTTTTTAAATGTCTGAAATGTATATGTTGATTTTGCTTCCAACTATAATAGGAAAGGGTAGAACAATGGGGCAAACGGAGTGCTTTGTTGCTTAGTATGCATCAAGGTCGGAAGAATGTAGTTTTGTGAGTAGAACAGTGAATATTAAGGTCACCTGTTGTCGCATTCCATAATCTCCAGAGGCTTTTCACACACATTTTCCTTCATAACCAGAACAGGTAGCAATTTGAGCTTTAAAGCAAAGCAAAGCTGTGAGCGTTAAAATGCCAAACACCATAACTCTTCTCTTTGAAGCATGGTATATAAGCAGCCTGGCTAAGGCATTTCCTCCATCCCGAGTTTCTGGCTAGGCTTGCCTTTTTAATATTTAAAAGCCAACAAGTCTGAATCTGCTGTTGGATTTGTTCCTATTAGCTTCGAACACCTTATTGGGAAATCTCACTGCACAGCTTGAAGGTGTTTGCTAGGGAATTATGCACTTGTTTGGAGGGCGTGACGGAGGCTTGTGGCACTAATTCAGTCATTTGGTTCAAAATGGAAATAGTCCAAAATACAGATTAAAAACATCTCTTTTCTCACTCACACACAGAGTAAACATCACGACAAAAGCTAGTAGAGTCAGCAGAAATCTATTAAAACTATTGCAGGGGGGAAGAACAGCAATGTCCAAGTTACATGAAGAAATAGCTAAATGCACCTTTAAAGAATGCAACCTTTGAAGCTCAGTGTTTCTCAACCTGGGGGTTGGAACTCTGGCGGGGGAACTTGCGAGGGGGTGTCAGAGGGGTCACCAAAGACCATCAGAAAACATCGGGAATGTGGCGCAGCTGGCTAAGTGTCAGCTGCATAAGATCTCTGACCAGTAGGTCATGAGTTCGAGGCCTACCCGGGTCGAGGTGGGTGCTCGACCTTTAAGTGTAGCCTGCTGTCGACCTTTGCAGCCCGAAAGACAGTTGCATCTGTCAAGTAGGAGATAAAGATACCACATTAAATGGGGAGGCAAATTTTGACTGCTTTATGAGGCCATTGAAGAACTCCAGGGACGCTGAGGAATGCGGAAGGAACAACAAGGGACGCTGGGAACGCTGAGAGATAAGGAGTCCATCAGCTCCCCTGGTGGCCAGACTTTGCCTCTGTTCGTCTATATGTGTGTCTGTGGAAACAGCAGGGATTGTCTGCTAAGTATGTGTACCTGTAATCCGCTCTGATTCCCCTTCGGGGTGAGAAGAGCAGAATATAAATAAAGTGTATTATTATTATTACTTTCTGTTGGTCATGGGGGTTTAGCGTGGGAAGTTTGGCCCAATTCTATCGTCGGTGGGGTTTACAATGCTGTTTGATGGTAGGTGAACTATAAATCCCAGCAACTACAACTCTCAAATGTCAAGGTCTATTTTCCCCCAAACTCCACTGGTGTTCACATTTGGGCATATTGAGTATTCATGGCCAGTTTGGTCTAGATCCATAATTGTTTGAGTCCACAGAGCTCTCTGGATGTAGGTGAACTACAACTCCAAAACTCACGGTCAATGCTCATCAAACCTTCCAGTATCTTCTGTTGGTCATGGAAGTTCTGTGTGCCAATTTTGATTCAATTCCATCATTGGTGGAGTTCAGAATGCTCTTTGATTGTAAGTGAACTATAAATCCTAGCAATCACAACTTCCAAATGACAAAATCAATCCCCCACCCCATCAGTATTCACATTTGGGCATACCGGAGAGCTATGCCAAATGAAAATACATCCTGCATATCTGATATTTATGTTACGATTCATAACAGTAGCAAAATTACAGTTATGAAGTTGCAATGAAAATCATTTTATGGTTGAGGGTCACCATAACACGAGGAACTGTATTAAGGGGTCGCGGCATTAGGAAGGTTGAGTAACACTGCTGTAACCAATGCTGGAGTGAGAAATCTCCCTTAGTATGCAATCTGACAGTGTCTACCTCAAATGTTACAATCCCCAAATGGTTTATTAGTTAAAGGTATGCATTTTCTTGATTCAATTTTTTTTTAAAAAATCTTCTGAAAGTCAACAATTATTTAAGAAATAGCTTAATGCTTTACCAACAATATTTTTTAAAATGACATTAGGATTCAAGTGCATGTCTATGTTCGCCATGTTTATTCCATTTGTGCCAAAAAGTCAAATGCTATTCAATATTAAATAGCAACAAACAAATCTTTTAACAAAAGGCTTAAGGTGAAAGGTCTACACATAGTCCAACTATGACACACACAACCAACAATGAAAGATCATGAACCCAGGACAAGTTATGGAGTTCCCAGCGAACCAAAAAATGAGTAAATAATTTCTACTACTGCTAGTGTTATTTTTACTCAGTAGCCAGTCTCCTGTAAATATATCACCATAACCATTGTTGAAAGCTGAGGACAGGATATAAAGTAGATATGCACTTCAAATGTTTATGTTATCATATTAGCTTTGTTAAAGGAAGTGTGTGTGTGTGTGTGTGTGTGTGTTCACATGCTTTACAACTGCTACAGAATTCAAAAGGTCTAAACTTCCATACACTAGTAAGTTTTCCTGTATTTTGAATTCATCAAATCTTGATCTGTAGATTCCCTTCTGCTTTTCTGTCTTTCTGTCCAATAGCTGCTTCTGTTGGTATTCCTCCAGATGTTGTTGGCTCCCATTAGCCCAGGCATAGGCCCAGATTAACACCTTTTTGCGCCCTAGGCCACACTTTGGAATTACGCCCCCTTTAAACCAACCTCTACCGCACCCCCCCTCCCATCCTTTCATCTGCTCCTCCCCCTTAGGGCCCCACATCCAGCTCTCCCGGTGTGGCCCCACTAGGTCCGCCACAGGAGTTTCCCTCTCGGCAGGCATTATGGATGCAGGCATGGGGGAGGAGCCTCCTCCCCAATGCTGGGGCTTGAGGCACTTGGCTCCTACCCGGTATCGAGGATTGCACATGCGTTGTAGTCAGCAGCTATACCGATGCTGCGCTTCTTCCCGATACCGGGACTTGTCACGTTGGGCTTCTCTCCTGTACTGGGGCTTCTCTCTCCCATAAGGAGGAATCTCCTCCTTGTGTTGGAGGAGGAATACCAGCTTTCATGGTGTTAGGGCATGCGCAGACTGCGCAATGGAGTTTCCTGTACTTGCACTGAAGGAGCCAGCAAATGGATGCTGTCGGCATCGAGGGAGTTAATTGTTCCTCCTGTCGACGTCGACGCCAGTGTCGAGAGCCCCTGCGCTTACGCCGTTTGCGCAACAATAGCAGAGGCAGGAGCTGGTATTCAGGAAAAGGCAGGGGCACCACCGAAAAGGAGGACCTTCAATATCATTCCTTCCTCATCTCCATGCACGTTGCATTTTTATTTGTTTCAACATATTTTTTTGGTCCGTGATCTGCGCCCCACCTCCCTCGGCTTGCACCTCTAGGCCATGGCCTAGGTTGGCCTTATGGGTAATCCTGGCTTGCATAGGCAAACTTCAGCCATGCAGGTGTTTTGGACTTCAATTCCCACAATTTCTAACAGCCAGTAAACTGGCTGGAATTTTTGGAGTTGAAATCCAAAACACTTGGAGGGCCGAAGTTTGCATATCCCTGCATTAGCCCCTGCCAGCAGGGATAGTGATTAGGGTTGATGGCAATTGGAGAACTAGTAGGCCAAAGGTTCCCTGTTCCCAATGCACAATATAATAAAAGTAAAGGTAAAGGTTTCCCCTTGACATTAAGTCTAGTCGTATCCGACTCTGAGGGGTGGTGCTCATCTCCATTTCTAAGCTGTAGAGCTGACATTGTCCGTAGATGTCTCCAAGGTCATGTGGCTGGCATGACTGTATGGAGTGCTGTTACCTTCCCACCAGAGTGGTATCTATTGATCTTCTCACATTTGCATGTTTTCGAACTGCTAGGACGGCAGAAGCTGGAGCTAACAGCGGGAGCTCACCCTGCTCCCCGGATTCAAACTACCAACCTTTCGTTCAGCAGCTCAGCGGTTTAACCTACTGCACCACTGGGGCTGCACAATCTATCCCAGTGGAATTACTTCATAACACATATACACCAATATGTGTACCTAGGAAAGAGTCAATTGCTATTCTTTCTGACATCTTGTCTATATCCTCCAACTGCTCCAGCTTGGCAGGGACAGTCCCAATTAATGCTCAGTTTTCTCTTTTTCAGTTGCTTTAAAAATGTCAGTTTCTCTCTCCTCCCATTATCTCTCTTTGTCTACAGCTTACTTCCACTTCCTATTTGGCTCAGGCAAAAGCAAATTGTCGCAGCATCCCTTAGCTTGGTTCTTCGCCATTAACTATTGCCCTCTTCTCACTGCTGTTGCTTAGCCACATGTGTTCTCGTTTTCATCTGTCAAATGTTAGAGGCTAAACTCAGCTGACATCTTGTCCAAGTAAGATTTTGCTATATTATAAATACTTGATGAGACTGTATTGAGAGACATAGCTTCGTTAAAGGTAAAGGTAAAGGTCTCTCCTTGATATTAAGTCTAGTCGTGTCGGAATCTGGGAGGTGGTACTCCTCTCCATTTCTAAGCCGAAGAGCCGGCATTGTCCAGAGACACCTCCAAGGTCATGTGGCCATGGAGCACCGTTACCTTTCCGCAGAAGCAGTAATAAAAATAATAATAATCTTTATTTATACCCCGCCACCATCTCCCCGAAGGAACTCGGAGCCCAAGCAATTACAATAAGGCAAAATAAAATGCATACAAAACAGACAATAACATCAGATAAAAATACTTAACAATAACATAATACAATAAAATAGTGACAATAACATAATAACAATGTTATGAACTAATAGAAGAATTATTTAAGGGCGAGCTAGGCCAGATGCAAAGGCTAAAAATAGTAAAACCCGTGTGTGAGATAGATAGATAGATAGATAGATAGATAGATAGATAGATAGATATAGATAGATAGATTACCGTTGTCTAGTGAGAAAGCTCGGGTGGGATGAACAGTGAGGTTAATTTCCACTAAGGGGTGAGATAAAGTGCATTAGAAAGACAAATTGGCACTGGGACGGTACCTGGCATATGAATTAGTTATTCATTCTTCAAAAGCACACCAGAAAGCCCAGGTCTTTAAACTTTTCCTAAAGGCAGCTAGGGTGGGTGCTTGCCTAATCTCCCTGGGGAGCGAGTTCCAGAGCCGAGGGGATACCACAGAGAAGGCCCTCTCCCTCAGCCATGCTTGTGATAGAGGCAGGAGTGAGAGGAGGGCCTCCACCGGAGATCGAAGGGATCATGCAGGTTCGTAGGAGGAAATGAGATCACGAAGGTAGGCAGGTCCCAAACCGGTACTTATTGATCTACTCACATTTTGATGTTTTCTGATAGGTTGGCAGAAGCTGGGGCTAACAGCAAAAGCTCACCCCACTCTGTGGATTTGAACCACCAACCTTCCGTCAGCAAGTTCAGCAGCTCAGCGGTTTAACCCGCTCACCACGGGGGGCTACCTTTGAGACTAACAGAGAAAGAATCTGATGAAGTACACTTAAGTCTTTTATTTCAGTTACTCTCGAAGACGCTATAAGATTGCTTTGCTTATTGACCCAGACAAATAAAGCTATGACTTTGAATTCCTGAAAATGGTTGCATCAGGTGGAACTTTAGAGAAACACTTCTCTGGCCAATTTTCCTACACTGGACGTTTTTTAAAAAATCAAATGCCAACTGACCTTGGGAAAGAGATTATAGCAAAGAGACTTCAAACTACGAAACTCTCCCTCCTAAAGTGGTAACTTCCTTTCCTTTGTTGCTCATTCCATGTGACTTGGATTGTGGATTTCAATGCAAAGATAACCATTAGCATAGTGACCTCATGTTGGGAGAGCTCTTGAAAGCCTTGAATCCCTTCAGTGTTTGCAGGGGCAGAGCTGCAGAAACTGTCAGTTGAGATTCCCGCCCATGGGAAAGAGTGTGGGAAAATGCCATGTTAACATTATGGCTTTGTTAGAAAAGGCGGCATTGCATATTTCCCTTCCTGCCCTGTTCTAAGGAGATTCAGCACTTTAACTTAAACAGAAGAGACATGAGCCATGTCAAATTAAAAGACTACTTTCAAGTGGCTACTTGTGTTGGAACATACAAGCCGGTCACTACGAAATGATTGAAAGGGAAAGCAATATTGTAAAGCTGCCTCTGCTGTGGCAGGAGCGACAATAATTGCAACCGCAAAGTACCAAAATAAAAATGGCAGGCAGAATAAATACAATTTTGTCTATAGTGGTTTTTATTTTGCGCTTCATTCTTTTCTATTGATTGGAGAAAAGTTGGCAGGACCTTCCACTCTACACAATTCTCTCTCAGCATTACTTCGCGAACGAAGATTCTTAGGAAGGACATCCCACGCTTTTTACAAGCGCATTGATGACTAAAAAGGCCAATCTGAGATAGGCAAGTTCGGTTGCAGAAAGCACAGCAGAAAGTCTCCTTGGGTGATGTTGTTTCCAAGTTGCGGTTCTTTCTGTGTTGTCGTTTCTCTTCGAGACCCATTCGGCGTGTCTTTTCGAAAGAGGCCTCAGCATTGTGGATAGTGTGTCTCCATGCCTCCCGATGTGAGGCCAGGGTGGACCATTGTTGGTGATCAATCTGGCCGAGCCTGAGATGTTGCTTTAGGGAGTCCTTATATCTCTTTTTGGGCGCGCCTCTCTTGCGCTGACCCGTGGCGAGTTCACCATAGAGTAGTATCTTTGGGAGGTGGTGGTCCTCCATCCTAGAGACGTGCCCTGCCCAACGCAGCAGTGTTCTCAATAGCATGGCCTCAACGCCATGCTATTGGAAAAGGTACAGAAAAGGGCAACAGAAAGGGGCAACAAAAATGATCCAAGGAATGGAGCGGCTCCCTTATGAAATCAAGTTGCAACGCCTTGGTCTTTTCAGCCTTGAAAGATGGCATTTAAGAGGTGACTTGATCGAAGTGTATAAAATCATGCATGGGATAGAAAGGGTGAATAAAGAAAAATTATTTTCTATGTCACAAAACACTAGGACTAGAGGGCACTCCCTGAACCTCCAAGGTAGGAAAATTAGGACTAATAAAGGGAAATATTTCTTCACCCAGAGGGTCATTGGGTTATGGAATTTACTTCCAGAAGAGGTTGTGACAGCTGTCAGCCTGAACAACTTCAAGGCAGGATTAGACAGATTCATGGATACCAAGTGTATCGGTAGTTACTGAAAAGGACATTCAAGTGCCACCTTGGAGTTGGTTGAGGTAGGCAGGATACCCTGGCTACTGGATGTGGGGGTCGGGAGCAGGTCAGGGTTTTGCCCTCCCTTCTGCTCGAGATCCCCATGTACAACTGGTGGGCCACTGTGTGATACAGAATGCTGGACTAGATGGGCTGAGGTCCGATTCAGCATGGCTCTTCTTATGTTCTTAACGCTGGTGATCCCTGCTTGCTCAAGGACAGCAACATTCGTCACATAGTCAGTCCAGTGTACATTTAGGATTGTGTGAAGACAGCGCTGATGAAAGCATTCAAGGAGTCGTAGGTGTTGGCGATTGGTGACCCATGTTTCAGACCCATAGAAGAGAATAGACAGTACGATAGCTTTGTACACACTGATTTTGGTGCTTTGCCTCGGGTGCTTGTTGCTCCAGACTCTTTTGTGAAGCCTTCCGAATGCACTCTATGCCTTTGCTAATCTGTGATCTATCTCTTTATCAATCTTGGCATCTGAAGAGATGATGCTTCCCAGGTAGGTGAACTGCTGAACGGACTTAAGCACAGATTCGCCTATGCTGACGTGGGGATGATGGTGTTCTTCCTGTGGTACGGGCTGGTAGAGAACTTCCATTTTCTTCAGGCTGACTTCCAGCCCAAACAGCTCTACAGCTGTTACACAATTTTAACACTAAGATCCCGCTATAACTGCCATGTCTGCATGTTCTGGTATCCTGGGATTGGTAGATTTCTTTTATTATAGTAGATCTCTCCAATTAAGAATTCTAAACCTTTGGTCCTAAATTGTTAATCTCGGGATTCCATAAGATGGAACAATGGGAGTTAATGTGGAATCTGCTGCACAACTGTGTAATATGCGTCAATCAATATATTAGTTTAGAGCAGTGGTTCTCAACCTGTGGGCCCCCGGGTGTTTTTGGCCTTCAACTCCCAGAAATCCTAACAGCTGGTAAACTGGCTAGGATTTCTGGGAGTTGTAGGCCAAAATACCTGAGGACCCACAGGTTGAGAACCATTGGTCTAGTGATTGGAGGGCCAAGGAGGAGGCCATAAATTCCTGTCCGTTCTTGTTTATTCATTCAGTCACTTCCAACTCTTTGTGACCTCATGGACCAGCCCTTGCCAGAATTCCCTGTCAGCCGGGGCCACCCCCATTTCCTTCAAAGTCAAGCCAGTTACTTCAAGGATACCATCCATCCATCTTGCCCCTGGCCAGTCCCTCTTCTTTTTTCCTTCCTTTCCCCCCAGCCCAGCATCATTGTCTTCTCCAAGCTTTCCTGTCTTCTCATTATGTGGCCAAAGTACTTCATCTTTGCCTCTAATATTCTTCCCTCCAGTGAGCAGTCAGGCATTATTTCCTGGAGTATGGACTGGTTTGATCTTCTTGCGATGCAAGGCACTCTGAGAATTTTCCTCCAGCACCACAGTTCAAAAGCGTCTATCTTCCTTTGCTCAGCCGTTCTTATGGTCCAGCTCTCTCATCCATAGGTTATTGCGGGGAATACAATTGCTTTAACTATGTGTATCTTCATTGCTCCCGCTTGTTTTTGCTGCAGATGGATTTTTGTACCATCAAGGCCCTTACAGTTACGTACTCCTGAAGGTACCAAAGGTATCAAAGAAAAACAGATCTGAGCACAAGTCTAGTATACATGTGCCTTCCAGCCACATGTTGATTCATAGAATCATAGAGTTGGAAGAGACCTCATGGGCCATCCAGTCCAACCCCCTGCCAAGAAGCAGGAAAATTGCATTCAAAGCACCCCCGACAGATGGCCATCCAGCCTTTGTTTAAAAGCATCCAAAGAAGGAGCCTCAACCACACTCCAGGGCAGAGAGTTCCACTGATGAACAGCTCTCACAGTTAGGAAGTTCTTCTTAATGTTTAGATGGAATCTGTTTTCTTGTAGTTTGAAGCCATTGCTCCGCTTCCTAGTCTCCAGGGCAGCAGAAAACAAGCTTGCTCCCTCCTCCCTATGACTTCCATGTCAGGGCCGTAGCCAAGATTTTGATTTGGGAGGGGCTGAGTTTGATTGGGGGGGGGGGGTGAATCTGAGTGGGAGAGGGTCTACCCTAGCAAACCTTTTGTATTGTTATCCCAATACCTCAATGCATATGGGATATATTGAGCATGGTGATCAGATCATGATATAAATACACATGACAGTTTAAATAATGTACCAGTAAGGCCTTATCGCGGACCACCCTGAGAATTTCGGGGGGAGGCTGAAGCCCCCCAAGCCCCCCCCCATGCCTGCCTGACATAGTTATACATGGCTATCATATCTCCTCTCAGCCTTCTCTTCTTCAGGCTAAACATGCCCAACACTTTAAGCCGCTCCTCATGGGGCTTGTTCTCCGGACCCTTGATCATTTTAGTCACCCTCCTCTGGACACATTCCAGCTTGTCCACATCTCTCTTCAGATGTGGTGCCCAGAATTAGACATAATATTCCAGGTGTGGTCATGGATTTCACAGGGTTTTCCTTAGTTAGTGAATACTCAGATGTGGCTTTGCCAGCTCCTGAAATACAGCTCACAACAGCCAATATGTTTTGATTGTCTTCCATCCAAATGCTAATTAGGGCTGACCCTGCTTAGCTTCCAAGATAGACAATATCTGGAGCCATTAGTGAGGTATTTCCCATAGCAGGCATAACGTACTTTTGTTGCATAACTCAGCTTTCTGTCCCAAGAGCCAAGCACCTGCCCTATTTGTTCTCCTGAATGCAAAGATTAAATGGTACGATTTCCATTGCTTGTTTATTCACCTTAATTGAATGCTGATCAATGCCCAGACCTGATTTATGTTCAGTATTAAGGGCTACTGAACAGATAATCAGTATAATCATTTGCATGGGATTGTTGAGGACTTTTATTGCAAGCCTGCTTTTGAGGTGGATCTAGATCAGGCCTGGGCAAATTTCGGCCCTCCAGGTGTTTTGGACTACAGCTCCCACAATTCCTAACAGCCGGTAGGCTGTTAGGAATTGTGGGAGTTGTAGTCCAAAACACCTGGAGGGCTGAAGTTTGCCCAGGCCTGATCTAGGCTTATATTCTCCAGAGCACACAAGTGGAATCCTGATCATCCAACTGAGATGTTGGGAAATATTTGTCCCAGCACAAGGAGTGGGCTGCTCATATAATCCATATCACAGCTGGAAACTTTTCTATACTGATTACACCCTACCTAATTAGAGTTTTGGAGCTTTTTATATATCCATTGATATTATTTTCTCAAGGTCGCTGCTTCAGCCTCACCACTAGTATTTTTTGAAAGCAAAGTAGTTAAGGATTCTATTTTCATTTTATTGTAAAGCTCATAAAGCATGTAGCGATATTTTTAGACTGTTTACATAGATAAATTGTGTTTTTTCCCTAGCTGTTATTTTGCTTTGCTTTTCTGTTATTCCAACCCTTCCTTTAACTATGTCCAGGGACAGTTTCCTTCCACTCACATTCCACATATTGTCTTTTCCCTCACCATCCATCCCTCATCAGCCCTGCTGCTGTACCTTACTCTTTCTGTGTACATATTGGAATATTCCACCTCACCGTACAGCCTCCTCTTTCACCACACCAGTCAACATAACTTGTGTGCCAACTGCGCCCGTACCTTGGGAAGTCTGCTTGGCCACGGTAGTTCACGCTCTGGTTTCATCCTGTATAGATTACTGCAACAATCTCTATGTGGGGCTGCCTTGGAAGACTGTTTGGAAGCTTCAATTGGTCCAACGGACAGCAGCCAGGTTGATAACTGGAATGGCACTCAGGGAATGCACAACTCCTTTGTTGCGCCAGCTCCACTGGCTGCCAGTTTGCTACCAAGCAAAATTAAAAGTGTTGGCTTTAGCTTTTAAAGCCCTAAACAGTTCTGGCCCAGCTTACCTGTCCGAACGCATCTCTCCCTATGAACCATCAAGGTGTTTAAGATCATCCAGAGAGGCTTTGCTCTCGGTCCCGACTTCTTCGCAGATCCGATTGGCGAGGACGAGAGACAGGGCCTTCTCAGTGATGGCCTCTCGGCTATGGAACACCCTTCCTAGGGACATTAGATCGACCTCCTCCCTAACATTTCGAAAGAAAGTTAAGACCTGGCTATTCGAGCAGGCATTTGCAGATGCAATATAGCTGTTTAATTAAGATTTATGGAATGATATAACGATGCGACGGAAAATGATTTTAATGATGAGACGCTGAGAATTGTATTTTATGGTTTAAATTGCTAATCGATTTCTGTTTTTATATGGTTATTGTATTAATGGTTTTTGATTGTATTTTATATTTGGGCATTGATTGCTATATGTAAACCGCCTCGAGTCGCCTTCGGGCTGAAAGGGGCGATATAGAAATATAGTAAGTAAGTAAGTAAATATATAAATATTTTTTTGAAGTGCTTCATGTTTTGAATTAAACTTTAAATCCAGTCCCATCACCAGTAGACATCTCTGGGATCCTTTCTTTGTCTTTCCAGCATGGAAAGATGTCTGGAGATACTTAATTCATTGACTTTGCAGCTAGGACCCAATGTCTGCATAATTCTATCAATCAACTTTTTGGACTTTCTTTGTTTCCAGCATTCCATTGCTACACACCCAGGGGTTGGAGCAGGCCCTGAAGACCTCTATGTCCATGGAACCACCTCCTCCAGCCTATTGGAAGCCCCAGGCCTTCCTGCCCAGCTGGGAGGAGATCCCTGGACACATCTTCACCACCCCCTCCAATCAGGGCATGCACCAGTTAAGGCCCACCTTTCAGCCAATCAGAGGCCAGGAAAATGCCTTCTCGCTGCTAGCCAATCTGGTGGAAGGGAGGGAGGTTCAAAATGTTACAATGATAATGCACGAAGACTCTTGTATATAAAATGCCTGCCCATGATTATGTTTTTACGCTTGTACCTTTTGAGCACCAGTTGCTGTGCAAATGCCCCCTCTGTGCAGATTGAATAAAGTCTCTGTTGTTTGCCTTCAGTCTGGTAAGATCCTTGATTCCTGTTCTGGACCATCCATAGTTAGCTAAGCTTGCCAGGTGTCGCTCAATTTTCAGGGGGCTTTGAAAAACTTCAAATTTCCACCATCAGCATCTGACACGTCATTCCTTTCCCCCCCCAATCAAAATTCTGGCTACAGGCCTGATCCCATACATAACACTATTCAACGCCTCATACAAAGAGCAGAATAAATTTTATTTATCCAATATGTGAGAACCAGGTATATCTCTGCCAGAAAACTTCCTTGCTTCGGGTGAAATTCCATAAATGCACACATAAAAATGTATCTCACAGAGTTGCAGTGACAGGAAAAGCTACATTGGCTGAATGTCACTTTGTATGCAGCTGCTTGAATAATACTGGCTTTCAATGAAGAAGCTAGTAACCTGGTTGGTCCTGTTTTTCATGGTACAAATTTCAAAAATGGGTTGAGTCTCTGAATTTATGCAGCGATACAGCATTTTAGCAAGGCAACTGCTTTCCCCAGGAGAGGCCCGTGGACATACAAAGTCCTTAAATTGCCTGTGCTGTGTTCAAATGCATATTAAGAGACATGATAGGGTACTAAGAATATGAGAATACAGGATATGAGGAGAGGAGAATCTGTTTTGCTGTGGAGGATCTGTGCAGGCAATAGTTATGCAGATGGGAATTGTGTGCTTCCAACCCACCACTCACTTCTCTAATCCACCCCTCATTTTTTCCTCCCTTCTTTGTTTACTCCACACCCCAAATATAGCAACATAACAACAACAACAACAACTTTGTGTTTATATCTTGCCTCCATCTCCCTGACATGAGGCCAAGTCCAAGCAACAGAGTTAAAAACGTAGCACATAACATCAATTTAAAACAATGTAAACAACATTATAACAAAATATAAAACAAGTATCAAAACCAACAACAATAGAATAATTCAAGTATCAATACAGATGGGTGGACTGGTGCATAACAACTCAAAAGATAGGGCTAGTGAATAAAGTGCATAGGTCATGTAGCAGCATTAAGGATAAGAGCAATATAACAGGTCATTCTAACTTTGGATACATACAGCAATAGTAAAGTGTGAGGCCAAGTTATCAAGGGAATTGTCTAGTCAAATGCACAACGGAACATCCAGATCAGTCTTACTGAAGATCTGAAATAATTGCAAGGGATTTTTTAAAAGCAGGCTGAGAGTTTCAAGTTCTACAATTAATGTGATATTAATCAAGTTTTATTTGATACTTAAACCATAGGTTTTTCACATATAAGGCAAAAATATTTACTTAATCATAGGTTACTAACTGGAGCGGCTTACAGGGAGCATACAACTCCCATGTTACACCAGCTCCACAAGTTGCCATTGTGCTACCGAGCACAATTCAAAATGCTGACTTTGGCCTATAAAGCCCTAAACAGCCCCGGCCCAATTTACCTTCCGAATGCATCTCCCTCTATGAACCATCACGGAGATTAAGATACTCCAGGGAGGCTCTGCTCTCCATCCCGCCACTGTCACAGGTGCAATTGGTGGGGACGAGAGACAGGGCCTTCCTGGTGATTGCCCCTTGGATATGGAAATCCCTTCCTAATGAGATTAGATCAGCCCCTCCCTCCTGTCCTTCAGAAGGATGGTAAAAACTTGGCTGTGGGATCACGTTTTTGGGACAGTGCAATAAGGTCAGCAATAGGAAACCTCACTATGCCAACTAGATTCGATGAGGGCGACCAAGACGGTTTTAAATAGTGAATTTTAACGTTGAGATAATTTTTCCCAGGATTTAATGTTTGCTCTTTGTATGTTGTGCTCCACCCTGAGTCCCCTTTGGGGTGAGAAGGGTGGAATATAAATGTTTTAAATAAATAAATAAAGTTTCATAGGAAACCTACACCATGCCCCTTCTAAAATAGCTTGGCAACCAGAGGTTAAAATAAAGGTTGTTGTTGTTTTTGTCATATTTATATCCTGTTTCAAGTTGGTTTATGAAATGAAAAACAGTGGTTTCATGTTTATTTAAAAGTAGAGTAGAGGTACTTCAACTCCCATCATCCATGGTCCATCCTCCTTCAAATTGCAGCAGGATGTAGAGTGGGTCATGGTGACTCTGTGTGCCAAGTTTGGGCTTTATTGGTGATTGGATGAGGGTTGTATTTTTTTCAGGAAGTGAGTGAAGGTACTGCAAGTCCCATCATCCATGGTCCATCCTCCTTCAAACTGCAGTAGGATGTAGAGTGGGTCATGAGTACTCTGTGTGGCAAGTTTGAGCCTGGTATGTGATTTGTAGGGGCTACAGTGTTCTGTGGGAATTGAATCGGGTGATGGTACTGCAAATTCCATCATTTGTGGCCCATCCTGCCCTAAACCACACCAGGTTGTAAAGTGGGCCATTGGGCCTCTGTGTGCCAAGTGTGGTCCTGATCCGTCATTGGTGTGGGCCACAGTGCTCTAAGCAAGTGAGTTAAAGTACTGCAAGTCCCATCATCCATGGTCCATCTTCCTTCAAAGTGCACCAGGATGTAGAGTGGGTCTTGGGGGTTCTGTGTGCCAAGTTTAGTCTTGTTCTCTCATTGTTGGGGACCGCAAAGTGTTTTGGACTTAAACTCCCACCATGCCTGACTGCCTCAGGCCTTTTCCTTACCCCCCTCTGCCACTTAAGAGTGTTGGAATGTTGGAGGTGGCTGGCTAATCAGGAGTCCGTACGCAAATTCTCCCTCAGTGGCAACTAATCCTCTCTCTGCCTCCTTGGAGTATTGGAATGTTGGCTGGTTGGCCAATCAGAGGCGTTATGCAAATAATCCCACAGTGGCAAGCAATTGGAATGCTGCCACATATCCGCCCTTTGCAAACATACACGCATACAAATATTCTCTTTTATTATAACTATAGATAGATATAGATAATATGTTACATGTAGCAATCCATTCAAGGCACAAGAGCATTACTTTTGCACAATAATGTAATAACCAGTCATTTTGATACATTATCACACCAGGGATTTAAAGCTGGCAGCTCTGCATTCCTGCTGCCTTCAGAATTCTGGGAAATGTAGTTTAGGGCAGGGCCTTTTAAATTCTCAGCTACAGAGGCCCTCACATTCCCAAATCACTTTCCCAGAATTCTGCAGGCAACAGAAATGCGGGACTGCCTGCCTTAAAGTCCCTGGTGTGATAACGTGGTGAGAGAAACATTGTGTGTAATGTGTAATCTTTCACATTACTTATACAAATTTGCTTCAAACAGCAAATTGCAAGGAATATCCTGCCCTCGCCACCCCCAACAAAAAGCTTCTCAAAAATAACAAGTATCCCTCTCTTCTAAAATAACTATAAAGCAGCACATTAGTAATATGTTGGCAACCTTCCTCTAAAAACAACAAGTGCATCACTTTGTATGAACAAATGCTAATGTGTTATTTTTAACAATCATATTCCAAACTCTGGAGTGGAAATGACATCATACTTTGGAAAATATACTAGGAAGCAGACTGAAAGAAAGCTGGTATCATTACAAGCCTGTTGGAAGGGAATTGTTACTGCCATATTGAAGAACAGGCTGTTCTACTTTCTTGGGCATAATAGCTACCTTCAGGGTTTAACTCAAGGTAAAAAGAACAGACAATGTTCTTTCACTTGCCTTCACCTGGAGACAGATGTCAAAATATTTAATTCTGAAACACAGAAGCTGGCACAGTCTTGGTTGGTTTTGACAGATCTTTAATGTGCAAAAGAAATGTAAGTGGAAAAGTATGCAACGACTGAATCTCATAATGCCACGTGACGTGAAGCATCCTTCTCGTTGTTGCTGTGTGTGCTTTCAAGTAATTTCCAACCTATGGCAACCTTAAGGCAACCCCAACACAGGAGTTTCTTGGCAGGATTTGTTCAGTAGAGGTTTATCATTTCCTTCTGCTGAGGGTGAGAGAGTATAATTTGCCCAAAGTCACCAAATGGGTTTCATGGTCCTTGGTCTCCAGAGTTGTAATCAGTATTCCACTGAATTCTAGGAAGTGTTTCTAGGTTTAGAGAAGTGTTTCTCTAAATCTAGAAACACTACAAGTGTTTCTACGTGTTTCTAGGTTTAGAGCTATAGTGTGGGAAATAGGCTAGGTGAAGAGAATCTAGGAATCTCTAGCTCACAAGTGTCAAATCCAAGGCCCGCCATGTCATTTTATGTGGACCGTGAGGCTCTCAATGTCAGGGCAACATAGATACTAGGCATGAGAAAAATGAAACGGAAATTAAAAGGATTCGTTAGTGATTCGTATGTAATGGGACTTTTGAGCTTTACGGATCGCTGTCGCGAACCCGGAAGTAGACTTTCTTTTACGACACTTTGCGGCGCCATTTTTGTATCTGGGTCGTAAAGCATTCGTATGGTTTCTTTGCCCTTAGTAAGCGTGTTTTGTCATTGGCTGATGGATACCAGGTGGTACCATCACCCCACCATCTCTCCACCTTTCCTTTAGCCAATCAGAGGCGAAGAAACATGGATGGGGTGAACGAGGGCCTCCTCCTCCTCTCTCGCCAATGGCAGGGCGGCGAGAGAGGAGGAGAAAGGCCCACCGCGCCCCTCTCTGCCTCTCTCTAGCCCCGATCCATGCATCCATGGATCGGGGCTAGAGAGAGGCGAGGGGGGTGAGCGAGGGCCTCCTCCTCCTCTCTCACCAATGGCAGGGCGGCAGGAGAAGAGGAGAAAGGCCCCGCGCCCCTCTCTGCCTCTCTAGCCCCGATCCATGCATCCATGGATCGGGGCTAGAGAGGCGAGGGGGTGAGCGAGCCTCCTCCTCCTCTCGCCAATGGCAGGGCGGCGAGAGAGGAGAAAGGCCCGCGCCCCTCTGCCTCTCTCTAGCCCCGATCCATGCATCCATGGATCGGGCAGAGAGAGGCGAGGGGGGTGAGCGAGGGCCTCCTCCTCCTCTCTCGCCAATGGCAGGGTGGCGAGAGAGGAGGAGAAAGGCCTGTCAGATTATTGCATTTTGAATAGCAATTCATGAGTCAGCACAAGATATATTTTCGCAGTTTGAGATGACCTGCAGTGTGACATGTTTGACACCAGATGGCGCTGTCTCAAGACTGCTAAATGGAACCTTGAGGAATGTCAGTTACAAAGTGACAGTTGGGATTTGTCAGTTGGGATTTAATATCTGTGAGGAAAGGATGTTTAGAAAGGTAGCTGTGATGGCTGTTGTTTTTCGATGTTTTGCCAGTTATTGTCAAATACAATTTCAATACAAAGTTATATATTTACCTTGTGAATTGAATGAGAGTTTCATCATTCACTCGAACAGAGACTGGAGTTTTTGGGCCGATGAGGAATTAAACTTCTATATTTCTGTTGCCTATCCGCTGTGACATAAATACTCAACGCCGAAGAGGTTATGGGCCCAGATCCCAGATCCCAGAACACAGAATCCAGAATTGCAGAGGCACAGAGATACTATATAACCCATAATTCATAGAAAAAGTTTTTGAATAACACTGCAAATTGCAGCAGAAGTCGCTGTTTACCTCAGTGTTAGAGAAAAAAAGCTGAAGTGAATTTTTGCCAGGAGCATCTGTAGTGTGAAGAAAGATGGCATTATTTGGAGCACAGCATCATTTAGAAAAACTCAGAGGCAGCTCAAATTATTTAATATGGGCTACCAAAGTGCGAGCAGTTTTGGCAAAGGAGGAGCTGCTATCCTGCCTAACACATAGACCTATTTCTGATGCAGAAAGGTTGAAAGATGGCAAGGCAAGGGCTACCATCATCCTGTCAGTTGACGATAGGCACCTCACATATTTAGCTCTGGAAGAAACAGCCGCTGACTGTTGGAAAAGGCTTGAAAAGCTGTATCAGCAGGCTACTGGAGGCTCAAAAGTTTTATTGAGCAGAGAACTGTTTTCACTGAAGCTTCTGTCAATGGAAGATTGTGCCAGAGAGACTCATTTGAGTAAAATGCTGAGCCTATTTAATGATTTAGCAGCAAGGAGCACCAATTTTACAGAAGATCAGAGAGGCTTAATTCTACTAAGCAGTTTGGGGCAGAGCTACAACTCATTCATTGACTCCATGCAATCTGTGAAAGAAGAGGACATCAACTTCGACTTAGTTTCGACTAGATTGGAGAACTGGGCTTGTTACAGAAGAAATGCCCAGCAACTTTCAACGGAGAAGACGGTCAACAAAGGCTTCAGTATGAAGAGGAAAGAGACAATCCAGTGTGATATCATCTGTTACATTTGTAATAAAAGAGGGCACAAAGCTAGACAATGCCATCAGAACAAGTTTAAGAAGAGTGAATCAGCACAGAGCAAGAAAGAACAGATCAACAATTCAAGAAAAGACTCTGATTCAGGCTGTCTGTTGATGAGTTTACAATGTAACAATGATTTTATTCCTCAGGTACCCTGGATTATTGACTCTGGGAGTGCAAAGAGTTTTGTTAAGGATATTAAATTGTTAGAGAGAAGGAACCTTTATCTGGTTCTATGCAAAGTTGTGTGAGTCTAGCCAATGGTCAAAGGTGCAAGGTTTTAACAAAGGGAGAAGTTGAAATTGGTCAACTTAGTCTAAAGTTAGACAATGTTTATTTAGTTCCTGAGCTAGAACACAATGTTCTAGGGTGAAACAACTTGCAGACCATGGTTTATCCATTGTGTTTGAAGGGAGTTATGTAAAATGAGTAATAAAAATAAAGGTATGTATAAGAAAGTAAAATTTCAAAATGGTTTCTATAGAATGAATGCTAGTAATAAAATGTCTACAAATAGTATTCAGAGTTTGGAAGGGAAACCTCTGCATGGTGACAGATGTCTGCACATGCTACACAGGAAGTTTGGCCACATGAACTATAATATGATTAGAAAGACTGCACAGCTAGTAGGCATTCAAATACCAGAATGCAGAAATTATTTAGAGTGTGCTGTCTGTAACAAAAACAAAGTTAAAGGCTTATCCTGTTGCCAAAAGGAGTGATAGAGTAACAACTAAGATACAGTTAGTGCACATGGATCTAGCTGGACCTTTTCCAAAGAGTATTGGAGGGAATGTATTTCTACTAGTAATAGTAGATGATAGGTCTCGATTTGGCTTCGTTTACCCTCTGAAAGGTAAATTTCAGGTGTATGAAAAATTTATTGAATGGTACAATTTTGTGAAGAACCAATTTCCTGATTTGACTGTTAAACAAGTTCAATCTGATAGAGGAGGTGAATTTGTGAATGAAAGACTTAAGAATTTTTTTAAGGATAAAGGAATTTGGCATAGGAAAACAAATCCGTGTGTATCAAAAGAAAATGGAATTGCGGAGCGTCGCTTAGGTGTAATTCAAACCATGGTAAAATCAATGCTTGAGGATGCACAAATGTCCAAAGGTTTTTGGGCAGAAGCAGCTAACACTGCCAATTACGTGCTGAATAGGTTATGGACCTCAAGTGTAAATGAAATCCCATTCTATTTGTTTTATGGAAGACATCCAAAGGTGGATCATTTTCAAGTATTTGGTGCACATGCAAATGTCTTAATTCCTATACAGCAAAGAGACAAAAGAGATCAGCATTGGGTAAAGATGCAATTTATTGGATATGAAGGTGGAAAAAGGCTATAGATTCTGGAATGGCTCTTCTCCAGGGAAGAAGATCACAGTCTCCAGATCTGTAAAGTTCGAAAATAATACTCATTGGGATAGAATTCATGCGAACACTGAAGTGTTCATAACCCCAAGTGTTTCTAGAGTAAAGATTGAATCTGAAGTTGTAGAGGTATTAGATGAGGCAAATGTGGAAGAAAGCAAGGAACAATCTGAAGAAAGTAATTTTCATGATTTTTGCGCCACAAACTCTGACTTAGTGTCCAAATCTGTAACAGAGTTTGATGGACATTGTCAAGAGGAGATTAGGGATGTGGAGGAGACTAAGGATGAGATTCCTAGGAGATCCACACGTATCACTAAAGGAATTCTACCAGCCAAGTACCAAGTCACGCAAATAGGAAGTATAGAGTGGAAAGATCCTAATTCTTACGCTGAGGCATTGCGTAGACCGAAAAATGAACGTGATTGTTGGGTAAAAGCAATGAAGAAGGAATTTGATTCACTTCATTCCTTAAATGTTTTAGAACAAGCAAATGCAACCAAAGATGTAAAGGTAATTGGTTGCAAGTGTGTATTTAAAGGAAAACACAAGAATATGGCTGATATGTTTACACAAGCATTGACTAATTGTAAATTAAATGTATTTTGTAAGAAGATATTGTTATTATAAGTAATGTGTGTACTTGTGTTGCTCATGAAGGAGGAGTGTCAGATTATTGCATTTTGAATAGCAATTCATGAGTCAGCACAAGATATATTTTCGCAGTTTGAGATGACCTACAGTGTGACATGTTTGACACCAGATGGCGCTGTCTCAAGACTGCTAAATGGAACCTTGAGGAATGTCAGTTACAAAGTGACAGTTGGGATTTGTCAGTTGGGGTTTAATATCTGTGAGGAAAGGATGTTTAGAAAGGTAGCTGTGATGGCTGTTGTTTTTCGATGTTTTGCCAGTTATCGTTAAATACAATTTCAATACAAAGTTATATATTTACCTTGTGAATTGAATGAGAGTTTCATTATTCACTCGAACAGAGACTGGAGTTTTTGGGCCGATGAGGAATTAAACTTCTATATTTCTGTTGCCTATCCGCTGTGACATAAATACTCGACGCCGAAGAAGGCCCCCCGCGCCCCTCTCTGCCTCTCTCTAGCCCCGATCCATGCATCCAATGAAAGAAGAGGGTAGAGAAGGAAGAAAGGAGGGAAGGGGAAATAATGAGGGGGGGGGAGAATCGTACTTCACTTTCACAATTGTCCTGAGAGCAAGTAGCTACTACCTCTTATATTTATGTTATACATGTACAGCTCCACTTAATTGCACTGCAGAGGTGAAGTCCAAATTTTCCCAAAAGTCCTAAAATGTAACGTAAGTATTAACGAAATTCTAAATTGGTTCTAAAGTCTGAAAAGCAGGGAAACAGTTAAAAATCAAGGGGGAACATTCCCATGTTCCCCTTGATTTTTAACTGTTTCCCTTTTCAGACTTTAGAACCGTTAGAATTTCGTTATACTTACGTTACATTTTAGAAATTTTTGGAAAATTTTTTAAGTCTTTCTTTTACTAATCAAAAAAATCCCCCCATTTGATTTTAGAATCTTATTTTTGGGTTCTAAACCATGCCTAACATTTATGTAGTATTACAATTACTAATAGCCCTTTGAAGATAACCATAAAGCTGATGTGGCCCTAGGTGAAAATGAGTTTGACACCCCTGCTTTAGGTCATCCAAGGTGATTCTATGGTTGCCTATTTGCAGAGATTCTTAAAAAAATGTTCTTTCAGGTTAAAAAGGCAGGTTTTATTCGTGGTTTTTCTGCTTTTTTCCTGTTCTCGTGGCAAAAGCTTAGGGCTTATTGTAGAAACATAACATGCCCCATTAAAAGTTCCATTTGCCACAACCTATTTGTAACGGATTAGCCTACTTTGCAAGGTTGGTGTACACCAGGGCTGCCCAGGAAGTCGACTGGTCGATCGCGGGACCGAAGGAGGTGGATCGCAGCCAGATGGGGTGCTTCTGCTCTGCGCGTGCGTATCTTCAGCCCGCGCGCACCTTCCACGCTGCGCACCGTCCACATTTGCTTCTGGACGAGAGAGAAGCAGGGCACTCCTCTCTCTCACCGGCAGTGGAGGCTCCAGGGTTGCTTCCAGACAAGAGAGAGGCAGGCGGAGCGCGAGACGGGGCCTCCACCACTGGCTTGGCACGGCCATCCTCAAGCCTGGAGAAGCTGCTGGTAGAGCTGAAGCCAGAGGGGGACGGAGCCAGGCCGTCCCAAGCCCCGCCCTTCCCCCAGCTTCAGCTCTACCAGCAGCTTCTCCAGGCTTGAGGGGGTAGGTAGATTTTTCTGACTTGGTTTTATTATAAGTAGCTCGCATGCTGAAAAAGTGTGGGCACCCCTGGTGTACAGACAGTAACAGGCCTGGCTTGAAAAAGCTAAGGAGAGCAGAGGGGAGGAGAGATCAGGCAGCTTCATAGCTAGTGTAGTCTGATTGACTGATGAAATTGGAGGGAGTTGCTTAGCAGAGCCAGAGGGAAAGATAGAGCTAATGCAGCCATATCTTTGTGAGTTGGCAGTTGGAGTTTGAAGTTTGAAGAGTTAGTTAGGAGATTTGAAGGGGAAGGAAGGACGGAAGAGTTTTGGGAACTGTTATTAGAAAGTTACCTCTTTGAGGGAAGTAATTAAAGCTTTCAGGGAGATGGAGAGGAAATATAGTGAGCCTTTATAGTGTTAGAGTGCTGGTGTGGAAAGAGGATTCAAAAGGTTTAAAACAACCTGCTTGTATTCCTGTGTGTGGAACATTGTTTTCAAGAAGCTCATGATATTAAACCCATTCTCTGTAAAAGTAAAGCCTGGCCGCTTTTTGAAACCACTACACATCTTTACTGTTCGAGAACAAAATAAACATCATATTCTTGTTTTATTTCACCTGAAGAGTTTGTGTGTCTTCTTGAACATTCTAGTGAAGGAGATGACTTATGGAACAATAAATGGTGGCAGCAAAAAAACCCCTTATTTTTTTATTTTTTTAAACATTTTTTAAAAAAATCTTTAGAATACATTGGTGGCAGCAAAGAAATATATAATGTACTGTCCTATTTGTGTGTGTGTGTGTGTGTGTGTGTGTGTGTGTGTGTGTATCCTTGTCGCCTCAGCCTGAACCACCCTGTCATCCTTTATTGCACTATTCAAAATCCCATGCCTCCCTAAATGAAACTGGGAGAATGACAGCAGGGGAGGGGCCCAACTGGACCATCCAAGGAAGGGAGCAGCCACCAAGAAGTTTCCCCTCCCATATGCGATGGTTGAGGGTTGGAGAGAAGCCTGGCAGGTTCATAAATCAATATTTTGCAGGAAAAAATATGGAATAGAGGCCAAAAATTAAGAAAGTTACAGTTGGGTACAGCCAGTTTCAAAATGTACTGAGATAATCACACAGTATTCAAGGTCATATCAAACTGGAATTTCAGAAGAAATCTGAAACATTTCCCTGTGTTGGAATGTTGTGTGGTGACTGTTATGTAATCATATAGTATAAACTGGGTTGTATAAGCCATAAATCTTAAAACTAATTAATATATGTGAAAATTGATACCTGTCTCTGCAGCTCTTCACAGCTAATGTCAGTTAAACCTGAGAAGATTTACTTGAGAAATAGATGCATAGCTCATTCTCCCAGGGCTGTAGCCCCTGCACAACTACTTTTAATTCCAGGCAGACACAGACAAGAACCCTGGGAGGTCAGATTATGGACCACTCTCATCCTCCATAGCTTATCCGAACTTCTTAACACATCAGTCACTTCTCATCTTATCTCAAGTTACTTGCCAACACCCCTTCCCCCTCGCTGCAATTCATGAACAAGTCTGTGCAACCACTAATGAATACAGCAAGTTCTTGGTGATATAGCTGTTCCTTTTCCTTGCAATGCCAAAACACTAACTGTGTTTACTGTGTCCTTATAGCCGGGGTGGTAAACCAAAACTAGAGATGGAATAAGGGGCAATTGTTTGCTTCCTGAGCGATGGCATTTGTGACAGTATTTGTTTTTAGAAGGTCTCCTATAGAATCACTCAGGGGTATAGTTATAGCAGGCAGTGAAATGAGAACATTATTCCTTAAATAAGTACTGTTCACAATTTGAACTCATACTTATCGTCTTCACATTCTTTTAGCACAGTGCTTCCTAACCTTTTTTGACCAGGGACCACTCTCCAACATTAGTATCAAAAGGGTTACAAATCTGTTTTTGGTCAACTTTAGATTCGGTTTGGTTATTTGGGGTGCTGATTCAGAAAATTGCATTGGATAGACCACATCAGCTATAGTTCTGATACAGAACATATACTATCCAGTAGTCACCATCTGCTCACCCACATAAAACCATATTTAATAATCTAGAGCTGATGTGGTAGTGGTAATCTTTTGTGGATAGTCAGCCTCTCCCCTCCCGACATCATTTGCCTCAGCACTATTAAAGGGTTTTATGAGACCAATTGCTCTTGTTGCTGCATGGTTTCAAGGCAACAATGTAGTAATGGTGAGGCCACAGACCATATTTTCATTCTTACAGACCACTGGTGGTCTACAGACCACAGATTGGGAACCCATGCCCGGATTACCCATAAGGCCAACCTAGGCCATGGCCTAGGGGCGCAAGCCAGGGGGGGGGTGCAGATCACGGACCAAAAAAACCCTGGTCCGTGCCCCTCTTTCCCCCTTTCCCATGCACCTCCTCGCTCCTTCTCCTGGCAAAGTCTCTGCTCCATCCCCTCCATCTCTCGCCCTCTGGGCTGTGGCGGGACCCTTGCATTGATCCATTGATTTGCCCAAGGGTCTCTGTCTGGCCTGACCTCCTGGCTCCCGGGGAAGCCGTCTCCATGGCGACTCACCCGGCTCCTCCGGCGGCAGACTGCAGCCAGAGCCGAGCGGCAGAGTCCGGGAGAGGGCGGTGGGAGGGGAGAAGGAGGCAACTAGGAGGAAAAAAGAAAGTAAAGAAGGAAGAGAGGGAGGGAGGGAGGGAGGGAGAGGGGAGAGAAAGGGCATTGCTTGGGTGGACCTCTCCCAGGTTCCCCAGCATGAGACCACACCAACCCAGGCTCGCTCCTGCGCTCTCGGACCAAACCGGGGCGGGCTGCTTGGCCAAAGGGAGCCGCGGGAGGGAGGGAAGGATCAAGGCCAGGGACTGGCTCTCCTGCCTTCAGGAGCAGCCGAACAAACCCCAACCTGAATCCTTCCTTGCTCTGCGGGAACGCACGCCAAGCGGACATATCTCTCTCTCTCTCTCATTCTCTCTCTCTCTCTCTCTCTCACTCACTCTCTCTCTCTCTCTCTCCTGTGCGCGTCTTTGGAGCGAGTTTGCACCCGCTGCGCTCTCCCCAAGCCTCCCGAGAAGACCTTCAGAGGACAGCAGAGCTTTCCAGCCGGTGGGAATGGGGACCTTGGAGGTGGCGGGATGGTGCCTACTCGCCTTTCTCTTCTGCTCCAGAGGCACCATGGCAAAAGCCAGCCAAGTGTAGGTCCGAGTGGTGTGTGTGTGTGGGGAGGGTGGGGTGGGCGGGGGTAATAGAGGTTGGCTTAAAGGGGCCATAATTCCAAAGTGTGGCCTAGGGCACAAAAAGGTGTTAATCCGGTCCTGTTAGAACCACTGCTTTAGCAACTGACCATTTCTTTGTGTGCCTAAACTGCATTTCCAAATCCTCATCTAAAATTTTAAATTGCTGCCATGTTAGAAATTCGTTAACTGAAAACAAATTTAATGAGGAGGGAGCAGAATTATTATCTGAGGCACAATATTCTCATTTTGTTCACCCACACACTTACACACAACTTGTAACTATGTCTATAGAGTCAAAGCAATATCTGTGTGACATGGCAGACCTGATGAATGTAGACTCATGAAGCAAGCATAGCTGGATGTAAATCTCTTTCCCAGAAAGAGATTGAGAGAGACATCACAATAACCTATCAGATGAGTTTTTAAAGGCTGCCAGTAGCAAGTTCTACAAGTATGAAAATGTACTCATTAGCAAATTAGGTTTCTGTTAGTCTATCCACCTCAGCACAGTTCATATGTACGGACTACACTGAAAGCACTAAGGCAATGTATTTTCAGTGTATTTAATGTATTTAACATCAAAAACAGTATCCTGCAGTCTGCTGAAGAATCCCTAGGATTCTCCCTTAAGAAAAACCAAGACTGGTTTGATGAAAACAACCAAGAGATCCAGGAGCTGTTGGCAAAGAAGAGAACCACTCACCAGGCATTCCTCGCCCAGCCATCTTGCCATGTAAGAAAAGCAGCCTTTCGTCTCGCATGTAGTAAACTCCAACAAAAACTCAGAGACATCCAGAACAAGTGGTGGATTGATTTCTCAGAAAAGACACAACGCTGTGCAGATCTCGGTGATCACAGAGGTTTTTATGAAGCTCTCAAAGCAGTGTTTGGACCTACTTATCAGGTCCAAAGCCCCTTATACAGTACAGATGGTCAAACACTAATTACTGATAAAACCTCCATCCTGAACCGATGGGCCGAACATTTTCAGGGTCTCTTTAATGCCAGCCGAGTAGTCCAAGGTTCAGCTATCCAACACATGATACAACAACCAATGAAAAATGAACTGGACACAGCTCCCACTCTGAAGAGACCATTGAGGCCATACAGCAGTTGAAAATGGCAAGGCAGCCGGGATCGATGGAATCCCACCTGAAGCTTGGAAACAGGGAGGTCATGTACTGCATGCTAAATTCCACGAGCTCCTTGTGAGTTGCTGGGAAAAGGTGAATTGCCATCAGATCTCCGAGATGCAGTTATCATCACCCTGTATAAGAAAAAGGGAACAAAACGATTGCTCAAACTATCGAGGTATAACACTGCTCTCCATTGCTGGAAAAATCCTTGCAAGGATACTCCTGAACAGATTAGTTCCGGCTATTGCAGAAGAACTTCTCCTGAAAGCCAATGCGGCTTCAGAGCAAATAGGAGCACCACAGATATGGTTTTTGCCCTTAGACAACTGCAAGAGAAATGTAGAGAGCAGAACAAAGGACTCTATGTAACATTTGTCGACCTCACCAAAGCCTTCGACACTGTGAGCAGGAAAGGTCTGTGGCAGATCCTGGAACGTCTAGGATGTCCCCCCAAGTTCCTCAAAATGATTGTCCTGTTACATGAGGGCCAGCACGGTCAAGTCAGATATGGCGATGCTCTCTTGGAGCCCTTTCTCATAACTAATGGAGTGAAACAAGGTTGTGTTCTTGCACCAACCCTATTTACAATCTTCTTCAGCATGATGCTCCAAAGGGCTATGGCAGACCTACAAGAAGAAGACGGCATATATATACGCTATCGTACTGATGGTAGCTTGTTCAACTTAAGCCGCCTGAGGGCTCGCACTCAAGACTCTAAACTATCTAGTCCGTGAGCTACTTTTTGCTGACGATGCTGCCCTTGTCGCCCATTCAGAAGCAGCCCTGCAGCGCCTCACATCCTGCTTTGCAACAGCTGCAGAGCTGTTTGGGCTGGAAGTCAGCCTGAAGAAAACAGAAGTCCTCTACCAGCCCGCACCACAGGAAGAACACCACCATCCTCACGTCAGCATAGGCACATCTGTGCTTAAGTCCGTTCAGCAGTTCACCTACCTGGGAAGCATCATCTCTTCAGACGCCAAGATTGACAAAGAGATAGATCACAGATTATCAAAGGCATATAGTGCATTCGGAAGGCTTCACAAAAGAGTCTGGAGCAACAAGCACCTGAGACAAAGCACCAAAATCAGTGTGTACAGAGCTATCATACTGTCCATTCTCCTCTATGGGTCTGAAACATGGGTCACCTATCGCCAACACCTACGACTCCGAGCGCTTTCATCAGTGCTGTCTTCGCACAATCCTAAATATACACTGGACCGACTATGTGACGAATGTTGCTGTCCTTGAGCAAGCAGGGATCACCAGCATTGAGGCCATGCTATTGAGAAACACAGCTGCGCTGGGCAGGACACGTCTCTAGGATGGAGGACCACCGCCTCCCAAAGATACTACTCTACGGTGAACTCGCCACGGGTCAGCGCAAGAGAGGCGCCCCCCAAAAGAGATATAAGGACTCCCTGAAACAACATCTCAGGCTTGGCCAGATTGATCACCAACAATGGTCCACCCTGGCTTCACATCGGGAGGCATGGAGAAGCACTATCCACAATGCTGCGGCCTCTTTCGAGAAGACACGCCGAATGGGTCTCGAAGAGAAACGACAACGCAGAAAGAACCGCAACTTGGAAAAACATCACCCAAGGAGACTTTCTGCTGCGCTTTCTGCAACCGAACTTGCCTATCTCAGATTGGCCTTTTTAGTCATCAACGCGCTTGTAAAAAGCGTGGGATGAGTCCTTCCTGAATCTTCGTTCGCGAAGTAATGCCGAGAGAGTAATGACTTGATTTGTATGAGAATTGTAAGTGATGTTTGGTCACTGCAGTTTATGTCTACTATCTCTCATCTCGCAATCCACAGCAAGCTCATGTGAGATAAATCTGTCATAAACTCTGTTTGGTGAAAAATCTATGACATTAACAAAGACAGCAGAACCTGGAATAAGCAAACCCAACAGCTGTCAAAGTGAAATCCCCACCTCAGGCTGTTTATAAAGCGAGTTAAGTCCCCGTTTGTCTCGTTCCTTTCTCTCTGCAGGGAGAAAACATGACGGGATCTTCTTATGTCCACACACACCTCAATCCCTGTATGGCTTTGTCTTTCTGACATTGCTTTCTGACAGGCCTATTTCTCACTCCCTCCCTTTCCAAGATTTGTAGGCACGACTCACTCACAGAAGAATAGCAAAAGGATCAATGCACGATTCTCATGTTAAGGAGGAAAATGCTTCTCTCTTTATTTTAACCCATGTTCTCAACAAGAGGAAACTCATACAGCCTTGAGCTTTCCAGATTAATCTTGGATAAAGAGACTTGAAAGACCATGTTACGTATTTTAAGCTTAAATTTGATGCCAATTTTCCCTCCTTTTTATTTCTCTTTCTCCTTCCCTCCTTCCTTTTGAGTATGCCTGCTTCACAGAAATGTCTGTTGAGTTATTCTGGCTTTATTCTAAGGTACAATATGACCCCCATGTCCTGGATTTACTATGGAAAGGCAAACTCTTGGATAATACTAAATCCTGTTGACATGAACAACTTCCAGCAGAAGTATACTATAGAATGCTGGAGGATATAGATAGAAAATGCCTAGAGAGAAGACCTCTTTAGCATTTCTAGAGCCTCCGGGAAAAGTCTGTGATCAACTTACAAAAAAGGATGTATACCATAGCACCATGCTATGGAAATGCCTACAGAGAACATCTTTCTAGCATTTCTAAATTTTTCGGCAAGATGGTTGACTTCTGGTAAGAGCATACCATAGAATTGTGCTGGAAGACCTAGCAAATGCTGGCCTGCCCGGGTGGAGGAGAATGCCGGCTGCCTACCTTGAATGGCGAGGCACTATGCCCATCATCGGTAGTAAAAAGCTTGGGAGTCCAGTTAGACTCTACGCTGACCATGGAGGCCCAGGTTTCCATGGTCAGCAAAACCGCATTTTTCCATCTGCGCCAAGCTCGGCGACTGGTACCTTACCTATCAGGGAGTGACTTGACCACAGTGATCCAGGCGATGGTCATCTCGAGGTTAAACTACTGTAACGCCCTTTACATTGGCCTTCCTTTGAGAGTAACCCAGAAACTCAAGCTAGTGCAGAATGCTGCACTCATCTTCTCGCTGGGGTGCCAGCAAGATGCCATATCACACCAATACTCCAGCAACTGCACTGGCAGTGGCTACCAATAGAGTACCAGATTGCTTTCAATGTGCTGGTGCTAACCTTTAAGGCCTTATATGGTCTAGGACCTGTGTACTTGAGGGACAGCCTCTCCCCACATATTCCCCAGAGATTGTTGTGATCCAAAGAACAAAATCTCCTTAGTGTCCCATCTGTCCGGACATACCATTTGTCCACAACTAGGCAAAGAGCTTTTTCAGTGGTGGCACCGACAATGTGGAACGCCCTGCCCGATGAAGTGTGAGGAATTACAGAACTATCCTCTTTTCGAAGAGCATGTAACAGGGTTCTTTTCTGTCAAGCGATCTCACTAGAGTAAAGCCTTAATATCTTGCTGTTAGTCCTCATTTAAATGTCGTAGAAAGTAGAAATTTTGTTTTAATGTGTTTTAATGTGTTAATGTGCTGATTTCATTATTGTGTGTGTTTTATACTGCTGTAAACAGCCCCGAGCTTCTAGAAGGAGCGGACTAGAAGTCAAAACAATAAATCAATAAATAAATAAATAAGAGAACACATTTGTGAAACTGCAGATACTGGTCCCATATACAGGAATTGTACTATTCTATTTTTGCAAATGGAAATGGAGTCCAAGAGGACATTGATGCATCATGTTGACTTTAATGTATTTAATTCTGAAACATGAGCAAGCCCTTTTCTCTTCTTTACATAAATGGAATTAATACAATTAAGTGCCGCAAGGTGTGACTATATTCATTAGGTTTAGGTTAGGCACCTCTAACCAGAATTATGGGATTAGACAAATTTGCAGATTATCTGACTTCATGGAGGAGAAACCATTGTTAAACATATTGGTCATGGTGGCAATATCAAGTCTCCACAATGAGCCATCTGTGAATACTGACAAGAATGAGATGGAGAAGGCGTGACAGATGGTATTGATGCTCTGATTGTGAGTTTTCTGGATGACTGTTGTAGGAAGCAAGATGTTGAACTCGATCAAAGCTTGGAAAGATTACTTCTTTTGGACTGCACCTCCCAGAATTCCTCGTCTGGTTAGAGGTTTTGGAATTATAGCTAAATGTTCAATACCTAGTGTCTCATCCAGTAGACTATTTTTAATGCTCTTAGATCACTTGTTTTGTTATGGTGATTATTTGTTTAGCTAATGATTATTTGCTGTCAACTTTGATTTATGGCAATCTATGAATGAGAAACCTTCAAGAGCTCTGGTCATCACCCACCTTGCTTAGGTCTTGTAAACTCAAGTGATAACTTTCTTGGTTAAATAAACACAATTGTGGTGTGATATTTCTTATTTTCTACTGCCTTCTATTTTACTGAGCAATGTTATCTTTTCTAATTAATCATTTATTGCATGAGATGTCCATAGTATGACAGCTTCATTTTGCTCTCTCATGAGTGTTATGAGTGTTCAGGCCTAATATGCGTTATGGCTCAATTATATTTTTAGCAGTCCATGGTAACTCTTCACCAGCCCCACATTTCAAATATATTGATTTTCTTCCCATTTTATTTTTTCAGCGTACCAGCTTTCACAACTATACATAAAATGGATGATACAGTTGCACAAAAGATTCTGAGTTTGGTATTTGATAATATATCTTTACACGTGAGGCTTTTATCTAGTTCAGTGGATCTCAACCTTTAGTCAATCATATATTTTGGACTTCAGCTCCCACAAGTCCCAGCCATTTTATCAAGCTGTTAGGAATTATGGGAGGTGAAGTCCTAAGGACCAAAGGTTGGGAACCACTGATCTAGTTCCTTCATAGCTGCCCTTCTAAGTTTTAGTCTTTTGATTTCTTGATTAGTTACTACTTTGATTACCGACAAAGCCAAATTATCAGAAATGTATAAGCTAAACTATAGACAATCTATGGAAATTAATTATGTTAATTTGTTTATTATAGGTTAAGCTTAAATAAATTATGTGATCATTATTTTTGTTTTATTAATATTTAATATACAAATGATACTACTTTTTGGCTAATTTTATTTTCTGAGTGCAGGCACCCAGCATAATACCTCTGCAGAATTAATTCATATGACTCTAGTTAGGACTTCCTGCAATCCTTGACCAGGTGTTATTATGTGGTTTCCTCCTGTATTTATTTACCACCATTTTCATGGACAGAATCTCTGGAATCTTAAGGGTTAGGAGGTGAGGAGCAATGCGGTGAGATGGAGGATAGTATAAAGCTTCTTTGCTAATTGTTGTTTTGCAGTGCCTTGGCTTTGGCAAACACCATTCCGAACCATCCCATCCAATTGTCAACCTGATCCTAAATCCATTTGTTTACTCAACAATGCAGTGAGTAATAGGGAGGTTTGCTTTGCCAGAACCACACCGGGAAGATTCAGAGTGACTCACGGCAGCTTGAGAAGACTTGCCCGATTTCCTGGGCTACTAGAACGATAATATAATTACCACTTGGTGATGAAACATGTGCCAGATCACATGTAGAGCTGGGTGAGCAGCCAGGAACAAGCACCATTCCAAAAGGAAACATTTATATGTAATCCTGCAAGAATGCATTGAGACAAAAGCCAAGTTGAAACACTTTCTCTCATAGTGAAGCTCGTGATGAGAATCTTCCATCCCTGTAGAGCAGTCTTGTCCAAGCAGATGCCCTCTGTGAGTTTTGGATTGCAGTTCCTATCATTCCTAGGGAGTATTGCTTCAGTAATAGAAGATCTTGCTCCATTCAAGTAGAGAGCATCAGGATAGTTGCTGTAGCATTGTGATGGAACAACCATGGATTTAAAAATGCAAATGAAATGATTTTGAGAAAATCAATGTATCTAATTCATGATGAGTGGGAGAGAGTATATCTTTTCTCATTACTGAGAGAAAACCAAAAGTAGCAGATTGTCTGGCTTCATTTTTCCCATTTTGAATTATATTCAAATTAAAAGTATGCCTAAGAACATTTGGTTTGTACCAAAATAAATATCAACTTCTATACAGGGGAATTAAGCATGATGTCTTTCTAACCCCAACATGACACAAGGAAGAGAGAGAAAAATACAGGTGACATGTAGAAAAATGCTTGCAATTGAGACTGTGCGAGAAACATTCATAGACCTAAATACCCTGGAGACAGTAGATCCTGTTTGATCTTGGAAGCTAAGCAAGATCAGCCCTGATTAGTATTTGGTTTGGAGACCATCAAAGGATACCAGGTGCAGTATGCTATATTTCAAAGGAAGAGACTGGCAAGAGTATTCCTTGTATAAGAAAAACCCTATAGAAGTCATAGCATCGTCATAAGTCAATAGATGATTGGAAGGTACATGCATACATACATGAGTGAAACGATTCTCCTTCATACCTTATCAAATGTAGGCTATCAGGTGAATGATTATGGGAATTCAAAGTGTGAAAATCCACGGTTATTCCTAAACAGAAATTCATCACTTTGTTTAGCTTTATTATGGCTGACTAACCATGATGTAGTCATTTGACTGACTGAACTGTACAGTGACCTGAAGATGAGAAAACTAATTTACCTGACAATTCTAACTTATATTTCATTTTGAAAAAGAATATACATTCAGCTTTCTGAATCCACAGATTTTACATCAATGGATTCAACTATCCTGAGCTCGAAAATATTCTACATATTTTGTTATCCACAGGGAGTGTTGTGAACCAAACTCCAGCAGTCTTTATGATGATGACTGAAGTCATAAACCCAAACTAAACTTGATCCTAAGAAAGCAAAAGTTCACCACCTTTATTTATACCCTACTTATCCTCCAAATTTAAAGGATTCAGGATAGCTAAATTTTGAAATTAGGTAAATTGAAATTATTTATTTATTTATTTATTTCGGGATTTTACCCCGCTCTTCTCAACCCCCAAGTGGGGACTCAGAGCGGCTTACAGTACGGCACAATTCGATGCCCACATAATAACAATATAAACCCCAAAACACTTCAACAATTAAAATACATTAAAATACATTAAAATACAACTACGTTAGCACCATACACATTCACTCTGGATTAAAACAATGTTCAGTCCATAAAAACATTGGCCATAATCACCCACTTTCATTAAAAACCAATCTAAAATGCTGCCTTGTGCTGGTGTACGAATGCCTGGTCCCACAGCCAGGATTTTACTTTTTTCCTGAAGGCCAGGAGGGATGTGGTGGATCGTACATCAATAGGAAGCGCATTCCACAGGCGGGGAGCCACCACCGAGAAGGCCCCACCAGCCTCATCTGAGAAGTAGGCGGGAGCGAGAGCAGGGCCTCCCCGGATGATCTTAGATTACGAGGTGGGACATAGCAGCTGATGCGTTCGGACAAGTAAGCTGGGCCAGAACCGTATAGAGCTTTAAAGGTCAAAACCAGCACTTTGAATTGAGCCCGGAATTGGACAGGCAGCCAGTTGAGTTGAGTTTTTAAATGTGGATTTTATTCAAGAGTTATTTACTTGCTACATATCTCAGTGTTAACTTGTTTACATTTGATCACTACAGCAAATTCTACAGCCTTTGTTGTTGTTTTGTGCCTCAGGCCCAACATATAACAAACCCAATGAGGTTTTCTAAGGCTGAGAGTGTGTGATTTACCCAATGCCACCCAGTGGATTTTCACTGATCTGAACTCTGAGTCTTCAGTGTTCAAACCACTATGCCATACTGGTTCACTCACTCCTAATCTCTTTGTGTTTTATCCAGCCAATCAGGGTGTGGGTGATGTAATGTAACTTGATATCTTTCTTGAGACAACCTGCCAGGTAGGTGCTTCCCTATTTGCATATTAGTCTTAGTCCTTCAAAACTGGAAGATACATCTTCCTTGTTTGTCCATAGGATTAGCATGCATTGTTACCAAATCTTTAACCTAGATCAGCCTATCCCAATCTAAACTTCAGATACACTGGACTACACAATTCCAGCCAGTGCATCAAAAGTCGGATGAAATTTACTGGCTGTGGAATTATGGGAATAGTCATCCAACACATCTGAAGGGCTTCAGGTTAGGAAAACCCATATCACCAAGCTTTGAACTGTGACTCCTTTGGTAATACAAATCCCACAATCTACAGTTGCCTATATTGCACTGACCTGTTTTTAATAATGATGGAAAGGGAAGTTGTTCCAGATATGACTTATACATATCACTATATTGTGTACGGTTGCCAGGATTAAGGGCACTGGCTGAAATTTCAGAGACTTCATGTGTTCCTCCAGGTATGAGCCAAATCTAGAAGAGTAGGAAGTGGGTTTGTTTCTTAAGTTTTAGGACCTCATCACATGAGGTCTCCGATCCAGGCAAATTCTGAAGGGGACACGGGGACCCCCCCCCCCCCAAATGCTGGCGATGTCTCCTGAAATGACTGTAAGTCTCTTTAGGGGCAGAACACTGCTGAGCATAGTTCAATGTCATGTGATGGGATTCAGTGGGAGTCATGCCTAAAGAGAGGTGCAAGCATCATAGGTAGTCCAGGCAATTTTGCCCATCTGATGAGGTGACATGTGAGGTAGACTTAAAACATCAGAGGGGTAGAGTAGAAAGGAAACAACACAGTTATCTCTCACTGGTGACCCTCTGAAGTCCTAACTTGTATGGTAGTTTCATCCATATGCAAAACAACAGAGGTGCTTGTGTCACTCCAGAATTTACAAAATGATGTGATATTTGGGATGTTTTCACTGGAAAAGAACAGTTTGTGATGCCTCTACTTCAACCTCCTCTTTCTTTGATGCAACACTCTTCCAGACAGTATGAACTGTTCCCAAGGGAGGAGATTCTTAGTGTGATCCCAATACAAGGGTGATTTTTAGTTCTGTTGGCAATCAGGCTGGCTCTTTTGGTGTATTTCTTACAACTGGCTTTTCTGGAGTCCAGGGGTGGGATAGAGTAGAAAGAGACCAATGCACTTATCTCTTGCTGATAGCCTTCTGGAATTGTGTCTTGTGTGGTAATTACTTCCGAATATTTGGATGGCTTTGGTACCTTTTGGAAACAAGCTCCACATATATTTCAGAGCAAGAGTCTCACCTTGAGATTCACCTCTGGTCCCCTTTCAGACTACCCAAAACATACAATTCCACTTTTCACTATCATGGCAATATCTTGTAGATTCCTGGGATTTGAAAGTTAAAGAAGGACTATTTAGAATCTTTCATTACCTGTAGTAATGGCACCTATTTGAACTTGTTATCAGTATAAAAGACACCTGCCCACAACCTCAAGCAGTCACACTCCAAACTCCAATATGGTGAAGGCCAAAAAGCTGTTGAAGGACAAAACTGTCACCCTGCACCAGACTGGGAAGACTGAATCTGCAATAGGCAAGCTGCTTGGTGTGGAGAAATCTACTGTGGGAGCAATAATTAGAAAATGGAAGAGATACAAGACCACTGATAATTTCCCACGATCTGGGGCTCCATGCAAGATCTCACCCCGTGGGGTCAAAATGATCACAAGGTGAGCCAAAATCCCAGAACCATACGGGAACCTAGTGAATGACCTGCAGAGAGCTGGGACCAACATAACAAAGGCTACTATCAGTAATACACTATGCCGCCAGGGACTCAGATCCTGCAGTGCCAGACGTGTTCCCCTGCTTCAGCCAGTACATGTCCAGAGCCAACTAAAGTTTGCTAGAGAGCATTCAGATGATCCAGAAGTGTATAGGGAGAATGTCATATGGTCAGATGAAACCAAAGTAGAACTGTTTGGCAGAAACACAACTTGTCATGTTTGGAGGAGAAAGAATGCTGAGTTGCATCCAAAAAACACCATACCTACTGTGAAGCAACATCATGCTTTGGGGCTGTTTCTCTGCAAAGGGACCAGGGCGACTGATCTGTACACATGAAAGAATGAATGGAGCCACGTATCGTGAGATTTTGAGTGAAAACTTCCTTCCATCAGCTAGGGCACTGAAGATGAAACGTGGCAGGGTCTTTCAGCATGACAATGATCCCAAGCAACGAAAGAAGCATTTCAAGGTCCTGGAGTGGCCTATCCAGTCTCCAGATCTCAACCCTACAGAAAAGCTTTAAAGGGAGTTGAAAGTCCATGTTGCCCAGCAACAGCCCAAAAACACCACTGCTCCTGAGGAGATCTGCATGGATGAATGGGCCAACATACCAGCAACAGTGTGTGCCAACCTTGTGAGGACTTACAGAAAATGTTTGACTTTTGTCATTGCCAATAAAGGGCAGTTTGGAGTAACCCAGACTTCTCCACTACTGGTCCACACTTTGAATACAACATTTGCCAAGTCTCAAATGCCAGACAAGTCAATTTTTGTACATGAAATTGAGGTTAGAGTTAGGGGGAGAAGAGAGAACTTCTTGTCCTTTGCTTTAAGCAGAAATATATCTTGGGCCAGCCTTGAACATAACATAACTTTTTGTGTCCATTGTGAGCCACACACTTCCTGAGGAAGAGACCTTGGCAATTCAAATGCTTTATGCCCATCTAATTATAATAGTTTGGACAAATAAAGTTTAATCCACCACTAGGACTTCTTTTGCCACATTCCTCCTTCCTTCTTAGCAGTAAGAAAAGCCAGAGTCCTGCTTTTCTCGGAGCTATATTTGCTTAAACCGCACATTGTGATTCATTGTACCACTCTTTAGCATGAAGACGTTGGAAGTCTGCTCTAATTAGCACTTAGCTGGGATGATAAAAAGGGGTGAGTTAAGGTAATTCATGCTCAAACCTGAAGGCTTGGGGCAGGGTTGCACACTTGGGTGTGGGCACCACCACCTACTTTTGCATCCAGGCAGTTACTGTATAAATTCAAGGTAGTTAATGTAACAGACATAAACATTAACCTCTCCTGAAATGCTTGCAACACATCAACCTATCAGATACATATGGATCAACAAACCCCATCAGATGGCAATTAAGTTACTGTACTGCTTCCACTGGCAGGCGGATCAGTCGGATTATCTGGTGCATCTGTTGTTTGGTCTTAAGATATTCGGTTCAATTTTTCAAAGAGCTGGAGCTTGGGGGGTGGGTACAAGGGGGAGTTAAGAACATAGGCAAACTAGGTGGCCTCAGCTCAGAGATCGTCTTGTAACCTTGCCTTGCTGAGATGGGAGAAAGGGCAATCTGGCTTGTCTTGCAAAGTAGTTGTCAAGGTTACTGGGGTTATGTTTACAGAGCTTCGAAAGGTAACTTTTTCAATTACACATTTCAAAAATCCCCCAGGAGTAACGTTAGGGATTCTAGGAGTTGTAGTTCAAAAAGTAACTCTTTTGGTAACTTTGGTTGTTAGGAAAAACTATAGGCTTATTCTATGTGGCTTATTCTATAAAAAGGACTGGGCTGTGGAGCAGCTGGTAGGAGTCAGCTGCATTAAACCTCTACTGACCAAAAGGTCATGAGTTTGAAGCCAGCACAGGTTGTCGTAAGCTTTCAACCATTAGTCTAGCTTGCTGACAACCTTTGCAGCCCGAAAGACAGTTGCATCTGTCAAGTAGGAAATGTATTTATTTATTTGTCACATTTCTATACCGCCCCTCTCAGCCCAAAGGTGACTCGGGACAGTTTACACAGGCAGTCTCTGCCCTCAATACCGTGTTTCCCCGAAAGTAAGACACCCCCGATTGTAAGACGTATCGGGGGTGTCTGGGGGGTCGGCTTATATAAGCCATACCCCGTATATAAGACGTACCTCGTCCCCGCCGCCGCAACCGGAGGTGTGCCGCGGCACACCTGCGGCACACCTCTTCGCCAGGGCTCCAGGCAAGGGAGGGGGAAAGGAGCCAGGGGCGGGAGGGCGCGCGACGTCACTGTGGCGCTGCGATCCTCACCACGCCCCTGACTCCTTTCCCCTCCCTTGCTTGAGGAAAGAGGGGAGGGAAAGGAGCCAGGGCGTGGGATCGCAGCGTCACAGTGACGTTGCCGCTGTCCCGCCCATGGCTCTTCCCACCCTTGAAGGGAGGAGGAAGAGAGCCAGGGGCGGGGAGAAGGGACGACGCGTCACTGACGCGTCATCGCCGTCCGCCCATGGCTCTTCCTCCTCCCTTCCAAGGGTGGGGAAGAGAGCCATGGGCGGACGGCGATGACGCGCCAGTGACGCGTCATCCTTCCTCCCGCCCCTGGCTCTCTTCCTCCTCCCTTCCAAGGGTGGGAGAAGAGAGCCATGGGCGGGGAAGCGATGACGCGTCAGTGACGCGTCGTCCCTTCTCCCCGCCCCTGGCTCTCTTCCTCCTCCCTTCCAAGGGTGGGAGAAGAGAGCCATGGGCGGACGAGCGATGACGCGTCAGTGACGTGTGTCGTCCCTTCCCCGCCCTGGCTCTCTTCCTCCTCCCTTCCAAGGGTGGGAGAAGAGAGCCATGGGCGGGGAGAACGGGACGACGCGTCAGTGACGCGTCGTCCCTTCTCCCCGCCCCTGGCTCTCTTCCTCCTCCCTTCCAAGGGTGGGAAGAGAGCCATGGGCGGGACGACAAGCGATGACGCGTCAGTGACGCGTCGTCCCTTTCTCCCGCCCCTGGCTCTCTTCCTCCTCCCTTCCAAGGGTGGGAGAACAGAGCCATGGGCGGATGAGCGATGACGCGTCAGTGACGCTGTCGTCCTTCTCCCCACCCCTGGCTCTCTTCCTCCTCCCTTCCAAGGGTGGGAGAAGAGAGCCATGGGCGGGACTAGCGATGGCAGCGTCAGTGACGCGTCGTCCCTCCCGCCCCTGGCTCTCTTCCTCCTCCCTTCCAAGGGTGGGGAGAAGAGAGCCAGGGGCGAGGAGAAGGTCTTTCCTCAAGCAAGGGGGGGGAAAGGAGCCAGGGGCGTGGTGAGGATCGCAGCGTCACAGTGACGCGTCGCCGCTTCCTCCGCCCCTGGCTCCTTTTCCCCTCCCTTGCCTGGAGCTCTGGCGAAGAGGTGTGCCGCGGAGGTGTGCCGCAGGTGTGCGCGCGCACACTACAACACAAGCAACAAGGCAACCCCCCAAACATATAATAACAAATTAACAATTAAAAACATACAATTGCAGTAGGTATTTGTAGCAGAAATGTAGGTACCGCTTTATGCGAGGAGGCTAATTTAACTAATTTACGACACCATAAAAATCTCCAGCAACGTGCAAAGAATGAGGAAGTACTCCATCGGTGTCACAAGTGGACGGTGAAGCGACAGCTCCCCAGTGGCCGTAATTTGAGCAAACCCTCATGAAGCTGGAATGTTAAATAGCCTCTGTGTGTCTATATATGTTGCGTGTCTATGGCATTGAATGTTTGCTATGTATAAATACTGTAAATAAATAAATATGTGTCTGTGCTCATCAGACCACTTCTTTATGTTATTCTATTTCAAATCCACTCCTGCTAGTGTCATGATGGTGGCCGATAGCTGAAGATCTCAGTCACGCCCCTGCCATACCTGTGCTTTAAGAGTATTATTTGCACTCTTTTTTTTGTCTGAATTAATGGCGTCATTATTAACTCCTGTACCACACCCCTCACTTCATGTTTGGTTTATCTAATTGTTTAAAAAGAATTGTAGCCACAATAATGCTATGATGATAAGACATTCTATAACAACAGAACAGCAAACAAACACACATGCCCACACACACACACACAAGAAATCAGAACAGGGCATTAAGAAGGGTTTAAATGTATTATTTATGTATTATTGTATTTGTTTCCCACCTTTCTCTACCCCGAAATCATGCCATCCACAGTCATAATCTGGGGCCGTTTCAAAGATCATTGCACATATTTCACAGTTATTTTTGCACTGTAGTTAATCTCCAAAGGCTTGACCCCAGAGCCAGGTTTTCACTTTCCATCTAAAGGCTGGGAGGGAGGGAACTGCTCTAAGGGAGTTCCACAGCCAAGGGGCCACCACTGAGAAGGCCCTGTCCCTCATACCCACCAGACGTACCTGTGCAGGTGGCAGGATCTTCGTCTCCTAGGTGGTTCATAGGAGGTGATATTAGAAAAGTAATCTTCCACACCTGAACACTCGACATTGCCTGAGGTTTCTTTGCAAGAGATTTCCTTAGAAGTCCGAGAGAGAGAGAGAGAGAGAGAGAGAGAGAGAGAGAGGACCCAAACATACCCACACTGTATCCACAAATGGGATCCTTCACGGAAGAAAGGGCTCAGCGTTGTCCCTTGTAACATATACTTCCATGGCCTGAGAAATTCAGCCAGGGAATCAAGGCACATTCTTGAACAGAGGTGTGAGAATCTACAGTGCTACTATAACTATGTAAAAGTGTAATTGTTAAGAGAGACATCGGCAAGATAGAGGGAACACACAATGTTTAGTTAAGAAAGAACACTTAGCAGGTAAACAGTGTGTCCACTCAAGTAGCATTTGCATGATTTTTTTTAAAAAAAATAGCCAGTTGTGTTAGGGCCACATTATGGGATAGAGGCATGTTAGACACACTTTATCCTGATTTTCCTTTCTTCCTTACTTCTGTCCTTTTTAATCATAAACTTTACAAAATAAGAAATGCATCTTATCTAAATTTGCCCTTAGGAACCGAGGAGTATAATGTATGTTCCATGCATTCAAATGCATATTCAACTCTGAAATCTTATCATGTAGAATTATTTTCATACTAAAAACCTGGCTCAATCATTAGACTTGCCCAAAGGGTTGCTCAGGGCTATAATCGGAACATTTACCTTAGACTTAACATAATGGGAAAGTATCTGTTTGCTTGTTCATTGGACCAGTATCAAGTGATTATGGAAAGAATATAATTGTCTGATACATACAGAGACAAACTGAATAGAAATGAGAGTGGTTAGCCCATTTTAGTTTGACTTACTAGTGTCTGAACAGCTGCCTATTCACCTAATAGTGGAAAGATCACCGCTAGCCATTATGGATTATCACAAGAATAGCACTCTATAGCACGACTGCGTAAATTCATTCTATCTGAAGGGTGGCTTCCACTTTTGTAGCTGCAGGAGCACATGGATTGTTTATGCAAATGATTGTCTCTGTATTTCTTCAATTCTAAGACACCATAGAGTTGAAAGAGACCACAAGGGCCTACAACACACCACCAACAGAATACACACACACACACACACGTGTTGAATGAAAAATAATGCCTCCTCCTTCATAACTCCTCAACAGATGGCGCGACTGGTACGTAGAAGGTACTGGCTTGTTCAGTAGACTCTCCTCTACAGTTCCATTTTGGCAGGAAGCCTTAGCATTGAACGGTTGTGTTGTTAAAGTGCAAAGTATTGAACCCTGTGCAGATGGTCAGTCAATGCGACTTAGCAAAAGTGCAGTCATTGAATTCTTGACAGCAGAAGGTGTCTCCCCAAAGGAGATTTATCAGAGAATGCAAGCTGTTTATGGTGATTGTGTTGATGTGAGTACTGTGCGTCATTGGGTGAGAACATTTGAAGATGTTGAGATGGGAACGTCTGACTTGCGTGACAAACAAAGAGTTGGACGTCCTATGACAGCAACCACCGAGTTTCACAGGCAAAAGGTTGACAGCAAAACTTCAGCTGACTGGATCTCACCACCGTATGGCATCCTCCATACAGTCCAGATTTAGCACTGTCTGACTTCCATCTGTTCCCGATAATGAAAGATCTACGGGGACATCATTATGCTTCTGATTAAGACGTTGAGAGAACTGTGAGACGCTGGTTGCAGAAACAGAGTGTCGACTTCTTCCATGACAGCTTCAGAAAACTTGTTCATTGTTGGCAGAAATGTATCTAATTGTCTGGTGATTATATGGAAAAGTGAATAGTGGTAAAGAGCACATTCTAAGAATTATTTCTGCATTTGATTTATTAAAATATTCCCATCCAAACCCAAGTAACGAAGGTGGAGGCATTACTTTTCATTAAACCCTTGTATGAATATGTGTGTGTGAGTATATATATATATATATATATATATTATACACTATTTATACACTGCCACCATCTCCCCAAGGGGACTTGGGCGGCTTACAAGAGGCTTACAAGAGGACAAGCCCAAAAATTACAGATAAAAACAACCACATTAACATCAATCAAATAAAAACATAACACAAACACAACAACAACATAAAAACAATATCATGGCTGAAAACAAAATCAGAGGCTCGAGTAAGTGCAGTGAATTTCTAAGTAGAGCTGAGGTAAAATGCAGAAATTCAAATGTACTAAACTAGAGGGAATACCTTTGGCCATAAAGTGTTGGGATTAATGGAAGGTGGGCCGAACTAAAGTGCAGGAGCTTAGATAGGGTCGAGCCAGTTCTCTGGTGAATTGCCTATTCAAAGGCACAATGGAACATGCTCTCCACTGAATTTAGGCCTAACATTTAATCCTTTGGGACTTGCCAAATACTTAGAAAATTTAAATATCCCAAAATTTCATCTTGCTTTCAGTTGGGCCAGATTTAATGCCCTCAAATCAGCCATACTAGAAGGTAGATACAAAGGAACTGATTGTGAACACAGAGTTTGCCCTTGCGGGGAGGGTAAAATAGAAACTGTAATACATGTACTTTTTATTTGCACAATTTACAGGGATGATAGACTAAGGTTAATATCCCCTCTACTCACCAAATGGCCAGGAAGAACCCTAAATTCGTACTGTACTTATTTACTGTCTGATCTTGACAAAAGGGTAACAGAACAGGTGGCCAAATTTCTCTTTGTAGCGGCAAAAAGCCGCAAGTGCTTCATTAATAAATAACCTGTAAACACTAAGAGTGTAACAAAGAGTACTCAGAACACTTATTATTAATTGGCAATCAGTTCCTGCTTTAAATGATAAAGACAGTCATTCAACCGATAGCGAACTGTGACACTTGTTTTTATTAATCATAACCCAAATGTGATGTTATTAATTTCTTAAATGTTGTATTCTATTGTTCTACTTTCACCTGACTTAGCCGATGGTTTGTTGACCGAAATAAAGGCTACTGACTTGCTGACAATGGAACATCCAAGTTTTTAAGTCCTTGAGGAAAATGGATAAGGTGGATGCTTGTCTGATCTCCTTAGGGAGGGAGTTCCAGAGCCAGGGGGCTACCACCGAGAAGGCCCTCTCCCTTATCCCCACTTGAGGTGGTGGTGGAAGCGAGAGAAGAGCCTCTCTGGATGATCTTAGGGTATGTGCTGATTCGTAGGGGGAGATGCCATCACGAAGATAGGCAGGTCCCAAACAGTTTAGGGCTTTGTAGGTGATAACCTGCACCTTGAATTGGGACTGAAAACTTATTGGAAGCCAGTGGAGCTGTTTAAACAGGGGAATTGACTGCTCCTTGTATCTAGCTCCAGTTAGCAACCTGGCTGCAGATCTTTGAACCAACTGCAGTTTCCGGGCCATCTTCAAAGGCAACCCCACATAGAGTAAGCTGCAGTAATCCAACCTGAAGGTAATTAGGGCACAACCTGGACTTCACAAAGTGCACAAGCTTTAATTGTGCAAAGGCCCTCCCAGTCATTGCTGACACCTGGGCATCATGTGTCAAAGCGGAGTCCAGAAGGACCCCCAGACTGCGGACCTGTGCCCTCAGGTGTAGTGTGACCCCTTCGTGCACAGGTTGCCACACTATACCATATATATCATACTTTAAAATGAGCTTCTTATTTTTCCGTTTTATTTGTTGTTGCACCACTTTTGACTTTAAATTAAAAATTTATGAAATTCTAAAACTTGTACTTTAAACTTTGTATTCTGCAGGTAGTTGTCCCTTTTTATTTATTTATTTACTTGCCTTATTATATAGGGTGTAACATATGATTACTCCACATCCTGCTATTGAATTTCTAATTTTTACCACTAGTTTGCAGACATGCTTGGTGAGGCTAGTGCCACCTGCACCTTATAAGTGAAAAGATAAAAGCCAATAAGGCCATGTTTGCATAGAAAGATTGACAAAGAAACCATGACGCAAGAGTAATGCCAGTGTTTAATCAAGAACGCAAACTTCATGTAGGTTCTTGACAGGCTTCCACTCCTTTCATTTTGTATTGCACACAATATGCTCCTTCACATTGTTGACGTTACTCTTAAGTGACCTGTATTTTGAGTGAAGGATAAAAGAAATGGAGAAAGAGCAGTTTGGAAACCACGGGGAGTGGGGAGAAAAAGGTTTCAGGTTGTTGTGCACAGTCCGATTCCTCTAGAACAGTTGGAGACTGACTGTGACTGTGGCTTTGATTTGGTCCATTCTTGGTAAGAGTACGTATGTAATGTATGGTGGAGAGGGAGTTTGGATTTATGCGAGAAAACATATGATCCTTCATTGCAGTTTGTAATGAACGCAAGCTTCCAGCTAACGCCAATTTATAAGGTCTCTAATTTGTTTTTTACTGCCACCAATTATGTGAGGATCTGAATTTGAATCTGTGTTTTAAGTGTGGAGAGAATGTGAGGATTCGAACTCAGGACTGTGACAGGGCAGAATGTCCTACCAATGCCACCACAAGATGTAAGGATTCTTTTAATTTTTCACTTGCTGCCACCATATAATTTACACTGCTTGGGTATCCACTAAGAAAGAGGTGTTTTCAAGGCTTGTGGGAGAAAGAATCACTAAGAGAGATGTTTTTGTCAAAGAATTATCAAATTTATTCAAACAGTGTTTCAAGCTTGGAGGTTTCAAAGTTCGAGAACTTGGGTGGTTACAATCTACTTTGAGGTACATTTCTTAAGGTTGCAATAAACTAACTATGGAGATACAGTTTAAATACAATGTCACTGTACTCCTAAAACCAATAATTCAGCAGTTTACACACACTCTGCTGGTCATTAACAACCAACTGCTTCCCTAGCAGTTAAACACTCAGCTGCACTGCTACTCTTTCCCAGAGTAGAGTCAGGCTTTGAATAGAGCTAGAGTATTTTTAAACCACACTGGAAGCTAGCTAAAACAGATGTCTTCTCTCCACACAACCTTCTGCTTTCGCAGTTAACCACCAACTGACACAATTTGAATCCGAAGATTCTAAAGCCATTTGCAGTCTTCGCCTCCTGTTTCCACAGTAATGGAGGTTCTGCCAGATAATATCACTGTTAACCCTTTAAGTGTTAGCCAAGTTTTACCCTTACAATATACATACATACATATAAACATCAACCACATTTACAACCTGTAACAAATAAATATGACTTCATCACACAGTTACTTTCAGTAACTCTACACAGTTTCTAGGATTTTTGAAATTAGCTAGACCAGATGTAAGTAAGAGCTGGTGTAGTCAATTTTAGCGATTAATACTGCGGACTTTATCACAAAGTGGCATTGCAGTTGGACCATCATTTCATGAAATATTCCTGTCCCCACCTATTAACAGGTAAAAAATATCAACGGCTTCCAATCTAACAATATTTCTATCACTTATCCTGGTGCGAAGGGTCCTTTCCACTTCTGTGCCAGCAGTAAAATAATATCAAGGGGTAGGATTTTCCTCCTTTAATAATAATAATAATAACAATAATAATAACTTTATTTATGTTCCGCCCTTCTCCCAAGGGGACTCAGAACGGATTACAGCATATACACCCTCCCTAAGGAGATTAGATTGGCTCCCTCACTCTTAATGTTTCGGAGACAAGTTAAGACATAAGAGCAAGCGTTTACAAATGCAGAGTAACTGACATAGGAAATGGAATCACTTGACAATGGAATTTGGACAACGTTTTTAACTAGGAGACACTAATGATAATGATGTCGGTTTTTATTGTTCCTATTGTGGTTTTATATTGTTTTAATACTTAATCTGTGTTTTGCTATTTTGTGTACTAACTTGTTGTAAATTGTCTTGAGTCGCTGATAGGCTGAGAAAGGTGGTATACAAGTATAGCAAATAAATAATATAAATAGACACAGTCAAATATTCAAAGTCTTGTTACAATGAAACACAATGAGACAGAAATACACATGGAAAGGGAAAGGCTTCTCCTTTCATTTCTGGCTCTGGAGGCAGTGCTCATCTTCGACTCTGGGGGAGGTGCTTTTCTCCATTTCCAAGCTGAGGAGCCTTCTTTGTCCATAGACACCTACAGGTCATGTGGCCGGCATGACTGAATGGAGTATCTTTTTTGCCTTTTCTCACTGAAGCGGTACCTATTGATCTACACACATTTGCATGTTTTCGAGCTGCTAGGTTGGCAGGAGCGAAGGCTAACAGTGGGAGCTCACCCCATCCTGCGGATTCGAACTGCCAATCTTCAGGTCAGCAGTTCAGCAGCACAGGGATTTAACCCATTGCGGCACCCACATCTCCTTTCTATTCCCAACTGGCAGTTTTACTACACACACACATACATTCATGCAACATTAAAACCGTACAAAAAAATGAAGGAAGTGCAGTAGTGCATGAAGGATCTATGTAAGTATAATCAGGGCACCACATTAGTGCAATTGCACAATTGAAGAGAGGTACAACATCAGTTGCGCTCAACCCAGTATGTATCCATTATCAGAGCTAATGAAACTGTAGCAGAATAGTGGGCTGATGTGATAAAGTCCTCAACCTTTTCCCTCTTTTAAGTGAGCTTCCTAAGTGTGATCATTCCACATGTCAGAAGAGCTGAAAGCCATCCAATGCAATCATAAGCATGTTCACTCAAAAATCTCATTGACTCCAGTAAATTAGTGAGCAAGTAAGAGTGTAAAGGAAGATAGATTGGGGGGGGGGGGTATATTTGCTCTTCCAAATAAATATTGACTTCTTGTGCAACATAAATAGGAGAGTAATGTGAGCATGCATTTTGAATTCTTGGTTTCTTAACGCACAACATCAGAATGACGGTTGCTCTTAAAGTACCCACTACTACGATCTCAACAGAGTATGTGCAGGAACTAATTATTCATGATTTTATCTTGCTACTTAAAATGGATAATCGCTTAAAGGTTCCGTTGATGGATTTCTTCCAGCTCTTTGAAGAGCCAAAGATAATTCCTCCATGTTCTCCCCTAACCCGTCCCCACTCCCTGTTTGTGGTTTAGTGTTTGCACTTGTGCTACATGTCATTACTAGACTGGAAGATCCGTAGGCCATGGATCTTATCAGATTTGTCTAAGTAGTATGCACACCCATGGAGTGATAGATAATATGTGAAGTGATAGATAATACATGCAGCTGCATGGTGAAAATTACCACAGCAGACTTAAATGCATATGTTGGACATGATTTGTGCAAAACTATATCTAATCCAGACTTCCAGGCAGAGTTTTGAATCAAGAGAGTTATTTAAACATGAGTTAACAGCCAGAGATCTCTATACCACCTCCCATCTTCATCAGTCCATTCCCATATTACTTGTTTATCACATTCACAATGTGAATCACATTTACAAGTAATATATAAGTAGAATAAACTACTTTTTATAAATTACTTATAAATTACTCACATTTATAAGTAGAATTAAAAAAATAAGTTACAACATAATGAATTGAAGCAACTGGGCTAAGCGTGCCTGAATCATTAAAAAGCATTTTGTGCCCCACTCTTTGAAAATTATCCTCTTTTCTCATTGCTTTCCTGCACGATTATACTCTATATCTATCAGCAATTAATCTAGCATTCCCATAAGATATGGAGAAGTTACTTTCTGGAATCTAACTCCCAGAATCCTCCCAATTCGTATAGTCGGTAGCTAAGGACTTCGGGAATTACAATCTTAAAAAGTATTTATTTATTTATTACTAGCTTGGGGACCCGGTGGTGCCCGGGTGATTTGAGAAGTGCAGCAGGATGTAGAGTGGGTCATGGGGGCTCTGTGTGCCAAGTTTGGTCTTGATCCATCATTATTGGGAGTTGCAGTGGTATCGTGAAATGACTGAAGGTAGTGCAAGTCCCATCATCTGTGGTGTAGTAGGCTGTAGATTGGGTCATGGGGGCTCTGTGTGCAAAGTTTGGTCTGTATTTGGTGAATGGATGAGGGTTGCATTGGTTTTAGGAAGTGAGTGAAGGTACTTCAAGTCCCATCATCCATGGTCCATCTCACACAAAACTGCACCAGGATGTAGAGTGGGTCATGAGGGCTCTGTGTGCCAGGTTTGGTGTTGATCAGTCATTGGATTAGGTTTGTAGCAAGATTGGAAAGTGAGGGAAGCTACTGTAAGTCCCATCATCCATGTTCTGCCCCTCTCCAAACTTCAGTAGGATGTAGAGTTGGTCACTGAGGCTCTGTGTGCCAAGTGTGGTCCTTATTGGTGTTTGTTGAGGGACGCAGTGGTCTGTGGAACAGAGGGGTGTGAAAGTACTACAAATCCCATCATCCCTTGTCAGTCCTCCCCCGAACCTCACCAGGACATGAAGGCAGTCATGGGGGTTATGTGTGTCAAGTGTGGTCTCGATCAGTAATTGGATGAGGGTCGCAGCGGACTTGGGAAGTGAGTAGAGGTACTGCAAGTCCCATCATCCATGGTTCATCCTTCTCCAAACTGCACCAGGACGTAGAGTGGGTAGTGGGAGCTGTGTGTGCCTAGTGTGGTCTGTATTGGTCCTTTTTGTTGGGCTCAGTGGTCTGTGGGAACCAAAGTATTTGAAAGTACTAAAAATCCCATAATTTGTGGGTCATGTCCCCCGAACCCCACCAGGACATAAAGGGGGTTAGGGGGGTTATGTGTACCAAGGTTGGTGCAGGTCCATCACCCGCGCTGGTCGCTGTGGCCTGTGAAAGTGGCTGCCAATCAGAACACTGCCACATATCCGTCCTTCCGCCCTCCCGCCCTTCCGCCCTCCACACACATACAAACATTCCGCTTTATTAAGGTATACAGATTTGCTATGCTTCTATACCACCTCTCTAAACCCAAAGGCGACTCGAGGCGGTGAACAAGCGGCAGCAAGTGCCCATATACAATACATCATGATAAGATAAAAACAATCATATAAAGCCATATACATTAACAGTTAAAACTACAAAATACAAATCTCAGCTCCACAATCTTAAAATCGGTTTCCGTTTCGTTGTCATACTAATCCTTTGATCTTGCTTGAACAGCCAAGTCTTGACTTTCTTACGAAATATCAGGAGGGGGCCGATCTGATGTCACTAGGAAGGGAGTTCCAAAGCCGAGGAGCCACCACTGAGAAGGCCCTGTCTTTCGTCCCCGCCAGACACGCCTGCAAAGCAGGCGGGGCCGAGAGCAGGGCCTCTCCGGATGATCTTAAGCATCTTGATGGTTCATAGGGAGAGATGCGTTCGAACAGGTAAGTTGGACCAGAACCGTCTAGAGCTTTAAAGGCCAAAACCAGCACTTTGAATTGTGCCCAGTAGCAAACTGGTAGCCAGTGGAGCTGGCACAATAGGGGAGTTGTATGCTCCCTGAGTGCCGCTTCTGTTATCAACCTGGTTGCTGTACGTTGGACCAATTGAAGCTTCTAAGCAGTCTTCAAAGGCAGCCCCACGTTGAGAGCGTTGCAGTAATCTATACGGGATGTAAGCAGAGCATGGACTACCGTGGCCAAGTCAGACTTCCCAAGGTATGGGCGCAGCCGGTGCACAAGTTTTAATTGTGCGAATGCTCCCCTGGTCACCGCCAAAACCTGGGGTTCCAGGCTCAGCAATGAATCCAGGATCACACCCAGACTGCGAACCTGCGTCTTCAGGGGGAGTGTAATCCCGTCCAACACAGGCTGTAACCCTATGCCCTGTTCGGCCTTTCGACTGACCAGGAGTTCAGTTCATGGGATGATCTGTATAGGGAGGAGATTACGATTAGGTTCATGGATGATCTTTGTCTAATCGATTAGGCTATTTATCTCCTATATACAGATCATCCCATGAACTACACACCTGGTCAGTCGAAAGGTCGAACAGGGCATAGTAACTTCTATAAACTATGGTTCTTTTGTAGACAACTTGTTAACATGGAATGATTATTATTGTTGTTATTGCCAATGCTTTCACAAAATTTAGAGACTCGAGAGAAGTCCAAACACAGAGAGATTGTTGCTGAAAAACCTGTTGCACCAATTCTGTCATCCACCATCTACTTAACATTCTCTAGGGAAGAAATCCATCATCTTCTGAGACAATTTGTTCATTTGTTTATGTGGTTGTGGTGTCTGCACTTTGTACTTATTTTGTCCTTTGAACGTATCATTTTGGGTCCTACCCTATTTGGTGACAGAAAACTAGTTTACTCCATCATCTAAATGATAACCTTTCAAATATGGTCTCATGTCCAGTTTCAACTATGTAAAAACCACTTGAAGGCAAGGCAGGCAGCAAAAAAAAAAGGTTCAGAGAAGTTGTACCTTGTTTTAAAGGATTTTCACTACTCTTACAAAATTTCAGGAGTAGCCTTTCTCTTTTATGTGACTGATCTCTTTTTCAGTCGGAATCTCTGTTCACAGCATGTGTCTCTGGATCACACATAACTTGAGGATAGTTGGGAAGCTGCAATTAGTGCAGAGATTGCTTACTGGAGAGCCGTATCATGTGAGGATGATTCTCATGTTGTGACAGCTCCACTGGCTACCAGTCTGCTTCCAAGCTAAATACAAAGTACTGGTCATTACTTATAAAGCCCTAAACAGTTTGGGTCTAGGGTATTTGTCTAATCGTATCTCCCTATACAGAGCATCTCATGAACTGCGATCAACGGAGGAGGCCCTGCTCTCAGTCCCATATCCGTTACAAGCTTGTTTGGTGGGAACGAGAGAGGGGGCCTTCTCTGTGATCACTCCCTGTCGATGGAATTCCCTTCCTAAAATGACCCCCACCCTCCTCTCCTTTAAGAAACTTCTAAAAATGCACATAGGACTTTAGCGTATGGAGGGGAGGAGGCCTAAGACACTTGAACTACTTGAAATGTTAGTTTGTCCCATTTGTAATATATGACTGTCATGTTACATTTCAAATGAACACTGGCACCAGTCATTTTTAATGTAACTGTATTTTAAATTGCTTTTAGGGTATTTGTTGTAGTGAGGTACTTATGTTTTAGTTAACTGTGTCTTATTGGCTTGTTTTGTAATTATTTAATTTCCACCATTGCTCTCTTTAATGCCCTGTTCTTGGAGTTTATCCCCCTCCCCCATGTAAAGGATACCATTTGCTTATCTCACCCCGACTTTTTAACACTTTACATTTGTGCCTGTGGCCCGCCCTATTGTCCTTGTGATTTTAGATAGTTAGCTGTATACTGTTTTTTATTAATCTGTATGTATTTTTATTGTGTTTATTGTTTATTGTTGATGTTCTTGATTTTATTTTGTTGTAATTTGCTGTTTGGGCTTGACCTCATGTGAGTCGCCCCGAGTCCTGTTTGGGGAGATGGGTGTGGGGTACAAATAAAGTTTATTATTATTATTTGTTTATTTTTCATCACAATGCTTAATTCTTCATCTCACAATTATTACTATTGCTTTATTGTGTATTATTTTGATACATTTGTACTCACCTGAAACATTGAATGCTTGTCTTTTTGCGTGTGTAAACCATCCCGAGTCCCTTCGGGGAGAGAGGGTGGTCTAGAAATAAAGTTTTATTATTACATTTTTATTGTTGTTGTTATTGCTGTGTTACTTCAAGTAATTTCTGACCTATTAAGTGAACCTAGGTTCACAGGTTTTCTTGACAACATTTGTTCAGAAGAGGCGTGCCATTGCCTTCTTTTGAGACTGAACAGCGTGACTTTTCCAAGGACAGTGTCCATGGCCATGTGGGGATTCCAACCCTGTTTTCCAGACTCGTACGTAATCCAAATCAAACCACAATACTGTGTTGCCTCCCTCTGAACCCTGGCGGTGGCCAGGGGAGCTTTTGCACAGTTAAGACTCGTGCGCCAGCTATGCCCGTACCTTGGGAAGTCTGATTTGGATACGGTCGTCCATGCTCTGGTCACATCCCAAATAGATTACTCCAACGCACTCTACGTGGGGCTGCCTTTGAAGACAGTTCGGAAATTGCAGCTAGTCCAACGGGCGGCAGCCAGATTACTAACTGGAGTTACATACAGGGAGCATACCACCCCCTGTTGTGTCAGCTCCACTGGCTGCCTGTCCAATTCTGAGCTCAATTCAAAGTGCTGGTTTTGACCTTTAAAGCTCTATACGGTTCTGGCCCAGCTTACTTGTCCAAACGCATCTGCCGCTATGTCCCACCTCGTCATTTAAGATCATCCGGGGAGGCCCTGCTCTCGTTCCCGCCAACTTCTCAAACACGGTTGGTGGGGACGAGTGAGAGGGCCTTCTTGGTGATGGCTCCCCGTCTGTGGAATGCACTTCCGAGCGACATACGATCAACCCCATCACTCCTTGCATTCAAGAAAAAAAGTGAAATCATGGCTGTGGGACCAGGCATTTGCACATTAGCACAATGCAGCACTTTGGAGTGGAACTGTAATGGCAAGTTGATGGATATGGCTCAATACTTAAGTCCTGGACGAAGTACTGTTTTTAACTGAAATATATGTGTATGATGTTTTAATGTTAATGGTATTTCATGCTGAATGTTTATGGTTTTATATTGTATTTATTGTGTATCGGCATTGAATCGTTGCCTTTTTGTTATGCCGCTCTGAGTCCCTCTTCGGAGGTTGAGAAGAGCGGGGTAAAAATGATGGAAATAATAATAATAATTTATCCCAGAATGCTGATGCAGCCCTGGGAGAAGATATTAACCTATAAATTTACTGAAGGGAGAAGGTGTCCCAGATGTTTCTGCAGAGCAACTTGCTGAACCTCTAGTTTAGTGGTCCAGGAAGGAACATTTTGAATTCTCAGGAAATTACAAACCACAAATTCCAGGATTCCACAGGATGTTGCCATGGCAGTTGAAATGGAAAATAGCACTGTATTTGTAAAGTGTGAATCAGTCCAAGGACATCCAGAGGGTCACTACAGATTTTAGTGGGACTGTCAGGAAACAAAAACAGTGCTCCTACTTTACAGCTGAATTACTAAACCACTGAACTAGAGCCTGCTGAACTGGTGCCAGTAATAACTGCCAGCATTAGGAGTAGATTCCTTCTCTGGCCAAAAAGCTCTGGAACACTTGTGGTTCAGATAATGCACATCTGTGCTAATCACTTTTAAATCACTGTCTTAATTCCTTTGGGTTGATTTTTCACTCATCCATGTAAAGCAATTCTTTCATGAATAATTGGGCATGGAGGGAAAAGTTGGACGAGTTTGAAGCAGTGCAGGGGAATGGAATTAATTGCTTATACACTTGTTCCTTCAGATACAGGTTACAACATTTTCTTGTGTTTGTTCTTTTTTTGCTGTCTCAGCTCCCTTTGGTAATGAACAAGGCAAAGATGGCTTTTCGAGGACATGCAAGAAAAAACCTCTCTACTGACAACATAATCTAATAAGCATTCTAATTTGCTTAGGTTGAAGAGCTTCACAGCTGCTGGGATTTTAATAAAATATATCTGACTTCTACATCTCTGCCAAAAGGCTTCACACTTCTGGAAATTCAGTTTTTAGCTTTTCCTCTGGCAAAGGCACATCTAAAACAGCAGAGAAATTAAGGGTCCTATTAATTTACTGCTGCTAATGGTTTAACTCTCAACAATTAGGCTTGAGATAGGGCGGAGCAAGGAAGATGATATAAGATAAGCAGGTCAGTGTCCTGAGGAAAGAAAGTAACTTGACAGAGATACTAGAATCTGGCTCATTTTAGGATTGAATAGTGTTAGCAAGCTAAGCCATCTTGAAAATATTAATAGAGCCAATTAAGGCACATTTTTGCCAGGTTCTATGTCTCTGTGCAACCAGTTTGGGGTATGTTTTGGGTGACCCGTTTGCAATACCAACTAGGTCAAGTCAGCATTGCCATGATGGGAATGCCATAACAACATAAAGGCAAACGTTTTTCCTCCAAACCTGGTAAACTGCAAGGTTGAGCACTCTTGCACACCTCTAGCAGGTTTTACATAGGGAAAAATCAGGTCCAGTCACTGCTAGGATCTCCAGATAGGAATAGGAAAGGTCTCAAATGTGATTTTTTTTGGTCAGCATGCAGACAGGGATAGGAAAGGCCCCTGAAAGGTGATTTTTTTACAGCATACTGGTTAGATGAGGATTGGTGTAAGGCAGCTTCCTATGCAGCTCTCTTGCTTTAGCTTCTTTTTATCTCTTTTTACATGCCCTCTATCATTTCACAGATTAATATTGGGATATATGGCCAAACAATATCAGATTGCTGTCAAGATGGTAAAAGGATTAATTCTTCCTTCAACAAATTAATTGAGCACAAAGTACCTAGGCACTTTGAACTCATTTTGCTCCAATAAGCCAAGGACAAAAAGGGTAAGTTGGATGAGAAGAATTTCAAAATCATTTGAAAAAGTGGAATAATAGAGAAGCAATTGGAAATGTCTCCGCAAAATTGGAAGGTACATATTTTCCATCTCACTACATATGTGAACTAAGTTAAAGGATGTTATTAGTGAGACCATCTAAGTCAATGGTTCTCGACCTGGGGTCCCCAGATGTTTTTGGCCTTCAACTCCCAGAAATCCTAACAGCTGGTAAACTGTCTGGCATTTCTGGGAGTTGTAGGCCAAAAGCATCTGGGGACCCCCAGTTGAGAACCACTGATTCTAAGTAGTCAGGTGCCTGAATTCAGCTGGTCCAGAATTACATGACTTGCTCACGACTGATAGGCATTTGGGGGGGACGGGGACGGGGATGGGGACGACTTCCATTCTTCATAAACTGACTTTAGTCTTTCTCAGCAAAAAGCATAGGGTGGATCTAGATAGCCCCTTTAATGCAGATACTTTTGCAACAAAAAGAGGGTGTCCAGACAACATTCTGGACAATCCAGAATTAATCCACCGCAAACCAGGAAAAACCTGGTTTGTGCAGAATTAATTTGATAGTGGGTTTATTCTGTGCCATCTTGGAAGGAGCAGGCTAAACCCACTACTTCCAGACAATATTTCCACAATGGAATTACCAACTATGGAAATACCAACCCTCTCCGCAAAAGCCCCAAAATATAGTACAAAAAAGAAAAGAACTCAACCAGGTTCCATCAGACAACTGTCGGATATCTCCTGGCATTTACAAATGATGTAAGGGGGGGGGGGGGATATATCTGGCAGCCGTCTGATGGAGCCTGGGGCTTCTGTGTTTTGGGGGCTTCTGAGGAGGGGGTTACAGTGTTAGTAACCCCCAGTAGAACATCTGGACAGCCATCCCAGAAAGCACATGCTTTCTGGGGTGAGTGTAGATGGGTCCCCAGGAAGATCTGCGTTTTTTAAACACGGATTCTCCAGAGAAAAAGACCTTCTTCCTTCAATGAATTAATTGAGCACAAACTACTTTTGCACTTTGAACTCATTTTGCTCCAATAAGTCAAGGACAAAAAGGGTAAGTTAGATGAGAATAATTTCATCTAACTTCTAGAACAGGGGTGCTCATTACGGTGATCGGGAGCACCTAGGTGATCTTCGGCCCTCTTCCAGGTGATCTTTGGGCCTCACCAGCCGGATGGCACGCTCCTGCCATGCGCGCGCACTTGAGCTCCCGCTACCGCTTTTGCGGGGCTTCTTTTGCCAAAATGAGGCTTTAGTGGGCGGGCCCTGGTGCTCGTCTTGCCACGCACGGTGTGGTGACATGACCGCCCATTGGTTGCTGCTGGGGGCAGGCGGGAGCAAGGCGAAGGCACGCACACGGATAGGATGCGAGGCTGTGGAAGGGATGGAGGGAATGTGTTTGTGTGAGAGAGAGAGAGATCCAAGGAGAGAAGAAAGAAATCCTGAGAACTTTTTCGGATCCTTTTGGCAGGCTGGCAGGCGGTCGCTGGAAGGAGAGAGGGAGAGAGAAAGAGAAAGAGGCGAAGGAGGCCGGGCAAAGTGGGGCAAAGCCAAGCAAGCCCTGCCGCAAACCCTGCTGCTGCCCTCGGGACTCCCATTCCAAGCTGAGATCTGGGCGAGCGAGCTGTGTGGAGCTGCTTTCTTTCCTTGGTTGGGGGCAAGGAGGGAGGGCTCCGCCGTGTTCCTGGGGCTGAACCCGAGGAGGAGGGGGCTGTGGGGATGGAGACTCCACTTGCTGCTGCTGCTTGTGCCCTCGCCACCTTTCTCTGCCTCGCCCTCCCTCGCCCTCGAAGGAGAAAGGCGGCGAGGGCCCATGGGGGGGGGGAGAGAGAGAGAGAGAGAGAGCTAGGAAGAGCCACCCCCCTTCCTCTCTCTCCCCCGTGGGCATGGACTGCCACAAGTGGGAGGGCTCCTCCTTCCTGCCAGCCGTCCACTTGGGCGTCTTTTCTGAGTGACACCCTCGAAAGGAAGGAAAGAAGGGCGCCCCCCGCTGCATCTGTCACTTTGGGGAAGCACCTCTTCCACTCTTCCTTCTCCTGCCCAGGTAAGGAAGCCTCGAGGGAGGGGGGGCTGCCATGGGGAGGCTCCAGCCTCACGTGGGTCCCTCTCTCGGTTGAGTTTCCCGGCCCAGGAAGCAGCCAGGCGACCCCTCTTCCCAGCCCTGCACCTTCCGAGCAGCCGCCGAAGCCATATCTGGCCAGAGCGCTGGCGGGTGCGCCTATAAATACCCTCCTGTGTGCGTGAAAGGGGCCTGCTGTGCACGCAAGAAGCAGGACGGGATGGGGACTTCCTGCTTCGCGAAAGCACGCAGCAGGAAGGTGGAAGGCAACGAAGACATTAAGAGAGAGAGAGCGCGCAGGAAAAGAGGATCCCCTTCCCGGGTGCGCGTGGCGGCGAGTTCGTGGGCAGGCAAGAAAGAAGCCCCGCGCGGACGGAAGGCTGCAGTGGGAGCATGCATGCTCACATGCACAACAGGTGATCTTTTCAACTTGATTGTTCATATAGTAGCTTGCATGATGAAAAAGTGTGGGCACCCCTGTTCTACTATCTTTTACCCTCTGCCTTTATCTTCTCTTTATGGTAGCTGGAGTTGTGTTACCATCGTAGCCAATCTTGACTTAACAAATTGATAAATAGTCCTCATATGGAGACCAGTCCGTTGATTTGATTGGTTTTCCATTACTATGTTTTAGGAGAAAGGTTAGCTTATCCATATCCCTTATTTCCCACATTTTGTTATGCCACAAGTCCAAATCTGGTGTTTTTTCCATTTTCCAAAGGGTGGCATAAATTATTCTGGCCGCCGTTGTTATGTATATAAATAGTCTATCTTCGTTTTCACTCCATCGAGTCGCACTGTCCGTCAGCCCCAGGAGGAAGAGTTCTGGAATCAATGGTATCTGTTTTTTCAAAAAAAATTGTGCCACCTCTTGAATGTTTTGCCAGAACTTGGTGGCTTTTTCACAAGTCCACCATATATGGTCAAAGCTGCCCTCGTGTGTTTTACACTTCCAACAAAGGTTAGATGTGTTTTTGTACATTTTATTGAGTTTCTTTGGGGTCAGGTACCATCTATGGAAGATTTTAAGCCAATTTTCTTTTAAATTTGCCGCATATGTATATTTAAGTTTTTTGGTCCAAATCCGTTGCCAATCTTGTAGTTTTATCTGGTGGCCCACATTCTTTGCCCAATTTATCATGCAGCTTTTAACCACCTCTGGTTCTGTTTCCCAATCTAATAATTTGTTATAAAGAGCAGTAATGATCTTGTGATTCCGTACCATTAGTTTCTCCCAGAACTCCTCCTTGTCCACGAAGCCCTTGAGTATATCCTTTTTATAACTCTCCTTTATCTGAGTATATTGTAGCCATGTCATGTTTTTAAATTTCATTCTCAGTTCATCCATAGTCTTTAATTCCAGAACCTCTTTCCCTTACTTAAGGAGATCCTTATAGGTGGGCCACTCTTGCCAACCTAGGAGTCTCCTTTGTTTCGCTTCCAGCGGTGAAAGCCAGAGGGGAGTTTTTGAATAAAAGAATGGCTTAAATTTACTCCAGACTTTAATCAATGCCGATCTTATAAAATGGTTACCAATTTTTTTTCAATTTTTACTTGCTCATACCACAGGTACGAGTGCCAGCCCACCCTGAGGTTGAATCCCTCCAAGGTGAGCAGTTTACCATTTTTTTTAGTGAAATCCATTCTTTAATCCAAGAGAGAGCACAGGCCTCGAAATATGACTTTAAATCAGGCAGCCCAAAGCCTCCCCTACTCGTCCTGTCGATCATCACTCCTAGTTTTATCCTTGGCTTTCGTCCATTCCAAATAAAATTTGTTAAATCCTTGTTCCAATTTTTGAATATTTTTGAGTTTCTAATTATCGGGATATTTTGGAATAAATATAAAAGCTTGGGGAGGACATTCATTTTTATGATGGCTATTCTCCCTAACAATGAGAGATTCAAGACTTTCCAATTCTTTAGGTCTTTTTTAATCTCCTTCCACTTATCTTCATAATTATTTTGTAGGAGTTGTGAGTTTTTAGCCATTATCCAGATCCCTAAATACTTAATCTTCTTTTTTACCTGGAACCCTGTTTTGTTTTCCAGTATGTCCTGATTTTTTCTTGACATATTTTTAGTTAGCAAAACAGTCTTTTTCTTGTTTAATTTAAAGCCGGCCATTGATCCAAATTCCTCCAACTTCCACAACCATTTTTGAATATTTTTGATTGGGTCTTCAATCACACAAATAATATCATCTGCGAAAGCTCTTATTTTATAAGCGTAGTTGGCCACTCTCAGACCTACTATCTCTTTATCATTCCTTATCCCTCTTAGAAGGATTTCAATCGACAGGACGAACAGCAGGGGCGACAGGGGGCAGCCTTGTCTAGTGCCTTTGCTAATTGGAAACTTATCTGATAACTCATTATTTATTTTTAACCGAGCTTTTTGCGTCGAATAAATCGCTCCAAAAGCATTCCTAAACCCATACCCCATATCTAACTCATTTATGATCCCGTCTATAAAGTTCCAGTTGATGTTGTCAAAGGCCTTTTCCGCGTCTAACGACAGAAAGGCCATCTCCTCTTGTGTGTTTATATCATAGTACTCTATGATGTCTAAAATTATTCTTAGGTTGTCTTTGGTACCTCTGTTGGGTAGGAAACCTGCTTGTTCCTCACCCACCCAGTTTTGTAAAAACCCTTTTAACCCCTGTTCTAGAACCTCCCTTAGACTCACTGACCTACATTGAATTGACCTAAATTGATTCTAGAGTAGACTCATAGAATCAATAGACAAGATAGCACTTCACAAAAACATTCTCTGATTTAATGCATCTCCTCTAGCAAGGGACTAACAAAGTTACTAGCAAGTCCCAAAGTTAAAAGCAAGATAGGCTCTGTAGCCTTGTTCTGAAGTTGAATTTGTTTGTAAGTCACAACAGGTACAGTTTAAAACTGTAACTCCAGTCAAAATTCTCTATATCAGTGTTTCTCAACCTGGGGGTCGAGACCCCTATGGGGGTCACGAGGGGGTGTCAGAGGGGTCGCCAAAGGCTATCAGAAAATACATTATTTTTTCTTCTTATTCTATTTAGTTTTACTAGGATGTTAGTTGAGGTGGGGGTAGAATGTGTGATAGTTTGTCTTTCTGTTGTTTTTAATGTAACACTTTGTTATGGAAACCCCAATAAATATTACTTTCAAAAAGAAAATACATTATTTTCTATTGGCCATGGGGGTTCTGTATGAGAAGTTCGGTTCAATTCCATTGCTGGTGGAGTTCAGAAAGCTCTTTGGTTATATGTGAACTATAAATCCCAGCAAATATAGCTCTCAAATGTCAAGGTCTATTTTCCCCAAACTCCACCTGTGTTCACATTTGGATATATTGAGTATTTGCGCCAAGCTTGATCTAGATCTATCATTATTTGCGTCCACAGTGCTCTCTGGATGTAGGTGAACTCCAACTCCCAAACTCAAGGTCAATGTCCACCAAACCCTTTCAGTATTTTCTGTTGGTCATGGGAATTCTGTGTGCCAAGTTTGGTTCAACTCCATTGTTGGTGGAGTTCAGAATGCTCTTTGATTGTAGGTGAACTATACATCCCAGCCAGGGCCGTAGCCAGGATTTTGATTGGGGGGGGGGGGCTGAGACTGGGTGGAAGGGGGTCTACCCTAGCAAACCTTTGGTATTGTTATCCCAATAACCCCATGAATGTGGGATAAAAGGAGCATGGTGATCAGATCATGATATGAATAAACATAACAGTTTAAATAATGTACCAGTAAGGCCTTTCGCAGACCACCCTGAGAATTTAGCCCCTGGCTACATGCCTGATGCCAGCAACTACACCTCCCAAATGACAAAATCACCCACCACAACCTCACCAGTATTCAAACTTGGGTGTATCGGGTATTTGTGCCAAATGTGGTCCGGTGAATGAAAATACATTTTACATGATGATTCATAACAGTAGCAAAATTCTAGTTATGAAGTAGCAATGAAAATGATTTTATGGTTGGGGGTCACTACAACATGAGGAACTGTATTACGGGGTCGTGGCATTGGGAAGGTTGAGAAACACTGCTCTATATATTTAACTTTGGATAGCATAAGGAAGGATTAACATCCCCGTGATGTTTGTTTTGCTGCCTGTGCCCCTGTTCAGAAGATTTCACCTTACTTTCTGTCCCTGTGATAATGGAATTTTGAAAAAAACCTGGCTTGTTGTGGAAACAAGGAAGTTTCAGTGGGGACACTTTTTCCCCATGATTTTCTCTTCAGAGGGGTAGATTTCTCTCACTTTCTGTTGTCTCAGCCCTATTCTTAACTATACACGTCTTCACAAAGGGCTAAAATCAGTGGCATATGCCGGTTAAGCCCTAGTCATCCACAGAGCCGCCTGGCTCCCATCAAATGACATCCGCGGGGCTCAGTGGGTGAAGTAAGGCAGAGCTGGCCCATGCTGCCATGGTGGCAACACAGGAGGGTTCCCATGTTGCCATAGGAAGCAATGGGGGGAAGCCACACGGTTGATGCTTTTCCCCACGGGATCACCTAAATCAGAAGCTGGGCGGTGGGAGGTGTGGGGCACTGGATTCACCATGCCCCTTGATGGCACATGGTGATTCTGGTTGCCATGTGACAAGGTCGTAAGACTCTGTGACCGTAATAAAGTTTTGATTGATTGACTCATTTGTAAGTTGGATGTTTGCAACTCAAGGACTGTCTGTAGTTAGCAAAGAGAAGTGGTAAAAAAAATACAAGATCTGAAAGGTGAGCCAGACTCTATGTGGCAAGCTAGAGGAAGACTCCATTGTTGGAGAAGACAAATGGGAAGCTGCCTTGACAATGTATGCATTTATTATCTAAGGCAGGAGCCCCCGGTGGCACAATGGGTTAGACTCTTGTGCTGGCAGGACTGAAGACTGACAGGTCAGAGGTTCAAATCTGGAGAGAGCATGGATGAGCTCCCTCTGTCAGCTCCAGCTTTCCATGAACCCTCCCACAAGGTTAGCAAAGCATCAAAACATCCAGGCATCCCCTGGGCAACGTCCTTGCAGACGGCCAATTCTCTCACACCAGAAGCCACTTGCAGCTTCTCAAGTCGTTCCTGACACGAAAATAAAAATCTAAGGCAGGGATAAAAAGGATGGCCAAGTACACCATTTCCATCTCTACTCTTTTTGATTCTGGGTTCAGAAAGTGAAGGTTTAGTGCAACAGTCAAGGACTGACAATTTACAGGGCTGATGGACAAAAATGTTTACATTTGGGGGGGCTTGATATTTCAACAGCATTATTTCCTTCGGTTTATAACTTTGGAATGGGAGGCAAAGGAGTTCTTGCCATCTATTTTCTGGATTTTTACAAGTCCCTTAGATCAAGTGTAAATCTGGCAGTCAGTCCTTTTGGCTTGCATTACTGCTAGGACTCCTGCTTTGAGAATTTCTTCTAAGAGTAACCCTTGTCCCTATTACGTAAGTAGCCAGTGGCATATATGCTGGTCACATCCTATTTCATTCTTCTTTTATGCTTGCATTCATTCCAGCGGAGGAGCGGGAAGAAAGAGAGGAGCTTTCAGTGAGAATTCAAGCAAGCGGCAATATTCTCCGCAACATGCTCTTCTGTGTGGGACTGGAGGGCTTCTTAGCGATGTAGCCACCACTGTCTTTCTTCGTTCACAATGTGCCTTTTCTTTAAGCCATCAAACACCTGCATCTTATGAAAGAATATATTGTTTCCTCAAGTGGGGAGACAGCTCATGTGGTGTCTACTTCGCTTGCAAAGAAAGACGGGGAGAACTTCCCATTTCTTCCCACCCCCTCCTACACCATGGAATAGCCGTCTTGTCATTTCCGCTCCTCTGTGCCTGGCGTCTATTCCTTTATCTGGCTTTATGAACTTGATCGGAGAGTGCACTTGTCTTTAACACAGATTTCAGTTTTGTTCTGAGAATGTCGCTTCCCAGGCATGAAATTGCTCCTTTTTTGTCCTCCCATTGTCATTATAAAACAAAATAGGTCACGAGTTCAGAGTGTTATAGGAGGCAAGTGCTAAAAATACACCATAATAGCAGGGCAGTAGCGTGAATTCTTTTATACATGTATCCAAGCAAACTATTGTTATACCTCAGTGTTTTTCAACCTTTTTTGAGCCATGGCACATTTTTTACATTTACAAAATCCTGGGGCACACCACCAATCAAAATGACACAAAAATGACACTCTAATACAGTAATACATATAGTTAATATGTTTTTAAATGTATTTATACACTCATTGTGAAACCTGGGCCTGTTTCGATGAACACAACATAGATATCCTGGCAGGAATGGCAGAAAGACACACACGAAGGTCTTGCTCAACAGCTGGGAGTTATAGTTCACCCGTAATCAAAGAGCATTCTGAACTCCACCAATGATGGAATGGAATCAAACTTCCCACACAGAACTACCATAACCAAGAGAAAATACTATAAGAGTTTGGTAGGCATTGACCTTGAGTTCTGGAGTTGTAGTTCACCTATATCCAGAGAGCACTGTGGAGGGGAGGGAGGAAGACATGGGGCAAGTCTGCGCAGTAGTGCCTGCACAGGTCACATCTTCCTCCCTCCCCCCTCCCGCAGAAGCGGCAGCGTGTGCAAAGCGAGGCAAAGCAAGCAGAGCGAGGCTGGGAAGAAGGGAGCCTGAGTGGAGAAAAAAAAGTGTTCGGCAGGAGGGGGAAGAAAGGGTATTGGAGGTTCCAATTTCCCACGGCACACCTGATGATTGCTCACGGCACACTAGTGTGCCACGGCACACTGGTTTGGAAACACTGTTATACCTGATACAATCCCTGATGATTTTGGAATTCTTACATTAATGTTTATTTAGTCACTTGGGTTTTCTGTTATTATAAACTGGCTCAAACCAAAATAGCCAATAGTGAGGAATACTAAAGTTGCAATCCAACAACAAATGAAAGTCTGAATGATTCATATATCTGGTATTGATGAACAATTTGACTGTTCTACCTTCCAAAGCCAGTGTGACATAGCGATTTGAGCTATGATGGAACTATGTTTATGGTTTGAATCCCTGCTCAGCCATGGAAACCCACTTGGGCATGTCATACCCTCTCAGCCTCAGGAAGGCAAAGGCACCCCACAATCAAATTCTCCCCTAAAACATGATGCCTTAGGCATACAACAGCAATAACAGCTAGAGCTGAGAGGCAAGCTCAGCCCGCTCTCCGGATTCAAACCACCAACCTGTCGGTCAGCAGTCCTGCCGGCACAAGGGTTTAACCCAGATAATCTCAACCTGGAGGTACAGGACACCTAGTGGGGTTGTGAAAGGGTTTCAGAGGGGTCACCATAGATCATCAGAAAACATATATTTCTGATGGTCTTAGGAACCGCTTTGGCAGAGAAGGCTGAGGTTCTCTCTGCCTGTCCTTCTCTTCCTTTTTGGAAACAGATGGCAAATCCTCCCACCAAGAGCCCTCCTCTGCTGTGATTGGCTGGCCCCTCAGACAAGGGGAGGGATGTTCCTGAGACTCCAAGTGGGGCGGGGAGAAAAGACATGCTTGGTGCATGGCAATATAGAGCGCATGTGCATGCAGGCCGGATTACCCATGAGGCCACCCTAGGCCATGGCCTAGGGTGGCGGCTATGGGGGGGGGGCAGCAGATCCGGACCCCCCAAAATTAAAAAAATATTATTTTTTAAAATCCAATCTTCGGACGCTTGCTTCTGCGCCTGCGCAGTGAGAAGGAGCGAGGGAGAAGGAGCCAGGAGGAAGTCCCGCCCCTAGGGCGTCTGACGTGGCTTCCCCCCGCCGCCTCCTTGCTCGCGTGGGCAGGCACTGCCCCTTCCTTCAGTGAAGGAAGGAGGGGCGCCCGTGCGAGTGAGGAGGCGGCAGGGGGAAGCCACGTCAGACGCCCTAGGGCGGGATCCCCGGCTCCTTCTCCCTCGCGCGGGCGGGCACCCCTCCTCCCTTCACTGAAGGAAGGAGCGGCGCCCGGCCGCGTGAGGGAGAAGGAGCCGGGGGGAAGTCCTGCTGCCCCTAGGGCGTCTGACGTGGCTCCCCCCTGCCGCCTCCTCGTTTGCGTGGGCGGGCGCCGCTCCTTCCTTCAGTGAAGGAAGAAGGGGCGCCTGTGCGAGCGAGGAGGCGGCGGGGGGAAGCCACGTCAGACGCCCTAGGGGCGGGACTTCCCCCGGCTCCTTTTCCCTCATGCTGGCTCCGCCCCTGCAAGCGGCTCCGCCCCCCCACAAGGAGCCCCACCCCCCGCAAGGGACCTTGCCCCTCAAGCGGCCCCACCCCACTCAAGTGGCCCCGCCCCCTGGGGGCGGCATTTACAGAGTGTGGCCTAGGGTGCCAAAAAACGATAATCCGGGCCTGTGTGCATGCGAGGGAGAGCGTGTGAGGCTGGAAGGGGACTCACGCCAGTGAGTCCCTTCAAGACATGGAGGTTCTGTATGGGAAGTTTGGACCAATTCTATCATTGGTAGGGTTCAGAATGCTTTTTGACTTAGGTGAACTATGAATCCCAGCAACTACAAGTCCCAAGTGTCAAGGTCTATTTTCCCCAAACTCCATCAGTGTTCACATTTGGGCATATTGACTGTTCATGCAAAGTTATGTCCAGATCTATCATTGCTTGAGTCCACAGTGCTCTCTGGATGTAGGTGAGCTAGAACTCCCAACTCAAGGTCAATGCCCACCAAACCCTTCCAGCATATTCTGTTGGTCATGGGATTTCTGTGTGCCAAATTTGGTTCAATTCCATTGTTGGTGGAGTTCAGTATGATCTTTGATTGTAGGTTAACTATAAATCCCAGCGACTACAACTCCCAAATGACAAAATCAATCCCTACCCAACCCCACCAGTATTCAAATTTGGGCGTATTGGCTATTTGTGCCAAATGAGGTCCAATGGATGAAAATACACCCTGTATATCAGATATTTACATTACAATTCATAACAGTAGCAAAATTACAATTATGAAGTAGAAACAAAAATAAGTTTCTGGTTGGGGTTCACTACAACATGAGGAACTGTATTAAGGGGTCGTGGCATTAAGAAGGCTGAGAAACTGCCTTAGGCATGCAACAACAATAACATCCAGAGACTGCTTATGATTTTGTCTTTCCAGTTTCCCATTGAGTTTCTGGGATGGAATAAGGTAGTTTGTCTTTGTTAAGGATATGCCAGCGAAGTGTGCCTTCTGGTTGGGATCCTGCTTGTAGTGATCCATTTTCCCTTTCTTACGTGGCCAGTAAATAATGAGTAATACATACAAATGGCAGCATGATTTAATGTGTTAACCCCAACAAAGTTATGCAAGAGAACATGGTACTCTCCCATGCCGATTCTATCAGCCCAGTATCTGCTGAGTTCTTGATGGAATAATAGCCTCTGCATGACTCAGATGGGTTCCCTATTTGGCACACCTCGCGTTGCACCCGCTGCCCTTGTTTGTACAGAGGGAGCTGTCAGGATCCATAGTTAGCTTTGCCTGTTTGTTTAGCCTGAGATCATAGCCTTCATGAGAACTTATCTCAGCCAAATGCATGGAATTGTTTCCTTTACATTTCACCTTCTTATCAATCAAATCTCAACTGAACGTGTTTCAGGCGCCTGGCGTTGAAATATTTTCCATGGTTATGCATATAAAGTCAGTTATGACATCCCCCCCAACAGCTTATATTAACGAATACATCATTATTGTTCCTATTTCCCTTCCAAACTCCACAATAACTTGTTTAGTAACAAAAAAAGGTCTGGCAGGAGCAGGGCCGTAGCCAGGATTTTGATTTGGGGAGGGCTGAGTTTGATTCGGGAGGGGCTGAGTCTGAGTAAGAGAGGGACTACTCTACCAAACCTTTTGTATTGTTATCCCAATAACCTCATGAATGTGGGATATAATGAGCATGGTGATCAGATCATGATATGAATAAACATAACATTTTAAATAATGTGCCAGTAAGGCCTCTCGCAGACCACCCTGAGAATTTCGGGGGGCTGAAGCCTGGGCAGGAGATAATTCAATTCAACCTGGTATAGTTACATTTGTACATTGCACGACAACATCCAAAAGCCACAAAAGAGTCAACCAAAAATGTAGAAAATACATCATGCAAGGCTTTGAAGTTTCACTGGCTTCTTTTCTAGGCCAATATATTGTGATGTTAAAAATTATACAGGAGAAGGCAAGCCAGAGCCCTACACTTCATCTCAGTTTTTGTTTTGGATGTCTGTTAGGATGTTCTTGGGAGGATCTCAGAGACCAGGGACAAAGGGCAATAAAAACAGGTAATAAAATTTCACCTCAATTAGCAGCAGAACTAAATCCGTTTGAAATCCAGGCAGCTTCTCTCTTGAGTGAAAATAACTGCCCCTTTCTTAGGCAGAGAACATTGAATTTCTCAACAAGTCACTACTGTTAGATCTGGAGAAACCTTTAGAAGCTGTATAGGTAATACATGACAAAAGAAAAAGTTTTGCCTTTATTGGAGAGAAAAACTTCAGACTTTAGTCCCAGTTCATTGCTGTCTTTTGTTATAGTTTCCCGTTGCTGCAAAATTAAGTATAATCTAATCCAGTGTTTCCCAACCGCTCTGACGCAGCACACTAGTGTGCCGTTACCGTAGCAATCATCAGGTGTGCTGTGGGCAGGGCGCCACGTGGTCAGGGGCGCATTTGGCCTTTGTTGCGGCACGAGGCGATTCCAGCTGGACCGAGACGCCGCACTGCGTTGAGGGGCACATCCTTGTCCCCACTGACGTCGGCCTGGAGCTAGCTCTGCCTCCATCCTCAAGCGGCATAGCCTGAGGAGGGAGGGAGGAGAAGGAGGTCTGGGCAGAGGGAAGGAGGGGGCGAGGAGGAGCGGCAGATCACCTCCTTTCTGCTCAGCGCATGCATATTTGGATGGCGCAGGCTCCTCCGTTTCCCGCCAGGCGAGGGCAGCTGGAAGTTGAATATTGAGTATTCGTGCCAAGTTTGGTCCTGATCCAACATTGTTTGAGTCCGCAGAGCTCTCTGGATATAGGTGAACTACAACTCCAAAACTCAAGGTCAATGCCCACCAAACTCTTATAGCATTTTCTCTTGGTTATGGAAGTTCTGTGTGGGAAGTTTGTGTCTTTCTGCCATTCCTGCCAGGATATCTACTGTATGTTGTGTCCATCGAAACAGGCCCAGGTTTCACACTGAGGGTATAAATACCTTTAAAACATATTATGTGTTAGAGTGTCATTTTGTGTCATTTTGGTTGGTGGTGTGCCCCAGGATTTTGTAAATGTAAAAAGTGTGCCGCGGCTCAAAAAAGGTTGGGAAACACTGATGTAATCTAGTAAACATATCCATGTGTAGTTGTGTTTCCCATGTAGGGAAATATAATAAAATACACAAAAGAGTGATACCTTTATTAGCTAAGAAACGCTTAGCCAATACAGACTTTGTATTTCTAGGCGTGAAGATGACTGCAGACACAGACTGCAGCCAGGAAATCTGAAGACGTTTACTTCTTGGGAGGAGAACAATGACCAATCTCGATAAAATAGTGAAGAGACATCACCGGCAACAAAGATCCACATAGTTAAAACAATAGTATTCCCTGTAGCAACCTATGGATGTGAGAGCTGGACCATAAGGAAGGCTGAGCAAAGGAAGATAGACGCATTTGAACTGTGGTGCTGAAGGAAAATTCTGTCAGTGCCTTGGACCGCAAAAAGATCAAACTAGTCCATACTCCAGGAAATAAAGTCTGACTGCTCACTTGAGGGAAGGGTATTAGAGACAAAGATGAAGTACTTTGGCCACATAATGAGAAGACGGGAAAGCTTAGAGAAGATGATGATGCTGGGCAAAATGGAAGGAAAAAGCAAGGGGGTCGACCAAGGGCAAGATGGATGGATGGTATCTTGAAGTGACTGGCTTGACTTTGAAGGAGATGGGGGTGACCATGAGGTCACGATGAGTTGGAAGCAACTGCACGAATAAACAACAACAAGAACACAACATGTTGTGGTTGAGCAACCTGAGCCTGTAGTTGCTACAGGTAGTAACTGGGAAGAGGAGAGTTTGTCAGATATGTCCTTGGAAGAGGGAGGTTTGGGCGGGCCTCCTGCAGCTGGGAGAAAGAGGGCTGCAAGTGATGAGCATTTGGAAGAGGCAGAACATAGGAGGAAGGTCCGACAAATACTTAGGGAGCCTACCAGTGATGAGACCTTTGAGGGGTTTGACGTGGAGTTACCCTCAGAAGACAGTGATACTGAGCTGGACTCAGCACTGGTGCAAGATGTCAGGAATGTGTTAAATGCTGAGTCCAGCGAAAGTTCCTTTTGGTTTTCCAGTGATAATAGTTGGCCTAGTGGGAATGTGGAATTGGACTGGGGCTTTAACTGCAGAGCAAAGATGGGACAGTTGGAGGAACACCCAGGGCTGCAGCTGAGGGCACTAGAGCAGATTTGGGTGTGGAGTCTGATGACTCTGATTTGTAAGGGTATAACAGTAAGGCTTGGGGATTTGGGAATCTGCGGTCGGCCAAGGTGTTGCTGTGGGTTGCTGGTTCCTGTATCTTGTGATATTGTGGGTTCATGTCCTGGTTCTTGATTCCCAGCAAGCTTGTCTGCCGCGTCCTGTTTGAACATTTCCTGTGTTGCTCTCCTGGAATGTGAAGCACTCCTTCTTTCTTTCTCTGGACGGGTCTTCGCATCACAGACTACAAGCCGAGTTACAGCTCAAGTTTCGTTTGAAGACGGACGTCTCATCTATTTTGCTTTCGGTTTTGGGTGTGGGTTTTTTGGAACGCCGGATTGAGGCTATGTTGTGTTAAAAATAAACTGTATATATTTTTACTAGCTTGGTGTTGTCTTGCCATCTGTGGGAGTCGTGACACAACATTTATTTATTTTATTTATTTGGGCATTTCTATATCACCTTTCTCCAAGAACTAAAGGCGATTCACAACAATAGATAAAATATAACAGTATAAATAACTCATTAAAGTAATCCCAATTCAGTCCTTGGGAAATGTAGAGGCTTTTGGTATATCATCAGTAGCTTTCTTAGCAGTTGAAGATATTTAATATGTTGATAGATAAAGAAATACATTATCATTATTACAGAAACAGAATGTCCGAAATAATCAGGTTTATTTGAGAAGTCAGGATTTGTGTTGAGCTTTTAGTAATTTATTTATTTACATTATTTATACCCCGTCCTTCTCACCCTGAAGGAGACTAGTGTGGACTTACAAAAAGCAACAATTCAATGCCATGTCAACAACAAATGTAAATACACATATACATTTAAACATAAATTTAAAGATTAAAACACATTATTGAAACCACACAATCCGAGACCATAGTCAAAAAGCCATTCCAGTTGTTATTGCACATTTTCTATCTTCAGTTATTGCAATGCATTATCGGCCAAAGGCTTGGTCCCAGAGCTATGTTTTTACTTGTTTTCTGAAGGTCAGGAGGGAGGGAGCTGACCTGATTTCACAGGGGAGGGAGTTCCATAGCCAAGGGGCCACCACTGAATAGGTGGTGGTACAACTAGTATTGCGCTACTTGAAATAACACACTACTTTTGGACCAGTGTAAAGATGAAGTATGTGTTTAAAATATGATAGATGTTCCACACCGTGTTGGAATTTTGCCCTAGGATGACTGCTTACTGAAGAATTCGTAACAGTTTCTTTATCTTTTCTAGATCCCCATATCAAATCAAATAGTGCCGGACTAAGATTTTCCAGAAGGGTACAATAGCAAGTCATTTTGTTTTCTGACATAGCTATCACAGCCAGACTGATTGCAAACCCTGGGCATCTCTGTCCAGTGGCAATAGTTGATGGGCAGGGTGTATTCTGGAAGCAACAATCCTCAAAAGTTATTTTTCCAAGCTCCAATTTGCAGAGTTAGCTGACTCATTCTGGTCAGGAACAACAACTGGATTTTGGACATTTCTCTCCATTCTGCTTCTAGAGACATACATATTTTACAGGCAAAAAAGTCTTGTAACATAGTCAGATTAGCACAAGTTTTACACTAAAAATCTTTGAAGGTCATTACTGTAGTTACTTCATATGAGGAATGAAGTATTATCATGAGTTGCAATACATAGTTGTGGATGAGGTGATGGGGAAGAATTGCAAGCAGTAAGGAGAGGAATGAAAAGTAGAACACAGTGGCCCTTGATATCAGCTGGGGATTGGTTCCATGCCAACATGCTTGGATGCTCTCTTCCCATTATATACAAGGGTGTAGTAAAATTGTGTCCCTTATATAAAATGGCAACATCAATGTTTGCCTTTTGGATTAAAAAATATTTTATATCATGGATGGTTGAATGCATAGATACAGAGGGTCAATTGTATATAGACAGCAATTCCTGTTTTATTTACAATAGCCATTCAAAGAACAGTTCCGGAGCAGTAATACAGTTGGTTTTGAACTAGTAACACTTAATATGATATATTTATGATGCTTAATACCATTATCACTATTCAATTTTCAGAAAGTAAAACTGATGGGCTTCTGGGTTCTGGTGATTCGGGAAGTGTAACCCCCCCTGGTGATACAGCGGGTTAAACTGCTGAGCTGCTGAACTTGCTGACTGAAAGGTTGGCAGTTCGAATCCGGAGAGCGGGGTGAGCTCCCGTTGTTAGCCCCAACTTCTGCCAACCTAGAAGTTCGAAAACATGCAAATGTGGGTCGATCAATAGGTACCGCTTCTGCAGGAAGGTAATGGCATTCCATGCAGTCATGCTGGCCATATGAACGTTGAGGTGTCTACGGACAAAGGCGGTTCTTCGGCTTAGAAATGGAGTTGCACACCAACCCCCAGAGTCGGACACGACTAGATTTAATGTGAGGGGATATCTTTACCTTTACTTAAACTTGCAGGAACTGTCCTCTTGCATTCTACACATCTCACATCTATATAAATAAAAAAGTACTATTCGTTTGTGGGATTAACATAACTCAAAAACCACTGGACGAATTGTCACCAAATTTGGACACGAGGGACCATCACTCATGAAAACACTGAAAAACGCAGCAGAAGATACTTTAAAAGAAAAAAGAAAAAAATACATTAAAACACATGTGCAAAACTATACACACACACACACACACAAAACACATATACACAGACTGGGCCACAGCAACATGTGGCAGGGGGTGGCTAGTAGTAATTGAAATAGCTTTTGTATATGGCTATAACTTAACTGCCTTAAAACAACCAATTGTCTACATGATTAAGAAGGTTTCTGTTTGTGACCAAAGTATTAGTCATTTAACCACACATACAATACCTACTAGTTCAAATGTCAAGAATCTGTCTCCTTCCACTCCCCCACTTTTCCAAGGAACTCTCAAAAGTCAACATCTTCTTCTCTTTCCTACTTGAAAGGGAATTGAAGTAAGGAGCCTGGGGGAAGGAGTCTAAAATTGTACAAAGATATGTAGTCATCATCTGAAATTGGTCCTTCATGAAAGGAATGTTCGTGGAACTTTTTTGTCCAATGCTTGCAATCAATTTGCAGATTCTAATTTTATGCTCGTTGCTTAATTCCCTCAATTTGTACAAAACCCGTCATGGAATAAATTATGGACTGTGAATATAGGATATTAATGCTATCATTCTTTGTGGGCATTTTGCGATGACTTACACTGTACAGCATATTAATTAAATAGTCGGCAGTGAAAATATATTTCTTCATAAATGCGCATGATATCACAGAAGCAAATAAAAGACAGAATTCCCTCATCCAACAAATATTTTGCATAGAAGTCCTAGTAATGTCAATAGATTTATGACGATTATGCTTCAGCTACATTGAGAACCTTGTTGAAAGACAACGCATAAGTAAGAACATTTTATATAAATGAACAAAATATAAGATGCAAAAGAAATGAATTAATAGACCCCCCAGTGATGCAGTGGGTTAAACTGCTGAGTTGTTGAACTTGCTGACTGAAAGGTTGGTGGTTTGAATCCAGGGAGCAGGGTGAGCTCCTGCAGTTAGCCCCAGCTTCTGCCAACCTAGCAGTTCAAAAACATGCAAAGGTGAGTAGATCAATAGGTACCGCTCTGGCAGGAAGGTAATGGCACTCCTTGCAGTCATGCTGGCCACATGACTTTGGAGGGGTCTATGGACAATGCTGGCTCTTCAGCTTAGAAATTGAGATAAGCAACATCCGTCAGAGTCAGACAGGACTAGACTTAATGTCAAGGGGAAACCTTTACCCTTTTAATAGAATTCCAGTTCCAAATGCAGTGGGCTTTCTGACCTGCACAACCTGAGGCCTTCCAGGGGTTTGGGACTCCAGCTCCTAGAAGCCTAAACCAGATTGTCCAATGGTCAGGAATTCTGGGAGCTGAAGTTTAAAACACCTGGAGGGCCTCATGTTGTGCAAACCTGCCTAGAGTTTGGTCCGAGGACCCATTGTGAATACCAAAATCAATGGACTATGAAGAACCCTTATACTCAATGGAGTATAAAATGGTAAAATCAAGATTTGCTTTTTCGAATTTTATTTGGAATGTTTTCAAATTATGGTTGGTTGAATTCGTGGATGCAGAATCTGCAGATATGTAGAGTCGACTGTAGAATTTTTCAGGTTTACTTTCTGATATATTGCAGTGTCTTTATGTTCCACATTCAAAAATTGTCTTGCCTTTTTTGACCTCTGGATGTGGCAGTCCAGTTAGGAATAAATAAAAGAGGCAGATTATGCTTAGGGCACCTTTTATACCACTCTGTATGGAGTGAGCAGAGTTGAAACTAAATAGGGCTGCTCAGACATGGATACAGCTACCAAACTGCTTAACTCCCTCGGATTTTGAGTTAGAATGACTAAATCCACCGCTCATGTGCCAGTCAATAGCTGGTGGCAGGGGGGAGGGGGCGTCCAGATTTCACATTCGTGCCTCCTTTGCTACTTGCCATGGGACTTCTGTTGGTTTTGGTATGTTTGGAAGATACCTGTGCATGAATTTGTTTTATGTGTGGAGATAGGTGCACAGTGACTAACACACAGTCTTCAAAGAAAGAGGTTCTGAGCCAATGGCCTAAATTCCACGACGATTGCTGGCCTCTCATCGATTGCAGCCTTCATCTGCTTTCACAGCCATTGTAACAGGTAAGTAAATGTGAAAGTTTTCCCTTGACATTAAGACTAGTCCTGTCTGACTCTGGGGGGTGGTGCTCATCTCCATTTCTAAGCTGAAGAGCCGGCATTATCCATAGACACCTCCAAGGTCATGTGGCTGGCATGACTGCATTGAGTACCATTATCTGTTTGCAGACATGGTACCTATTGATCTACTCACATCTGCGTGTTTGCGAACTGCTAGGTTGGCAGAAGCTGGGTGATGTCATCAGTAGACTTCAATGCCCTTAAAGACACCAAATGCCACCTGATCTTTAACAGTGGGATCAGCCATGGATAAGAGACCACCAATGATTAGCAGGCTATATTTCAAAGAAGGAACTATCAACACATGCATCCAGGTGTTCATTGCTTAAGAAAACCCTAATAAATTAATGGGGTCAGCATTAGTCTAGAGCTGGGGCGAACAGCGGGAGCTCACACTGCTCCCTGGATTTGAACCACCAACCTTTCGCTTAGCAAGTTCAGCAGCTCAGCGGATTAACTCACTGCACCACTGGGGGCTTCATGTAACGTGTAACAATGTTATTATTCACCTGCTCTACCACTGAGGTCTTCGGATCATTCCTTGTTTGGTTCTCCTCTGTGACCTTGCCATCATTGATGACCCAGCTGGGAGTTCATGACCCCTGGCGGCCTCACTCATCTGTTTACTGGAACGCATAAACCCACTCACCACGACAAGGTAATGCGATCCAATGAGAGGTTTTTCCTGATGCCATTGATCCCAAGGTCTGTCCTTTCATTAGGTAGTGTAAGACAACTGGCGCAAATAGAAGATTTTAGTTCCATTAAGTGCCAGCAAATAATTATTAATATAGTTGTACTGGTGAGCAGGGAGCGATGCTTTGGAGAACTTTCAATATCTTGTTCCATGGCTGGCCTTTCGAATTATGCTAGCATGATTTACTTCTGTAATCAGGAATCTTGGATCAGTTCTATTTAATTCATTCTGATAATCCCTCAAACGTTCTTCTGGGTAGCCTTCTTCAAGGTTAAAAAAGAGACACAATAGTGATCATTTTTCAGTGGTTTCTAAGGAACTGGAAGTCAACCATGGGATCATGCATACCTTGTGGTTCTTTCCTTTTCTTTCAGCATAAATTCCTTTGTTTGCTTTAAGCATTATATATGCCGTGCCAAACTGGTGAAAGCCGAATAGGCTTTCATGAAACCGACATTTAAAAAACCACTTGTTTTTTAATTTTAGTTTGGACTCTGTCTGGTGCTGCAGATATTACATCTACCTTGTTATTTAGAGTTCTAATTTTCAACAAAAGTGCTTTTTTAAAAAAAAAATCTAATTACAAGGGTGATTCTAGTTGGCATTGAATGGGATTGGCACTAATGCACATGTAATACTAAACTATGGTGTTAGCATCATTTTACTACAATTAAAGCTAAGGAGGGATAAACTGAAGACAGGTTGGAGATGGCATGTTCATTCTTGAGCTTTGCTCAGGATTTGTAGAGCATCAGCGTTATGCAGAGCCAACCTAAGACCTATTGCTGCCTGAGGCAAAGAACAAGATGGGACATATAGAAGTCGGTTAGAGTAGCAACTGAATCTTACTTCAAGTTATGTCTGTATGTGCCTTTGAGTCACCTGTCAACTTATGGTGACCCTATTAATTTTATTGGTTTTTTGGGGGGAAGCCTTTCCCTGAAATACAGTCAATAGCACCACGGATGTGTTGATGGTCTTCGATCCTAATCTTGCTTTACATCCAAGGTCAGATGGGATTTAATACCTTTAGGTTTTTAAGGTCATTTATACCAGTGTTTCCCAACCGGTGTGCCACGGCACACTAGTGTGCCATAAGTGATCATCAGGTGTGCTGTGGGAAATTGGAACCTACCCGCTGCCCGCCTGTCCCATGCCAGCCTGGGGCAGCCATGGCATGGCCCCGGCACCGCCTCCACCACGCCGCCTCCTGCTCCCGCCTCCTCCTCCAGCCGCGGGGCCTGCACTTCCCCGTGCCCCGGCCGCCTCCAGCCCAAACTCAGCGGGGCAAGCGAACCAGGAGGCTCTGGCAGGAGAGGCATGGGCAGCAACAGCAGCAGCAACGCCGTTGTGTTGCACTCATCCTCCTTCCCCTCCCCCTCTTCCGCCCAGGCCTCTGGGAGTCTGCCGTCTGCCCTTCCTTCCTTCTTGTCTTTCCCTCAGCGCAGCCTCCTCTTTGTCCGCTCAGCCTTACCGCCCCATTGGCTCCCCCCCCCCCCCGCATCTCGTCAGCACCTGGCCCTGCCATCTTCCCTTTCTCTTGTTCCGTCCCCATCTCCTCAGGAAGGAAGGCAGGCAAGAAAAAGGAGGAAGGGAAACAGGGCCCCGCCTAGGCCTGCTCTCCTGGCCTCGGAGCTGGACGCAGGAGAGGAGGAGGTGCTCTGAGGGGAACACAAAGTGGCCTCCAAAACATACAGGCAGTCTCCAAGTTACAAACAAGAGGGGTCCTGAAACCCACCGGCAGTTCCCAAGTTACTGTGTTAGAGTGTCATTTTGTGTCATTTTGGTTGGTGGTGTGCCCCAGGATTTTGTAAATGTAAAAAATGTGCCGCGGCTCAAAAAAGGTTGAAAATCACTGATTTATACCATACTGGCAATTAAATAGCATTTTCTGACTTTATAAGTTGGTAGCAAGCTTGTTTAGCGGCTCCAAGACTGGTGGTATGGCATCCCTAGTTCTACCCTTCAACAGAAAATAGACTTCTGGTACTGTTCTTTCTTCCCTTCTGACATGACCACATCGCCACAATGAAATATGTATTTCACTGACCACAATGATCTGAGTTGTGTGGTTTTTGTAATTTTTCTATCTTTGACTTCATACAGCTTCATTTCAATCTTCTAAACACTTTGGTTGTGTTCCAAATCTCTTTAACGGTGCCCAGTCAACTCCATTCTTCTTTGCCCTTCACCTTCTCAACTCGCTTAATAGAAAAGGGCATTTAATGTGTTCTGGTATATTTGTTCAGTCACTTCCAACTCTTTGTGACCTCATGGACCAACCCACGCCAGAGCACCCTGTCGGCTGTCACCACCCCCAGCTCCTTCAAGTGTACTTTCCTATATGTTTACTTGGGAGTAATATCCAAGGTGATCAGAAGGGGTTACTGTTAAACACATATGAATCAAGGAAACCTTGAAATGTCAAGGATAGGAATGTAAACATCAGGTTGTGAGATTTTTCTTCTTCTTGCATGAACTTTTCTGTATGTACTTATAGATATACACCACTTGCAACTGATGTAGTAATCAGGGGACCATAAATGAGATTTAAAACCTTGCAACTTTGGGAGTTCATGTTTATGATTATTTAATGGCCACATGTTACCCAGGGTTTCAACCAGGCAGTGTTAACAGCTGATGAGCTCCTATGTTACCACAGATCCAGGTGCCCAGCAGTGACATCTGTATCTTTTTCCTGATTACCAGGTACATTGAGAGAAGCAATTGTAGCCGGACCCATGCAGATCTCTCCAGCTTCTTTCCAATGCACAATTCAAATAGGAGAGCACTACAGTTACCATCTCCCAGCTCCCTGATCTATAGTGCCTTGGAAACCCTTTGGTTGGGTTGCTGCCTGGCTCAATTTATGCTGAGGCACCTTATACACTGCCATATAAAATCCAGACTATCTGTTTTGGGATTATATGGCAATGTAGACTCACACAATCCATTTCAAATCAAATAACGAGGGTTATTAATAATCTGGATTATATGGCAGTGTAGAAAGGACCTGAGTGATGCCATCAGTAGAGACCACCAATGATTAGCAGGCTATATTTCAAAGGAAGGAACTATCAAAACATGCCTCCAGTGTTCATTGCTTAAGAAAACCCTATGAAATTCATGGGGTCAGCATTAGTCTAGAGCAGTGGTTCCCAACCTGTGTCTGTGGACCTCCAGTGGTCCGTAAGAACTAAAATATGGTCCGCGGCCTCACCATTACTACACCGTTGCAACGAAAGCAACAGGTCTCACAAAATCCTCTCATATAGTGCCAAGACTTATTAAATATGGTTTTCTGTGAGCAAGCAGATGGTGACTACTGGATGGTATATGTTCTGTATCAGAAACTAGAGCTGCTGTGGTCTATCCAATGCAATTTTCTGAATCAGCACCCCAAATAACCAAACCGAATCTAAAGTTGACAAAAACTGTAACCCTTTTGGTATTAATGTTGGAGAGTGGCCCTTGGTCAAAGTGGTTCCTGGTCAAAAAAAGGTTGGAAACTACTGGTCTAGAGGTGAATTGGAGACACACAGGTTACTATAATGGTTACTATCAAACATGGTTACTATAATGGAGCTCTGTTACTTACGAGAGCGGGTCAATAAGCCCGTTACTTTTTGAATGAAACACAGGTTTTTAGATAAAAACTCATTTTATTTTTCAACGTAGTCTCCTTTGAGCTCTGTACACTTTGCCCAATGTTTCTCCATTTTTTTTATCCCTTCCAAAAAAAATAAGATTTATGGAGGTCATCAAAATAGGTATTTGTTTGTGAGATGATTTCATTGTTGGAGTCAAATCTCTTTCCTCTGAGCCATTTCTTCAGGTTTGGAAACAAGAAATAGTCACTTGGTGCTAAATCCGGAGAATAGGACGGATGAGGGAGCAATTTGTATCCCAATTCATTGAAGGTAGTTATGCCGTCACACCAGGTCTGTTTAAAATTAAAACTGGCAGATGTGTTGTCCTTTTATGAGCTAGATGGTCTGACAACCCAAAAAACACTCCAAAATAAAGTTGCAATTTAACAAAGTATCCCAATTCATTGAAGGTAGTCAATGAACCACTCCTTCCCCCTCTAAACCTAAGGATTGCTGGGCTGGTAACCAGATGTACATCCAGCAAAAAGTCTCTGCAAGGTACCATAAACTCGCCATGAGCTTTCAGCAGGTCATTGGCTGACAAACCCACCTTGGCCTTCTTTGGCGCTGATTCACCCCAAGAAACCCACTGTTTTGACTGCTGTTTGGTCTCTGGTGTGTTGTGGTGGATCACGTTTCATCCACAGTTGCGATTGTTAAGAGCCTAGGTGTTCAGTTGGGTGCAAAAACTCATCCATATTGCGGTTGAACAATGCCAAACACTCCTGCTAGTGCAGAATTGTCGCACGGGAATTGCATTTGTGGTCTGCCTGTGAGCAAAGGCTTACACGGCACCCATCTTGTGGAAAGCTTTCTCATACCCAAATGATCATTTAAAATGGAAGACCACTGAGCCATGTGAGATGCCTGTGGCTTCCACAATCTCTCACACTTTCAATCCGCCCGAGCCTCCGATCGGAACCAACACCATATGACTTTATTGGTGACAAAATTTTTTCAATTGTTTCTGGTGTGTTGTGGTGGGTGTAGAGCTCACACTGATTGCGTCCAGCACCCATCTTGTGGAAAGCTTTCTCATACCCAAATGATCATTTAAAATGGAAACCACTCTTCCGTGCTTTCAATCTCCGATCGCCAACACGGCCAGCTCAACTGACAGAATTGAATCAGTAAACCACTTTTTTACCATTGAAATTGATGGTGCAGAGTCCCCATGGTATTTATCAAGTTTAGCCTTGGTTTGAGTGATGGTTTTTTCCGCAAAAAATAATGCTTAATGAGCACACAAAATTCACTTTTTTCCATTTTCTTCTCAAATCACGCGGTAGTCTGCTATCAATGGCTGTCAAACACAAACTAAATGACGCAGCTTGTTCAAATTTTGACAGGAGTCAACTGACAGGTGCCTGTTGACAGGAGCAGTGTTGCCTTTTCAGTTAAGAGGCAGGAAATTCAAAAAGTCACGGACTTATTGACCCGCCCTCATATATTTGACAATGCATAATGTCAGAAACACATTTTCATCCATACATATCCTTGCTTACATATATATTTAAAGGAATGCAATTATTACACTAATACTTATGGATTCCTCATGATAACTAAAAGTATATGCATTCCTTTCAAATACACAGAGTTGTAGACTAAACAGAATACACTCATTTACAAAGGTTTCTTTTCCATCCCTCACCAGGAGGTTTGCGACTTCTCATTCACTATGTCCAGAATCTTTTCAATAGTTCTAAGGGAGTGAGGAACACAGACATTTGGCAAACGTTCCTTTTCCCTTCTAATTCCTGAGCCTTGAACTTTGAAAACAAAATAGGAATGTATCCTCTTTCTGTAAGTCTAAGTACTTGGCATTTTCTTTTTTAAAAGAATCATATATAGAGATTATCAGGCATTATCCTGCCAGTCACATAATGAACTTGTGCAGGGACTGGACGCACCTCCCATTATCCAATCTGCAAACATGTGCCTCAGCAAAGCTTGCGTAGATTCAGTTCAGAAGGTGATGAGTAATGCTGAATCTGCAGCTTGATGGACGGTCTTAAGCCACATATAAAAATGACAGAATGGCAAGAGGCCAGAAACATGGCGGCAATTACAAAACCGCACTTACATAATTGTCTGGAGAGGGATGCTTAAATGAGGTGCTGTTGCATTGCAAACCTTGAGCTGTTGGGTATGGGAAAGAGGCAGCAACCTTATGCATTGTCGAATCTTAAGTGACGAACTAAGGCGGAAATTTGCCAGTCAAATGGGGCAATTCAATTTAATTTATTTTTAATGAAAGTGCTTGGAAATACAGCATTAACATTTATCCACAATTAAGTTAATTAATTCTGATTGAGGCCATGAATTTTATCTTATCCAGCTACATTTCTTCAAAGCACAATTCTCTTGGATTTTTTCTTCCAAAAAATACTTTTTGCATTTTTAAAGAAATCACTCAGAGAATTGTAAATTTGATCATAAGAGACAAGGACAACATTGAAGGTAGATTTAAGGTGCTCAGTATCAGATAGGGCATATGCAGTCTCCTTGTATATCTAGCAGCGGAGGCCCCTTCCATACAGCTGAATAAAATCCCATATTATCTGCTTTGAGCTGGACTCAGATAACCCAGTTCAAAGCAGATTTTCTGCATTGATATTCTGGGCTATATGGCTATCTACAGATTTCTGGGGATTTTTAAAAAAATTGACAAAAACAATTTATCCCCCCCCCCCAGGCATGTAGCCAGGGGGGGCTAAGGGGGCTTCACCCCCCCCCCCCCGAAATTCTCAGGGTGGTCCGCGAAAAGGCCTGACTGGTACATTATTTAAACTGTTATGTTTATTCATATCATGATCTGATCACCATGCTCAGTATATCCCACATTCATGGGGTTATTGGGATAACAATACAAAAGTTTGCTAGGGTAGACCCTCTTCCACCCAGTCTCAGCCCCCCGAACCAAACTCAGCCCCCCCCCCGAACCAAAATCCTGGCTACGGCCCTGCCCCCCCCTAAAAATGTGAGAATAGCAATTTCCTTGAATGTCTGTCTTTATTACACACAACTACATAACTTCAACTTAGCACAGATTTATATTATTACTTACTTACTTTAGTCCTCTTTGCAGATTTAATAATTTTATTTATTACTAGCTGTTCCCTGCCACGCGTTGCTGTGGCCCAGTCTGGTGATCTGGAAAATAAAGTAATGAGAAAGTGTTGGTATCTAATATATGCAAATTCTTGATGCTTGTGGATAAATAGTATTTTTTTGTTGTTTCTTTGTCAGTGTTGATGTAGAGATTTCTGGTTTGCCTATCCTGGAACATGCAACATATAATGGTTCTTCTTTAGGGGCCCCTTTCAAATTTATGATACTATATCTGTCATATACGTTTGTTGTGTGTGTGTGTGTGTGTGTGTGTGTAAATCATATATATCTATCTATACCTATGGCTGGATGGCTCTTTGTCAGGAGGGGTTTGATAATTTTTTCTTGCCCTGATGAAAGGAGTTGTATTGGATGGCCTGAAGGCAGCATTTCTCAACCTGGGAGTTGGGAAGAAGGGTGGCCAAAGACCACCAGAAAACACAATATTTTCTGTTGGTCATGGAAGTTCTGTGTGGGAAGTTTGGCCCAATTCTATCATTGGTGAGGTTTGGAATGCTCTTTGATTGTAGGTGAACTATAAATTCCAGTAAATACAACTTTCAAATGTCAAGGTCTATTTTCCCCAAACTCCACCAGTGTTCATATTTGGGCATATGAAGTATTCGTGCCAAGTTTGGCCTAAATCCTTCATTGTTTGAGTGTTCACATTTGGATATATTGAGTATTTGCGCCAAGCTTGATCTAGATCTATCATTATTTGCGTCCACAGTGCTCTCTAGATGTAGGTGAACTACAACTCCAAAACTCAAGGTCAATGCCCACCAAACCCTTCCAGTATTTTCTGTTGACCATGGGAGTCCTGTGTGCCAAGTTTGGTTCAATTCCATCATTGGTGAAGTTCAGAATGCTCTTTGGTTGTAGGTTAACTATAAATCCCAGCAACTGCAACTCCCAAATGATGGTTACTCTTTGGGTTAGTAGGTGTCTTGTGGCCAAATTTGGTGGCAATTAGGGGTTTTTGAGTTATGATGTCAATCAAAATGAACAGAGCATTTATATATTAGACTGACTCTAAATGGCTGGCTGCTGCAGCCCAATGCTGAGCATTGTATCATGGGAAATGTAGTTTAGGGCAGGACCGTTTGCATTCTCTGCCTATGCTTGGAAAAAATATTTTTGGGACTACAGTCCACAGAACCCATTAGACCTAGAGGATTCTGAGAGCTATAGCATCCAAAGTGAATTTTCCAGTCTCTGTACCCATTTATCAAGAAATAATTTCCTAAGATCTACAGAGATACTTGCAGGAACACCTCAGCAAGTAAAGGGGTCAAAAATTGGCAGGCTATAATCGGGTCAGCCCACAGAACTGCTAAACACACTGTGCTGACCTGAAGTAGAGCCCCGAGTGTGGAGAAGAGCAAGCCACAGACCACCAGTTACGATGCAGTCTGAGCCCTGCCACCAGGGGCGGACGAAGGTAATTTTAAATGGTAAGCAAACATTATTTTGGCGCCCCCAATCTTGATAACAAAAGGTTTAAGTTCATTATTAGCCCTTCTCAGTGGCTAACAAGGCAGCAATTTTGCCCAACCATACAATATACAGAACCTAAAACATACATCATTAAACAATAAATGACCAATTCCCCTCTAGCAAAAAACCACCTACTGACCTCTCCCCACTTTAGTACTTTAGTATTATATTATATTATATTGTGTTATTTCATTATTATATTAATAAAAACAAACCCCCCCCAAATATCCCCACTTTAATATATTACATTATATTGTGTTATTTCATTATCATATTAATAAAAACAAAACCCCCAAATATCCCCACTTTAATATATTACATTATATTGTGTTATTTCATTATTATATTCATAAAAACAAAAACCCCCAAATATCGTACTATAGGTTGTAGATAAGAATCCAGGAAATTGGATAGTGTTTCCAAAATTCCTCCGCATCCACTGACAATAGGTCTCCCAGGGGGGGGTGGTTGTAATTTGTGCACCTTTGGGAGGGTGTAGAAAACGGGCGTTCTTGGATGTTTTACATGCCGACAACAACTACAAAATACCAGGTTCTACAAAATTCTTGATTATGATCCTACCATTAAATTTTCATCGGTGATTAGAGATACCATTGAGGAAGCTGTTGCAACTGGTGTTATTGATGAGAAAACAGGGAAATACCTATATGTAAAACATCCAAGAACGCCCGTTTTCTACACCCTCCCAAAGGTGCACAAATGTGACTTTGAGAGAGAAGCCAGAACTATGAAAACGGAGTTCCTCCAAAGAGGATACCCGGAACGCATAGTTTCTAAAGCACTCACTAAAGCTAGACACTCTGATAGGAATAGCCTGTTGACTTGTAGACCCAAAGAACATACCAGTAATTTTGTGTGGCCTTTAACGCTCACACCTCATTCTAATTCCATCATTAAGCTAATACGGACCTATTGGCCTATCATTTCCCACATCAAGGGTTTAGAGTATCCGCCTCTGGTAGCTTACAAGCGTACACGTAACTTAGGTGATACATTAACCCATTCCAATCATGCTTATGTACATACTACTAGCAACTTCAGCAAGGGCACTAAGATGTGTGGACGGTGCTCAATTTGTAAAAATATTTGTACTGATACTACCATAACGAGTCCATCTCTGGAAAAAAGCTTTGAAGTACGCTGCTTTGCCACCTGTGCTAGTTCGTACGTCACGTACACGATCAATTGTTCCTGCCCACAGGTCTATGTTGGGATGACCACTAGGCCTTTGCGACAATGCTTTATTGAGCACAGGAGTAGAATTAATACTGGGAACATTGATTTGCCGCTGTACACCCATTGCCTTCATTATAAACACCATCCGGATTCATTGCGCATAAGAGTGCTGGATAAAATAGAACCCCGCTCACACACAGATCCCTTTAAAGCCCTTTGTAAACTAGAAAGAGACTGGATTCTCCGGTTAAACTCAGAGATTCCGAATGGGTTAAACGAGGTAATCAGCGTTCAGTCGCTAATTACCTAATTGTCCCACCTGACTTACCTTATAACATTCCCCTGATCCTCTCCTTTCTTACCTTTATGGTCACCTTACCGATCTGGTAAGGTTAAGCCTGAACGCTTCCATGATTGGTATGTATGCCTGCATTGTATATTTTCTTCTTGGGTTATGTGTTAGACTAGACAAAGATTGTATTATGTTTGTATATGACTTTTCCCAGATATTTGGACTACGGTAAACCTATTGATGGCCTTAAGAAAGCCCCGCCCGGGGGCGAAACGGGGGAGTGGCCCCTAGAAGTTTGGCATCGCCAGCCCGTCGGCCAATTTGTGATTCGAACTATTGAGGAGCATACAACAGTCTCCTGGGTCCATTTATCAACCGTTGTTTGGACTTCACAGCACTAGAGACATTATTTGTTTATATTCAGACTGCCTTATTATTTGGGATTAGCGCGATTATACCAACTGGTTCATTTATAAATCTGCGGATTTTCATCCGTCTTGTATGTGCGCCTTCCTAATGCGACTTATGTGGTTTGGCATGATCTGTGTGATACCTGATATGTATATACCCTAGTGTTGTGCACTATATGTGTATATGAAATAGATATTTTTATATCGAAGTCTTTTGACTCAGTGTGTTTATAGTACTTGTGAACCCATTACTCTGTGACTTAGACTGCTTTTGAGGCTTGCCTGCCGCTTGTGCGCGTGCGTATGGGTGCTCCACGTGCGTATGGGCGCTCCGCGTTCCGCCGCCCGCCGCGTGGAGCGCCCATGCGCACAAGCGGCGCCTGCAAGGCAACAAGACCCAAAAGTAGGCAGCCGCAGTGCTACCTGCAGCCGGGTCAGCAACACAGCGGTAGCCGGTAGGAAGCTAGCGGCTGGCGGAACACCGCCCGCCACGTGGAGCGCCCATGCTGCCTGGCCTGCAGATGGTGCTCTACGCAATTGCTTCCTTTGCCTAATGGACGCGCCGGCCCTGCCTGCCACATACACAATGGAGGACCTTCTTTTAGCAACACCAGAGGCACTCCAAGTGGACAGCCACTGCTCAAAGGACATTTCATATAATGCCAAGTTCTTTAAACTTTGTGTTTTTAAAATACATTACAACTATACCCTCCATTCACTTCTGATACGATAAATAAATAAACCAATTTATCTATTCATATACAGTATGACACCTGCATCCATGTTCCCAGACTTCATGAAACTTGAAACTGTGGATAACCACAAACCCAATTGAAATAAAGGACCTCTAGCCCAAGAACCTACAGAGTCATGCTGCTGAACCTAGAAAATGCCTAAAAATGGCATATTTTGTTAGATATGGATAAATGAAAGTATGAATACGGGTCCAGAGATACAGGAGTCATACTCTATTTTCTCCAGGACTCCAGATATGAAATGTTTGTGGTAATTCACATATATTTGTGATCTAGTTTTCCAGGGTGTGAAACCAAGCAGTTAAGGAAGATTCAAAGCAGTGTTTTTATTCGTAAATGTTCCAGAATGTTTATTTATTAATTTATTTATTTGTTCAGATTTCTTGGCCGCCACTCCTGGGTGGCTCGGGGCGGCTCACAATCGAACAAATCATGACATATTATACAATTAAAACAAGTTAAAATCACAGCATGAACAACAACATCAACCTGAACCACTAGACTAGCTTAGGTAATGAAAGCCTGCCGGAACAGCCAGGTCTTGCAGGCCTTCCGAAACATCATGAGATCGCGAAGAGACCTGATCTCCGGTGGTAAGGAGTTCCAGAGTGTGGGCACAGCGACTTCTCCTCGTCGAAGTCAGGCGAAAGGCTTTAACGCTCAGGTGAAAGGCTTTAATGTTGTTTGGCAATGTGAGGTTTTGTATATTTTCAGTGCTTTGTTGCATGTAGAACTATTCATGTTAAAACACACATGCACATATCAACATGTAGGCGGAGTGAATTGGGTTAGTTCTGCAGACATTTGTGGGAATTTGTCCTTAATGATGGCACCGTTGGAGACGTCTTAAACAAGACTCAGCGAGCCTTTCCCATCATCCCCTCTTTTATGTGAAAACAAACAGCAGCAAGGTTGCTTGACAAGTTTTCTGTGAGAAATACAAATGTTTTGTTCACTATAATTCATGCTTCTCATTTCCCTGCACAATAGTGTTTTCTATCCACCCTTCTCTCTCTTTTTGTCAGTGATTTTCCTACTCATTTTTCCTCCTCTCTCACTCTGAGCTTTTCCTTGTTTTAGCTAATTTTCTGGAAATTTTACCACAGCTCTGCTTCTTACCTGCTAGCTTGCTTTATTTTTGTCCTCTTCTTTCGCTTCTTGTTTCTGTTACAAACAGATGTAAGACAACAGGAAATGAGAGGAAAGCTACCCCTCGGAAGGGAAATTCACTGTTGTAAGAGTCATCGTGGGAAAAGGTGTCTGACGGAAGCTTTATCACCAATCCTTGTTTCCACAACAAGCCACATTTTTCAAAATCCAATTGTTACAGGGACAGAAAGTGAGGTAAAATCTTCTGAACAGGAGTACTCACAGCAAAATAAACATTAGAAGAGTGTTTACCCTTCCCTATGCTATCCAAAACTTTTTTTAAATGGCTGGAGTTAACACTTTAAAAAAGTACCTGCTCCAACTTACATACAAATTCAACAAGAACAAACCTACAGAATCAATCTACAGAAACTGCCAATAGCAACATTTCAGATTTGGAAAAGTTAACTTTTGGGATTACAGTTCTCCAATCCCCCACAGCCACCATGGCCAGTGGCCTTTTGCCTGCATATATATTTCAATTTTGGAAGAGTCTCAGGGATGCAGGGCAGCCCAGTGGTTGCCAAGTCTGAGGGAGGAACCAAAGAAAAATGGGTCAGATTCTTATCAGTTGGGAAATTACTCCCCCTTTCCCAGGTACAGAAAGAACAGCTAAATCCTGTACATGTGTATGAAATAATACATTTCAATGCAAGAGCCTCTCAAGCTGGAAAACAAGGTCCACTTAACAGAGTTCATGGCTACAAAGCTGAGTTCAGTTTCATGCAGCAGCCAAGCAGCAGAGTTCACCTACTTGGCTTGACATAGGCCCCTTCCACACAGCTGAATAAAATCCCATATTATCTGCTTTATTTATTATTTATTTATTTATTATTCAAATTTGTGAGTCGCCACTCCCGGGTGGCTCAGGGCGATTTACACCAAAATTTAGGATTAAAAACAGAATAAAAACACCATAAAACACATAAAAACACAGTAAATACAATAAGTACAATACACAGCAAGCCGGTGGCACAGGTGTGTGTAACTACATCAGCATACACAATGCAAGGCGGCGGAGTAGCCTACAAATCTCAGCATAAATACCCAAAGGCCTGCCGAAACAGGAGGGTTTTGCACGCCTTCCGGAATGCCACTAAGTCCGTAAGGACACGGACTCCGGAAGGCAGTGTGTTCCACAGGGTGGGGGCAATTATTGAGAAGGCCCTCCTTCTTGTGGCCGTCAGATGGTATATTTTAACGCCGGGCACCTCTAGAAGTTGACCCACCTCTGAACGTAGTGGCCTAGCGGGACAGTATGGGATAAGGCAGTCCCTAAGGTACACTGGCCCCAGACCATTCAAGGCCTTAAAGGTCAGTACCAGCACTTTGAACGTGATCCGGTGTTCCACTGGTAACCAGTGCAGCTCCCGCAAGACAGGTGTTATGTGCTGGTCGTCAAGACGCCAGCCAACAGTCTAGCTGCCACATTCTGGATCAGCTTCAGTTTCCGGATCACCGACAAAGGAAGGCCAACGTAGAGAGCATTACAGTAGTCCAGTCTCGAGATGATCGTGGCTTTGAACTGGATTATATGGCAGCATGGATTCAAATAAACCAGTTCAAAGCAGATATTGCAGGATTTTCCGCCTTGATATTCTGGCTTATATGGCAGTGTGAAAGGGCCCATAGTCTTTTATTCCTGATTAGTGATCAGAGATAGTTGCAAAAGTAGTGTGAGGGCTGGATGCAACCCTTCCACAATCTGCATCAAGGAGAACAGTAGGGCAATTGAACCGAGGGTGGGTGGGTGGCTTGCTATCTCTTCCCTGGATTATCAGGTATGCATGTTGTGTGCTCACGATTCCTAGGTGCAAGTGATGCATCAAAAAGCTGAATTAATAAATAAGAAATGGAAAAGATGCCCCTTGCCCAGGGTGCCAAGGATAGTCTTAAACAATCTTCTTTTTCTGACTGCCAAGGGTGTGTTTTAGGGCCCGTCCAGACAGTACCTTTATCCCAGGAGCTTCTGCAGCAAACAGGAAGGTAGTCCCTGTAAATATGGAAGCAATTGCTACAAAAGTTAAAAAAAAAAACATGAGATTTCCAGGTGCGGGAATATCACAATTTTGGGCTAAATATGTCTATATGTACTTGAAATCAGAAATCACATAATTTTTAACTGGGTTTGTTCCCAGGTTTTAGATGTTTCTTCCTGATTGGCTGGATCTGAAAAAGAAGGTGACACTTGAGTAGAAGGCAAAAACTTTTGTTTATGTGCCAGAAATTTCATGAAACATATGGAGGGCACATTTTCTCTGGCCAGGACAAAGAACTGAACTTTTGTATTGATTTGCTGCAGTGATTCTCCGCATATCTGCATATCCGCAACACCGAAGTTTCTGTGGAAGTCCTGCAGCGGCCATCTTGGGAGCCTCTAAATATTGCAACAAATCATCAAGTCTGGACAATGGAGGCAGAAATCCTGGGAACAACAAGGTCTATTTGTGGACCTCTTCTGAAGTCCTGGGATTTTTTTTTTTGCCCCTGTTTAAAACTTGTGATTTAGTGCTGTCTGTAAGCGCCCTCAGAGTTTTGATGGCTTTTAAACTTAAAACAGCAACTTGAGAAACATGAAATGTTTTCTCATAGGAGAGGGGAATAATTGGCCTCACCAAGCACAGAGCTCTTGAACTGAAAGAGAACCCATGAGGTTGCCAAATGCTCAACTTGAAAACTGGGCTCAAATCCCACTTCATTTTAAAAGCTCATTAGTTGCCTTGATTTACACACAAAGTTTCATTTGAAGGGATCTGATTCTGGGGGATCTTAAAATAGTTTTCTAAATCCTGTATGGAGGGAGGACAGGGTCTGATTCAATGAGATCGCTAACATTGTGCTTGGTGGTCCTCCTTTATTATAGAGGAATACAGGTGAGAGGTTTCCTCAGATGATTAGCAAGGACACGAGAAAAGCATTTTGAACCGGGGGCAAGGATCAAGGAAGAATAGGACTGAGTAATAATGCACCACAGGCATGCCGCTATGTCAGGAACAGGGTCTGACTTCATCACAGGCCAGCAACAGCTAAAAGATTACCTGAGGGCATTTGATGCCTTCAACACGTTGCAATGTTGCTTTCCCCGATAGCATCTCAATGCCATTGGATTAAATGTATGCTGCTCTTTTCTTGCACAACCATCGCTGGCCCTTTTGAGGAAGAGGACGCTATGTTTGTTCTTCTATCGAAGCCTCATCTGAACAGCTCTCCATCCTCTGTAAAAGCAACTGTAGGAAGCAAGGAAAGGGGAAGACAGTTGGGTGGGCTGATCCTTAAGGCAAGCTGATTTTTATCTATAAAGAAAAAGGTCAGAGGTAAGGCAAGGTGGAGGCAGAATGCCTGTCATTTGAACCTGCAGAATGTACACAAACTCTCCTTCCTGTCAAATGGGATCCTATTACCACTATCATCGGCCTTCTCTGTGCATTCAACTAGGAGAGCTCAGACATAGACAATGGTGTTTGCTTTTAACAAACTGCCACTTCATTGGCCCAGTTCAAATACAGCTGAAGGAGATCTTAGGCCCTAAGTATTGTGTAATTCACATACTGTTCAACCAACTGAAGAATTCACAAAGAGTGGCTTTCTAGCATAGTGTTTCTCAACCTGGGGGTCGGGGCCCCTGGAGGGGCGTTGCAAGGGAGGTTTCAGAGAGGTCACCAAAGACCATCAGAAAACACATATTTCTCATTGTCTTAGGAATCCCTTTGGAAGAGTAGGCTGAAGACTTCTCCACCTGTCCTTCTCTTCCTTTTTGGTGTTGGTAAACTACAAATCCCAGAATTCAAAAACAGGCTTCCCCCAACCCCACCAGTATTCAGCGTTGGCCATGAAGGTAATGTGCCAAGTTTGGTGCAGATCCATTGTGGGCTGGGTTCAGAGCAGTCTTTGATTGTAGATGAACTACAAATCCTAGCAACTACAAATCCAAAATGCCAAGGTCTATTTCCCCCAAATTCCCCCAGTGTTCACATTTGGGCATGTTGAGTATTCATGCCAAGTTGGGTCCAGATCCATAATTGTTTGAGTCCACATGCTCTCTGGATGTGAACTACAACTCCAAAACCCAAGGTCATTGCCCACCAAACTCTTTCAGTATTTTCTCTTGGCTGTGGGAGTTCTGTGTGCCAAGATTGGTTCAATTCCATCGTTGGTGGAGTTCAGAATGCTCTTTGATTGTAGGTTAACTATAAATCCCAGCAACTACAACTCCCAAATAACAAAATCAATGCCCCCAAACCCACCAGTATTTAAATTTGTGCCAAATTTGGTCCAGTGAATGAAAATACATCCTGCATATCAGATATTTACATTACAATTCATAACAATAGCAAAATCACGGTTATGAAGTAGCAATGAAAATAACTTTATGGTTGGAGGTCAACACACCCTGAGGAACTGTATTAAGGGATCGCAGCATTAGGAAGGCTGAGAACTACTGTTCTAGCCGAAAGGTGGAGAAAGCTGTTTGCAGCAAGGCTGAACCACCATATGCCTGAACCCTATCCACCCGTCTTTTACACAACAGCTACTTTAAAAATTACTCCATGTCTATGGGGAGTGGCAGGAATAACCTGCTCTGTTCTTCTCTAAAACTTGACAATAGGTGATGTCATGCAGACAAAAGATGAAGTTGTAAAGCTGGTCAAGCAGAGGGTTTTGAACTGGAATGAAATGATCAGCCAAGCTTGTGTGTGTGCAGGTTGTTTTCTTGCAACATTTCCTGATTAGCTAAGCATGTAGCCACAGTGCCTTAATGGACACTGGTGATGGTAAGAAGAAAGAACGTCAATAAATGAGGTCCACACCCACCATGGCAAGTCTTCCATTGCACATCACTTTCTTTAATGTGTAGGACCAATGTGTGATTGCTTGAGTAGCAATTCCACAGCTTAACACCCTTTTCCAAAATTCCACTTTGCCACTTGCCGTTGGTTAGTTTGATAAAAGGAGGAGCAAGGCCATATTTTCTACTGTTATGTGACATATCAGGTTCAGCCCAAGACATAAGGCAAAGGACAAGATTGTAATACTTTCCATTGTATATTGGGAGGCGTTGTAGACTCTCAGTTGAATCTTCTGGTTGCAAGTTGCTTCTGGTGTGAAAGAATCAGCTGTCTACAAAGACATTATCTAGGGGACACCCGGATGCGTTGCAATCCTGCGGGGAGACTTCTCTCATGTCATGGTCAAAGGACATTTAATACAAGGGTTGGAACTTTAATAGTGGCAACACTGCTGTAAAGATGCCACGCAACAAAACCAAAGCATGTTGTGCATACCACATGTTAGTTACAAACCTACCTTATCTCTGAGCAAAAAGACTTGCCCTTCCTACGTCACACACATGTGGAGTGACGCAAAGAACTGAGCCTCATATTAGCTTGCAGTCTAAAGTAAGTGTTGTCACAAAGTTGGAAATTTCGCCAGAACCTCAGCATTGTGAAAGTTATGGTTATTCTCGCGTACGACTGTGATGGTGCCATCCTAATGCATACCGTTCCCCCACATCAGACCGTCAATGTGCAGTATTACTGCTCATTTTTGGAACACCATCTCAGACTAGCTTTGAGGGAAAAAACGGCGACACTTTCTGCAGAACGCCCCAATCATTTTGCATGACAATGCTCGGCCACATGCAGCGCAAACTGTGGCTGATTTGCTCCATCGATGGGGCTGGGAAGTGCTGTACCACCCACCATACTCTGCAGACTTAAGCCCTTGTGACTTTGACTTAATTCCTAAGATGAAGGAACCACTTCGTGGCTTTCACTTAAGAACTGTTCAAGATATTCTTGACCGCTCCATTTGAACTATCGACAGAACAGGTGCGGCAACGGGTGTCCTACGACTTCCACATCATTGGAAACGGGTTGTACACAATGCTAGCGACTATATTGAAGGACTGTAAAACTTGGTGGCATATATCACTTTTGTATTATATGTAAATAATTAGTTGCCGCTATTAAAGTTCCAACCCTCGTATAATGCCAAATTTTAAAACTTTGTGTTTTTTAAATACATTGTAACTGTACCCTTGGTTTGCTTTTGGTACTTTAAATAAAGAAATAGTTGAATCTTACTGGGAATGATATAGGGTCCTCCAGCACTTGTGAAGGGAATAAGCTAGTTCAGAAGAAGCTATGGTATCCAATAGTGGAGGAGGACTAGGAGACTGCCTTTTTGTTGTCGTTCAGTTTCTGGCCCCTGAGGTGGTTGCCTCATTATGTCTAATAGTAGGACCAGCCCGGGAGTTAGTGATTCGTAGCACTTCTGGACAGAGAAATTCATACTACTGCTGTATGTTCAATTTCCTGCTACATTTTTCCCAATTGATTGTTATATCCTAGCCCCTATGTCTTTGCCACTGCAAAAATAAAACTTTTCTCAAAAGGTATTATTTAAGTGGCCAGAGGGCCTTTTGCATGCTGCTGAAGTCAGCCTTTCAGCCAGCCGAAATGGGTGTGTGCCTCCCGTGCCTTTGTAATTGGAATCTATCTCTAACTTTCACAGCAGCTTGCAGCTTGAAGGTGCCGCTTGGAGCAAAGTTATATGAACAAGAGGCACAAAGATTTGTGATCACTGACAACTTTCTCTGGCAGGAAAGCAACTTCATTGATCTTGTGCCAGAGCTGAGCCATTCACAGAGACAATAAACAGCCTAGTCTGAACCCAAAGGCAACCTCCTCCTCCTGCTAGGAGGCAACAAACTGCCTTTGTAAGCAATCTCGACTATCTCTACAAGCTCAAAAAAAAGGAGAAAACAAAGCAGAAGTACGGTAGCTAAAAATCTCGTACTATTTCTCACTGGAACCTTCTTGAGACATAATTTCACAGGAGACTCTTCCTCTATTCCCTGCAATTTTGTTACCAATTTTGTTTAGCTCCAAGTCCATTAGGCTTTTTATTGAATTTTACTATCTAAATTATGGTGAACAGATAAATTGGGTTTTTTTTATTTGCCTCCAAGCTTCAATGCATTTTCTTAAGTATAATATTACAATTAATTAAGCAAAAATGTTCCTACTGGAAAGAAAATCTATAGTCATTTAAAATATTTATAGCATGCTTCTCACTCTTGATTCTTCATGGTGGTTTGAAAGAAAATTGAGCCTGCAGTTTTATACACTGCTAGGGAGTCAGTCCCATTGCACGAAACTAAAGGGACATAGTTCTGAGTTGATATATATTTGGTAGTTTATTTGTTCTGTCAACTCTTTGTGACCTCATGGACCAGCCCATGCCAGAGCTCCCTATCAGCCATCACCACCCCCAGCTCCTTCAAGGTCAAACGAGTCATTCAAGGATAACATTCATTCATCTTGCCCTTGGTCTGCCCCTCTTCCTTTTTCCTTCCATTTTCCCTAGCACCATTATCTTCTCCAAGCTTTCCTGTCTTCTTGTCAAAATACTTCATCGGTGTCTCTAATATACTTCCCTCCAGTGAGCAGTCAGGCATTATTTATTTATTTATTGCTCACTTTTATATACCGCTCCTCCCTGCAGGCTCGGGGCAGTTTACATAAAACGGCAGATTAAAAACAGATAAAACACTTTGTTATATAAGGCACAAAGCATGGTTGGAGTTATCCGGGGAAACTTAGATTAAAGGCCTGCTTAAAAAGAGTCGTCTTGCAGGCCCTCCGGAAGGGGGCTAACTCCGTGATAGCCCGATCGTCGTCTGGTAATGCATTCCACAACGTCGGTGCCACCATGGAGAAGGCTCGTTGTCACTGAGAAACGACAGGAATGAACTGATGGAATCATGAGAAGGTTTTGTTCTTCTGAACGCAGAGATCTCAGGGGAACGTATGGGGTGAGGCGGTCCCTCAGGTACACTGGCCCTAGACCATACATGGCCTTAAAGGTCAAAACCAGCACCTTGAAGACAATCCGGTACTCCATTGACAGCCAGTGCAATTGGTGTAATGTGTTTTCTCGCCGATGCTCCCACCAGCAGTCGAGCGGCAGCATTTTTCACCAGCTTGAGTTTCTGGGTTGTCGACAAGGGAAGCCCAATGTAGAGGGCATTACAGTAGTCTAACCTCAAGATGACCGTCGCCTGGATCACCGTGGCTAGGTCATTCCTGGATAGGTAAGGAACCAGTTGCCTAGCCTGTCGAAGATGGAGAAATGCTGTTCTGCTAACCGTGAAGATTTACGTCTCCATCGATAGCAGAGGGTCTAATTGAACCCCCAGGCTTTTTACCAAAGATGATGGGCTTAACTGCTTGCCATCCAGGGTAGGCAACTGGCACTCGTCCATACCAGGATGACCCAGCCAAAGGATCTCCGTCTTCGATGGATTTCCTAGAGTATGGACTGGTTTGATCTTCTTGCGGTCCAAGGCATGCCCAGAATTTTCCTCCAACACCACAGTTCAACAGTGTCTATCTCCCTTCACTCTTATATATGTAGGATTGCCCAAAATGATGCCAAGCAGGGAGCAGAGAGAAGGGCAAAATAAATGACAAAATCATCAGCTACATATTTGAAACTTGTAATGCAAATGAGGTAGAGCCTTTTGGACCATAATTCTAAGCCCAATGCCCTTGTGCTGATGGAATTCTGAGAATTTTGATCTAAGTTTACAAGCTTTGTTTGGGCAGGTAAGAATGGCCTGTATGTCACAAATGGCATGCATATCCTGTTCTCTTGCAACTTCATGATGGCCAACTATACAAAAGTTAGATGCAAGCAAGCACATACCATGTCCACTGTGTTGGACTTACTACTGCACAATTTATTACTGCTGCTTTTTAAATGAATCTTGTGTGTCGGCCTACTTTGAAAAGACTGAGAAATCATAATATTAGGATAGAAATGGAGACTAATGAATAATGTGAATGAAAAGGTGAGAGGTCCTTTGGTTTCCTATGTTGCCACTCAACACCTTTAACAAACTTCTCCCAACCTTCTTTGAAACATTTTCAGAACCTGCTTTAAGAAAGTGGAGGTTGGTGTTTCCACTTCCACTGATCTGTTTCCACTTAAAGTTATGGATACAATGACAGACCTCAGTCAATCACCATGATGTGTCATCAACTGCACTGTATTCCAGTTTGTTTCTGACCATAATTTAGGGTGCCGGATTAGCCCCAAAAGGTATAAATAGTATACCTTTGGGCCTAGATATCTAAAAGACCACCTTCTTCTGTATGAACCGTTTTGGAATTTGGGGTCCTTGCTGGAGGGCCTGTAACATGTTCCACCATGCTGGGAAGCTAAGTTAGTGAGTGCACAAGATAGGACTTGGTCTGTTGCTGCATCCAAACTGTGGAACTCCTTCCCAAGGAAAGTCAAACTAGCTGTATCTTTCCTCTGTTTCTGATGGGAAATCAAGATTGTATTGTTTTATGGCCTTCTCTCTTTAAGACAAATGTGGATGCCTTCTGGCTCTTTTAATTGTGTGGAGACACAATTTAGGTGCTGTCTGAAGATACTTGGCCACACCTGACTAAATGTGCACATAAACATAACCAGACTCTGACACGCTTTTTATGAAGTGGGAAGATGCATACTATTTCTACTTCAAAGTGTATTTTTATATGATTTGGCATACAGCTGTTTGATGGAGGATACCCCTAAAAGCTTTTATTTTAACCTCTCAGTTTTCTAAATGCCACAGTTCTTCCTATAAAACGTCAAAGAATCAAATTAGATAAATCCATATAATGCCCTGGCTCTGGAAATCCATTTTCTCATGCTAAGAATACAAGGTGATCAAATAGTGTTTCAGATGTGCCATTTTTTTGGTATCAGGAGTGACCTGAGAAGCTGCAAATCACTTCTGGTGTGAGAGAATTGGCCATCTGCAAGGACGTTGCCCAGGGAATGCTCAGATGTTTTTGATGTTTTACCATCCTTGTGGGAGGCTGCTCTCATGCCCCTGCATGGGGAGCTGGAGCTGACAGAGGGAGCTCATCCATGCTCTCCCCAGATTCAGCCCTCTGACTTGTCGGTCTTCAGTCCTGCCGGCACAAGGGTTTAACTCAATGCACCCCCTTGGGCTCCCAGATGTGCCATAATCAGCTTTTTATAATGGTTTCAGATTGTTTATGAACCGTATAGTGTTCTTGATCTGACCAACAGAATTGCCATGCATCTTGGGAAATCTGGAGGTGACCGGTGTGGGGAACCAATAGCTGTGCACCCCACATTGCCTGGCTCCCCCCCCCCCAATCACATGGGGGAAGTGTCTGCCTCCCAGCTTCCCCCTGTTGATCTCAATGTAACATGTAGTATGCTACTGCAGTGACCTACTCCGGTTGACCTTCCTTTTGTGACAGAGCCCTGCTGGAAGAAGCTCTACATCATGTGATGGGGGCTGGTAGGCTCTGTCGCAAAAGGGAAAATCAACTGGTGTATGATGCCAAAAACTACCCCATCGGATGAGGTCATATATTAATTAAAGTAATGAAAAGTATCTACATACATTTGGTTGAATACAATGAAAATTACTCTGTGTCCTTTTCCTTAGGAAATCTCAATATGAGACAAAGTAATATGAGACAGAGTTATAGACACAGAGCCTCTGTCCTTTTAATGCAGTGTTTTTCAACCTTTTTTGAGCCGCAGCACATTTTTTACATTTACAAAATCCTGGGGCACACCACCAACCAAAATGACACAAAATGACACTCTAACACAGTAATACATATCGTTAATATGTTTTTAAATGTATTTATACACTCAGTGTGAAACCTGGGCCTGTTTCGATGAACACAACATACATATGACTTCCTCTCACATACTTATACATGGCTATCATGTCTTCTCTCAGCCTTCTCTTTTTCAGGCTAAATATGCCCAGCTCTTCAAGCCACTCCTCATAGGGCTAGTTCTCCAGACCTTTGTGAAATTTTACCCTGAGTGAAACTTGCTTCCAGATAACTATGGATGTCATGAAGCTGTTATAAACAGTTCCTTGGGGGTGGGGGAGGCAACTCTAGAAAAATCCAGTAAAATAGTAAAAAAATTAACATTTCCAAGTGGAGAGGCTCAATTTGTTTCTTGGAAACCTGTGAATGCTTCAGCCTCCCGATGCTCCCAGGTTCGCTCACTGCCCAATTCACCGACATTGAGCTTCCGGCATTCGGCGGAGCCCTTCCTTTGCCTCGGGGAGGATCTTTGGGGAAGGAAAGAGGGAGAAAGAACTGCTAGGAGGGGGAAGAGTGCCAATTTCCACGGTACACCTGCTGATTGCTCACGGCACGCTAGTGTGCCACGGCACACTGGCACACTGGTTGGGATACACTGTTTTAATGGACAGAGGATCTTTGCCTATAACAAATATCCACAAAATTAAACGTGCTGTGCATTTTCCATTAGGAAGAAAGTTTTCATTGGTATTGGAACAAAGGGATATAATATAATTTCCCTTTAGTATAAATTCCTGCTCTGCTTTGTCCAATCTGTTTAATTTTCATTCTTTCTCATTGATATCGTAATTTTCAAAAACTTGTAAATTAAAAGCAGAGTTATACATTACATCATTTTCCAGGACATAGTTGGGCAAAATGATGATGAAGATGTGATCAAGCAACACATGGTCACTGATCTCTATCCATGGTTTCTGTTCAAAATTACAGTTTAATATTAACATGTAGCATGCAGCTACCACTTGAAAGGATAAGTGCAGACAGAACAACTCCTCCAGATCAGATCCTATATGGGAAGCAGGGAAAAGGAGAACTTTAACCCTTTGTCACCCACTGTGATCTTGATCTGAATTGGGAAGACCTTCCCCTATTTGCTTGATCTGAATTAGGGAGCTGATGGATTTTTTTCCCCTTATACAAATTGTTACAATTTTGTGTCCATAGCATCTGCCCACTCTCATGGTACCAAACTGAGCAAATTCATCCATTAGCTCCATGTACTAAAGATATGTAATATGTAATTTGGATTTACTCTGATCCTTAATGTGCATCCATTTCATGCCAGGGATGTCCAAGTGAATAAAAGCAACACATTTGATCTAGAAATAGATGTGTAATGTGTGTATGCATGTTTCAACATGTGGTGGTGTTGGTATTATATATATTTTTACTCTAAACTGCAAGTTCAAACATGTTTAAATAAAAGTGGTCCTTAGCTCCACCAAGTGGCATGATCCTTCCATGACAAAAACACAGTATCTCAGAGGATTTGACTGCGAGACAGTTTATCTGCACAGTATGGAAAACATCTATTCCTTCCATACTTCTGAGTCAAGATGATGCCGCTAATTCAAATGGATCACTTCAGTTTAGATCTCAGCCATAGTCTGTTTATAGGTCAGTTGCAGTCAAGGTCAAATATCATGGTTCAAACCTACAGGTAGGAAGCATGTGGCCCTGATGATTCCCACTCCCACTTGAACCCAATGATTATTTCTCTTAAAACTATAAATCACAGCAAGGGAAGTCTTTGCTCTACAAACATTGATGAAGTACAACTCACAGTATCCTTCATCAGTAGCTATGCTGGCTGGTACTGATAGAAACTGACGTCCAACAACCTCAGGAGAGCCATTGGTTTCACAGTCTATCTTAGATGCCACAAGGTGGCAAAATAATATGGAGTTGGTTTGCAGTTCTTCATATCTGGCCCATCTACCCATTTCTTTGCCCAGTTGGCATAAGAACTGGGACCCATATTCTTCCCCACCTCAGAAGAAGAAATCAATGGAGGAATGATGTGGCAATCACAGCTCTTGTCCTTGTCTTGGGATGCATCTACTAAGATAAATACAGGTTGACAACACTTTAACTGTCAATACTATGGAAATCTGGTATTTTTAATTTGGTAGAGCATGAGTGCTCTTTGGCAGAGAAGGCTAAAGATCTTTTAAAACTACAATTCCCATGATTCCACAGAATTGAGCTAGAACAGTTATAGTGGTATCAAACTGCATTAATTGTAGAGTGTAGATGCACCCTTGAAGTGTTTTAAATTAAAATTATAATCTCCAGTTAAAACCTAGCAAGCAAGGAACAACACAGTCCATTAAAGAAAACAGTCTGTTTTTAGATACTCGATTTGTTTTTATGAAAGGCAGAATAAACACTAGGGCAGGGAAACTACATGTTGTTCATTAGGTAAAGCCAGAGATGCAGTCCTATACATGCTTACCTGGGAGTGAATCCATTATGTTCTGAATAAACATGCGTAGGACTGCACAGGGAGTTAACGATATGCTTTATTTATTTTTCCAGTTATGGCGTAACATACAGAATATTATTTTTAAAACTACCCAGATGAAGCTAATGATTGTTGTTCATGTTGCAACAGGACTTGGTTGTTTTTCTTTATGTGATGTCAAGTTGGCCTCAATTCAGTGAGACCCAAGAAATGAGAGACCCACCAGGAGATTCTGTGATGAATAGGCCTGCTCAAATCTTGAAAATTTAAGGCCTTTGCGTCAATGCTCTTCGTTTTCTACTGCTTTCCATTTTAAAGAGCATTATCGTGTTTTTCCCCAATAAGCAATTTATCTCGTGACATGCCCTAAGTAAGATTGTTTCACCTTACATGTCTTCATTTTAGTGAGCATTTAAGCTAGATTTCCTCTCAGACCCATGCATTTATTTTCTGGAAATTCATAGTGTTATCAAGCAATGGTAATCCCTAGCTTTGTTTTCTGAAGCTCAATGCAAAACTGGACAGCTGATCTAATCAAAAGCTCATTAACAGTTCTTTGCCATTGTCTTTCTTAAATTACGCCTCCTCCCAGGGTGGCATCACATCAGCAGATTGATTCCTTGCTCAACCAATCCTCAGCTGTCATTCCCCTTGCCAAGTGAATCCCCACCTAGACATGGTGACATTAGTGGAGCTCCCATCCAATCAGGGTCCAGACCCTGACCAGCCTCTTTTTCAGCCAACCAGAAAAGGGAGCAGGAACGTTGAATGGGTCTCAAATGTATAAATCATCTTGTTTTCCTCTGTATGTTTATGCCTGTACATTTTGAACTTGTATTCCTTTTGGCCAAATTGTATTAAACTTCTGTGACTTGTCTTCAACCTGGTGATTTGTTTTTCTGTCCTGGCCCTTCTGGTTTAGCATATGCTTGCCAGGTTCGGATCCTCTTATCCATGGTCATAGCTAAATAACTGCAATAGTATTTGTAAAATTCTCCTCTCCTCTAGCCTCAGGACTAGAAAATGATAAATTTAAAATAGAGGGAGATCTGTTGCTGCCTAATCCATTGCTACCTTATCCTATAGTTCCCTTTGCAAGACAAAAAAATGAATAAATATTAAGCAGCAAAGCCCTTGCTTGTAATCTACTGTCTTACTGTGCAGTATTGTATTTATGTATCAAGATGCTCCAACTGAACACATGGGAAGCATGTTAGTAGTATAATATTGTCATTTCATTTAGGTTTATTTCATTTTATTTTGGAAACGCACCACATTTCTGTGCCAACAAACCAGACAATAGAATGGATTGGATTCGTGTTATGAGTTGACTGGAGAACAATTTTGTAGTAGAAAGTCTGGATTTTTATTTAAAATAATTGACTGTACATTAAAATAAAAAAGTACCAGTGGTGGTCCTAGAGGAGACTTTTATCTGAAGGTTCCCTTTATGTGTGACCTCATTTCAAAACCAGTTTTGTCAGGATCACCTATTGTTACTGGAATGAGCTTCATAAAATTACCTTCTTGTTGTGGTCATGTATGATTTTCCTGAATTCTTTCCACAAATACTTCTCAAATGTCCCAAATGCAAATGAAAGATTCTTAGGGCGTTTCAAGACTCCAGGTGTTTGCTTGTTTCCCAAGCAAGAGATGATTTTTTAAAATCTCATTCTGCAGCAGGTCAAACTGGGTACATTTATTAAATTGTTCAAGAAAAACACATTCTTTTTCTTATGCAAATACTGTATTAGTCTTGTAGAGAGCGCTTTATGGGTGATGATTTGCTTAGGAATGGCATGTTCTAATAATTTTAGGCCTCTTTTAGGTCCTCAGTTTGGGGGTTCTCTTAGATTCAGCGCTGACGCTTGATGCTCAGGTGTCAGCGGTGGCTGGGAGAGCCTTCACACAGTTAAAACTCATGCGCCAACTGCGACCATACCTCATGAAGTCTGACTTGACCATGATGGTCCATGCCTTGGTTACCTCTAGATTGGATTACTGCAATGCGCTCTACGTGGGGCTTCCCTTGAAGACGGCCTGGAAACTTCAACTTGTCCAACGCTCGGCTGCCAGATTAATAACTGGGGGAGGTTACAGGGAGCGGTCGACCCCCCTGTTTAAAGAGCTCCACTGGCTGCCATTTATTTTCTGAGCCCAATTCAAGGTGCAGGTGATTACCTGTAAAGCCCTAAACGGTTTGGGACCCACCTATCTTCGTGACCGGCTCTCCTCCCATGAACCAGCCCGAGCCCTTCGCTCCTCAGGGGAGGCTCTCCTTTCGCCCCTGCCAGTCTCACAGACCCAGCTTGTGAGCACTAGGGAGAAAGCCTTCTCCTCTGTGGCCCCCCGACTTTGGAATTCCCTCCCGGGAGAGATTAGGAGTGCCCCCTCACTGGAATCCTTTAAAAAACAACTGAAAACCTAGTTTTTCCACCGGGCCTTTGGAGATTAGACTCCTCAAATGCCCCTGTTTTTGACGAGACCTCTTCCCCCCTCTGTGTCCCTTTATGTGTTGACGCTACTCCTGTTTTCTCCCCCGAGTTTTTAAACATTTTATATGTACATGTGGCTTGCCCTCTCGTTTCTGTTTTAGATTCACCCATGTTGTTGTGTTTCCATAGATGTATTTTATTGTGTTTATTGCTTTAATTGTGTTTATTGTTTTCTGATGTTTGTGATATATTTTGTGATTCGTTGTTCGGGCACGGCCCCATGTAAGCCGCTCCGAGTCCCCTTTGGGGAGATGGATGCGGGTTAGAAATAAAGTTTTATTATTATTATTTCTTTCAAATCAAAGAATGCCTAGTTACTGACTAAAAAGCCTGACCAACATGATATATGTTGTGGTTGATGTCTGCTACTCCTTCATACCCAGTCTTTAATTACATTGGAACCTGAATTACATAAGGATCTTAAAAACTATTGGTGTAATTAGAGCTTGGAAAAGTGACCCTTTTGGACTACAAATTTCAGAAAGAATCTCCTCATGTTGCTGAGCCACAGCATCACCCTCCCCAAAAGAGGACGTCAAGCAAGAGATTTGAATTTTTTCTTTAGTTTGAAAGCATTTTCCAAAGTTTTGCAATATCGAAGCTGCTAGAGGAAGGATCTAGTAGCAACTGTACTCTGAACTCTATCAAATCTAAACCCTTTAATAAATGTGTAAAATGATATTTTTGTGTAATTGTATTGCTTGTATACTGTATCAATTCTAAATGTATAAACTTGTATCTGCTTTCCTTGTGGCCCTATTTGCATAAGCTCCTGAGAATGAAGATTGGTATATAACTAACAAAGATCTTTTTAGCAATCTCCCAAGCCAGATAAAATCAGCCCCTTTGTGTATATATGTGAAACAGATTATCCTTTTTTGACATCAAGATGAGTTTAAGACGCTTTCCTGTTAGAGGCTCATCATTCAAATGGAAGAGAATGCTAAACAAATATGATACATGAGTCTTCTGAATAGGCAGCTGTTCCCCTGGTCATTTGGTATTGTCACTCTTTGTCTTTTGAGTCTTGTATCTTTGTCTCCACGGAACTGGATACTTTAGTTAATCAAGAAATCATCTGCATATCTACGTCACCAATTCCCACAGTTTTGCACTCTCCCAGCAGCCATTTCTGCTACTGGCTAAACCTTTAAACTGTCCGACAATCACCAGTTCTTTTTCCCACCTAGAGGATCTCCTCCTGCTGTCAGTGATGCAAGAGAAACCTCCAGCCAATCCTGCATTGATCATAGACAACATGGTTTCTCAGTCAATCAGAGGGAAGCATGGGAAGTAGGGTTGCCAATAGTCCCGTATTGTACGGGACGTCCCATTTTCCGGCCCCAAATGTCGTGTCCCTTATTTTCAGCTCCTGCCCCGTATTGATGGGACAGGAGGCAGCAGGAGGTGAGGCTGGGCCAGTACATGCACACACATACTTCGTTCCTTCTCCTCCTCCATCCTGCTACCCCTTTTGGCTCCTCCCATTTCCTCTCGCTTCCCCGTGCGCGGCCGGGAATTGTAGTCCAAGGCTGCCTCCTCTTGATTGAGAGGCGTGCGTGGTCCTTTTGGGCAGGACTCCATTTCCCAAGAGCCCTCGCTCCTGGGGGGAGGAGGAAAAGGAAGAGGGAGAAGGGGGCCTGCCAGTCTTCATGGCGCCGCCATGAGTGGCCTGAGGGAGCTGCAGGCACACCTATGGTCTACAGGAGAAACACGCTGTGTCCCATCACACAGCTTGGAAAGCTCTGCTCTAATGAGTAGCAAATTCCATTTTAGTCCCATCTAGTTTTATGCAATACAAATCTATGCGCAAAGCACATCTTCCTATTGGGGAGTATAATTCTTCTAGCATTTTGACTCATCTGGTGCGCACATGGATGAATTATGCTATGCTATAACAGTAATTGCTAGAAAGATTTGCCCCATCACGTTTATACAGAAGTATCTGCCCACAGTGCTGACAGACACTTCATGTAGTACATTTTCAGTCCATGTGAACAGTCCCAGCTATCCCCAGATTCACATTCAGAAGGATCAGCTTAATGGCTAGGATCTAGTTCATTCATCTCAGTACACCCAATGATGCCATATGCCACGTGTTCTCTTTAGGCCTTCACGCTGGGTCATAACACAAACTATCTTTGAAACTCACATTAGTTTTAAAGCAAGATGGCTGCTGATGCTGAATAATCACATGGGCAGAGACCCAAGAAATGGCATAGACCATGGACTGTACCTAGTGATCATGGAAACACCAAACATCAATTTTATATAATTGCACCGGCAACCATCCAAGGAATGGCTGCCAATTGTATCCTCTGGATCAGTGGTTCTCAACCTGTGAGTCCCCAGGTGTTTTGGCCTACAACTCTCAGAAATCCAAGCCAGTTTACCAGCTGTTAGGATTTCTGGGAGTTGAAGGCCAAAACATCTGAGGACCTATAGGTTGAGAACTACTGCTCTGGATGGTTGAATTAGTCAGTTTCCACTCTGTAGTTCACTCTGTACTTCACTACTATAATGTATTTATTTCAAGCATATATACCCCGTCCTTCTCACTCTCTGAGGTAGGAGGGGGACTCAGGGCGGCTTACAAAAGGCGACTATTAGATGCCGAACATTGTACTAACAATTAACACTAAACAACAGTTAAACAATTAAAATAATTATAAATACACCAAAATTAGAATTTTTAAAAATTGCCAGCTTAAAATAATGATCCAGGATCATTCCATTGCCGGTCACATAGGTCAATCACATTCAATTGCCGTATTTATTGTTCAAAGGCTTGACCTAAGGCAAATTAGTGACATTTGCAAATTAGTGAAGCTTGCTAAATTTGCTAAATTTTTGTATCGTGTATGACATATACAGTACACGTTATGGAAATTTCTTAATGTAATAAAGTATGATACTATTAAATATAAAAAGGGTAGCAATGTTGATTATCACCAGTATTTTGGTACTCATTGCCTAGAACAGTGTTTTTCAACCTTTTTCGAGCCGCGGCACACTTTTTACATTTACAAAATCCTGGGGCACATCACCAACCAAAATGACACAAAATGACACTCTAACATAGTAATACATATAGTTAATATGTTTTTTTAATGTATTTATACACTCAGTGTGAAATCTGGGCCTGTTTCGATGAACACAACATAGATATCCTGGCAGGAATGGCAGAAAGACACAAACTTCCCACACAGAACTCCCATAACCAAGAGAAAAAACTATAAGAGTTTGGTGGGCATTGACCTTGGGTTTTGGAGTTGTAGTTCACCTATATCCAAAGAGCACTGTGGACTGAAACAATGTTGAATCAGGACCAAACTTGGCATGAATACTCAATATGCCCAAATGTGAACACAGATGGAGTTTGGGGAAAATAGACCTTGACATTTGGGCGTTACAGTTTCTGGGATTTATAGTGAACACACAATCAAAGAGCATCCTGAACTCTTGCAACAATGGAATTGAACCAAACTTGGCATATTGAACTCTCATTACCAACAGAAAGTACTGAAAGGGTTTGCTTGGGAACTGACCTTGAGTTTGGAAGTTGTAGTTCACCTACACCCAGAGAGCACTGTGGACTCAAACAATGTTATGTTATGTTGTTGTTTGTTTTCTATCCAGAATCACAATGTTGGAAGGAGGCTCACCACTTTAAGGTCCCTAAAACAGGCATGGGAAAACTTTGGCCCTCTGGGTGCTTTGGACTTCAATTCCCACAATTCTTAACAGCCTGAGGCCCTTTCCTGCTTAAATGGCTGAGGGGGGGAAAGGAAAAGGGCCGGAGGCTGCTAGGAATGGTGGGAGTTGGAGTCCAAAACACCTGGAAGGTCCAAGTTTGTCCATGCCAGCTTTCGACAGAGACCTCTTCCCCCCCTTCCCCTTCTCGCCCTTTCCCCCCCTCCTGCCCAACACTTACTTTTTCTTCTACACTGCCACTTCTGCTGCCATTTTGATCCGAGGGGGCAGCGTGAGCGTGTTCAGGAGGGGAGGGGGAGGGAGGAATACGTGACCCGTGCGGGCGCTACTGCGCAGACTTGCCCCAGAGCAAAGCAAGGCAAAACGAGCAGAGTGAGGCTGGGACGAAGGGAGCCCGAGTGGAGAAGAAAAAGTCTTCGGCAGGAGGGGGAAGAAAGGGTCTTGGAGGTTCCAATTTCCCATGGCACACCTGATGATCGCTCACGGCACACTGGTTGGGAAACACTGGCCTAGAATACTGAAAAATGGGAACCTTGTGCAAACAAAGCACAAGCTTTGCAGAAGCTACCATTAATGATGGATGACATTAGTCGGTGATTATGATAAAGATTGGTGCATTTAATAATTTTATTAAACATGCACATACACATGCATGGGGGCAGGGGGAGAGAATAGAGCAGCTATCAATATATGATCAGATAACCATTGGTGAGAGCTGGTGGAAGCTCCAACCCAAAGTGATATGGAGGGCCACTGTTGCTTATTTTGCAATGGAGAAGAAAATTAAAATGTTTCTCTTACACATTTACTCCAGTAACACTTGAACAAGAGCCGCTCCAAGAGAAGTTACTTTTGGACTAGAACACCGGTGAGTGAAAAGGCCCACGTTGATGAGCATGAATTTACACAACCACATAATAATCTCTTACAAAGCTATGAAATATTGTAACTCATGTGTATGCATGTGCCTTCATGTCACCTGTTGACTTATGGTGATCCCATGAATTTCATAAGGTTTTCTTAGACAATTAATACTAAGAGGTGGTTTTGCCAGATCATTCATTGGAAATATAGCCTACAGCCTCTGGTATTTCTTGGTGGCCTCCCATCTGAGTATTACCTGGGAATGACCCTGCTTAACCTCCAAGATCAGCAAAATCTGGTGCCTTTAGGGCAGTGGTTCCCAACCTTTGGGCCTCCAGGTGTGTTGGACTTCAACTCCCAAAAATTCCACCCAGCTTACCAGCTGTTAGAAACTGTGGGAGCTGAAGTCCAAAACACCTGGAAGCCCCACAGTTGGGAACAACTGCTTTAGGACATTTAATCCCATTGTAGTTCAAACTATTAAATAATATCTGCTGGCATTAGTACCTACCCTTTCCTCATTCTGAAGAACCTCTAAAACATCTTGCCTGAAAAGTCAACAGTCCAACTGAGTGGCATGAATCCAATGCAGGATGGAGGTGTTTTAGATAGACAAAAGATAGCTCTCAAGTCAAAGGAAGAACAAGGTCTAGGTTTGGTCTCAGCTACTGATCAGCCATCACGGTTGTACAGTAGTTCTAACTAGTAAAGACAACTCCATCCTGTTGTTTTGGCAAAAAGAAGCAAGATCTGCTTTGATTATGATCTGTGGATTTTGAAAGCCCAGGTGTAGCAAATAAACATCTTTGCAAACATTTATGTTACGGCGGCTGCCTAAACAATTTATTGCCTTTCAACATCTTGCTTGTACTTTTTAATTACCGTTGCAATCCCTCTATCATTTGTGGATTTTTTTTAAAGTCAGTTATATGAAGTCCCTGATTGCCCAACGGTGTAGCAATAAAACTTGTAGAATGGTAAGCAAGTCAGGGAAAGTGTTGTTTCATGTGGCTCTTATTTGTTTTTGTGTTATTCACTTTTAACTTTCTGAAGTAGTTATATAACTGTTCCCTTTGGCTCCTTGTCAAGGTTTCAGATTAATGATAGCTACTCTGTACTTGGCTGGGGAGTCAACACACACAGCCGGTCCACGTGTCCATGCTGGAGTCCTCCCAGCTCCTAAATGTTCCACTGAGTGACATGTTTGTGGCAGGATGTGGCTTATCTTTAAAATGATGTACAAACTGAAAAGTCATGGCGTTGATTTGCCCTTTAGTATCGGCGGGAATGTGTGACTTGGAGATGGGGCAGAGGTAATTTAAATTACAGTTTTGTCTGATTTAGACAATATATGTAAAACTACTCATAGAGAAGGGGGGTTATTGTAATGCACAATAATTGTAAATTTTACCTTTTATCTCCCCACCCTCAGGCATGTAGCCAGGGGGGCTGTCAGCCCCCGAAAATTCTCAGGGTGGTCAGCGAAAAGGCCTTACTGGTACATTATTTAAACTGTTATGTTTATTCATATCATTCTGATCACCCTCATTATATCATTAATGGGGTTATTGGGATAACAATACCCTAGGGTAGACCCTCTTCCACCCAGTCTCAGCCCCCAACCAAACAGCCCCTCCGAAACAAAATCCTGGCTACGGCCCTGCCCACTCTATACACTAAAGAATGGAAACCATACATTGCAAAAATAGAATTGAATACATTCTTAGCATGCCCTAACAAGTGTAGAGATGCTACCTACCCTCATTTACCTTAGCTCACACTCCCTTTGATTCCAGATACACATTTGACTCCAAATACAAATGTTCTTGGAAGTCTTTTTTACAACCAAGGAGGTAGAGGGGAGGAGAAAGCTTCAGGCATCCAAATCAGGCATTTTCTTTCTAAATTCCCATTAGCTTCTTCCTGCCTTGTGCTAGTTTTCCGCTTGCCAAGTAAAATTTAGCCCCCATCTACATTAGCCAAATAATGCAGTTTCAAAACAGTATTAAGGAAATGTGCAGATGATTACACCAAGTCCTGGAACCAGTCTGGGGCCCAGATCATAACACAAACCACAGAGCATTGATGCACATTAAAGACTTTCCACTCCGTGCTTTTGGGGAAGTTTACTGTCTGGTCACTACCAAGCTTCGAACTGCATTAAAAGGTCTGTGTAGATCAGTGGTTCCCAATCTTCTTCTTTTTTGACCAAGGACCATTTTGATTTTTTTTGTTAGCAGGGATCACAAGGTTCAAGAATAATAAACTGTGTTAATATAAAAATAAACTTTAATCAAAACTTTTAACATCTTCGTTAAACTTAATAGTAACACGAATTAAGAGTATTATTATAATATAAAAAGAACATTTTAATAGAAAATTAAATTTGGTTTGCATCAATGTGATTTTAGAGCTTGCATCTTCTTTACAAGTTGGGTAATCCTGAGGCTAATATTATTGCTTAAAACTACACACATATCATCACTTACTTTCAATCGATTTCTGGACTTTTTAAAAAATTGCCAACAAAGTAGAAAACCCTTGTTCACATAACTAAGTTGCAGAGAAGAGCATAAGATAGCGCAAGGCAATTCCTCAAATTTTAGTATTAAAAATTCATTTTTTACACCAATACTCCTGGAGAGAATCAGATTCAAATGCGTCCTTGCTGTTTCTCTCTTTTTGTAATTCAATGAGCTCTTCATGGATTTCTTCTGTAACCTCTCCAATTTCAATCATCATTAAATAAGTCAAAATTGGTATGAATATTGAGGACTCATGGTGAGTAAAACTACTGAAGCCATCAAATCACTAAAGAGCAAAACAGAATCATTGACACAGCCAAACAAGACAAAAGAATGCATGCAACTGACTGATACTGGGTGGTGTGAGTACATAACACATGACATCGATCGCATGCCCTCCTCCCAGCCTCCTGCACTCACTCAACGTCCTACTTACTGGTACCACTCACATAGCAATGGATTCATTAAAATGAATAAAAGTTTAAAATTTTACATGTTTCACATACTGTATTTTAGTTCTTGTGGACCACTGGTGGTCCCCAGACCACCAGTTTGGAACCACTGGTGTAGGTTTAGCCACGATTTCACAGAAGTGAAAGGATAAAAAAAACCCAGCTAACATTAGTATTTCATTTCATCCTTAGAGTATTATGCTGACAAAACAGAGGTTACTTTGAGGCAAGCACTTAGGAGCATCTTCAGAACTGGCCCAGACATTTGCTGCCTGCGGTAAAGGACAAGATAGCATCATGATCTGAATTCCACAAACTGAAACTGGCAGTTGGCTCTTACCTTGCTGTGCCGTTGGCTTTCACGACAAATATCATCAAAATTTTGAGAAGGTAGTAAGCTAGCTTGGAGGAGCACAGGCAGGAAAGAGGGACATATGCATTTCTGCCTGACAACATGTTCTCGTCATTCCTCACAATATATTGCCTGGGGTACCTATCTCTTTCTCCCTAATGATAGGGCTGGCCCTGCTATCTTCACCTTGCTTTAACTGATAATTTCCTGCTGAAGTCCTGTATTTCCATAGTCATTTAATAGCAGGGTAAATTGGATAAAATTACTAGTCTAAATTAAGTTTCCTGTTTCTTAATGTGTGTGTTTTGTGTGCAAGAGTGCATGCTAATCTGTGCTGAAACAAAATGCATCTTGTTTATCCAATCTTGGAATGTTACATTTAAATAGCAATTAGGTACAAATTAGCCCTTATTTTTAAAATAGTACTTTACTGACATTACTCGTTATTTAAAGAATGTTACTGTTGCATTTTTATTAGCATTACCTTTAGCTCCTATTTACAATACAAAAACGGCCCAAACTCCAACAAAACTAATTTCAAAACGCAACACTGTGATCACATTTTAAAAATAGCGATGCAACCAGTCCTATTATTTTAAAATATAAAGTAATGTTTAAAAAACTCCTTATTATCCAAAAGTAAAGTTTATAGAAAACACCTTCACTCCTTAAGACCTGCTTTTACAGTTTCCAAGTGCTTAATGGAAAAAATCTTATGTTTCTCACACTACAGAATTATATCTGTTTGAAGGGCATAAATTAACGTGCTTCTGTTTGATTGTCTCTCCTAATAGAAAAATATATTTATTAGACATTTTGCTTAAACACAAGAACTCTATCTGAAGATAGTGTTAGACAACCTTACACCATCTGGGTCCTTCCACCTATTTTGGGACAGAAACTCCCATCATTTCATTTGGTCAAAGCAGCCAGGTGGCAAAGATGTGTATTAGATGTCCAAATTCCTTTAGTCCAAAGGCTAAATGTTTTTTCCCCTAACACAGTGGTTCCCAACCTTTTTTTTGACCAGGGACAACTCTCCAGCATCAGTACCAACAGGGTTACAAATCATTTTTTGGTCAACTTTAGATTCAGTTTGATAATTTGGGGTGCTGATTCAGAAAATTGCATTGGATAGACCACAACAGCTCTAGTTTCTGATACAGAACAAATAACTTCCAGTAGTCACCATCTGCTCACCCACAGAAAACTATATTTAATAAACCTTGGCACTACATGACAGGGTTTTGCAAGGCCAGTTGCTTTCATTGCAATGGTGTGGCAATGGTGAGACCACGGACCACATTTTAGTTTTGTGGACCACTGGTGGTCCATGGATCACAGGTTGGGAACCACTGCCCTAATGCCATTCCTGTTATGTAGAATGTCCACCCTAGTTGAAAGAGCAGGGTGGAGAAGTAAAATGGTGAGTAACCTGTTTCCATCACTCCAAACCCTCTACAAATTCAGTGATGTTAAGTACTGGTACTAGCCCATTGGTCTGGTCTCAGTTGGCCAAATGTCTCCTCCTCTTTCAGCTGATGTGCCATGGTTCAAGAACACTGAGAAAAATCACTGGGGACAAAACTGGGGATCCCCTTGTGTGTGAAAAATAATCCCTGCTATTATTGCCTATCTTGATCAAAATGAGTGGAACAATACAGCAACATTTTCTGTGTTCAATGAAGTGTTGATGTGCCTCATAAACTGAGATAGGCTTATGAAAATGGTTGACTATACTTCCTACCCTTTTCTTTTGGTTCATACAGAATCCTTTTGTCATCTCCGAGTTTTTTTGATTATTTTGACCCATAAGAACAATGCTTGTTGCTGGAAGCAAAAGGTCTGAGTGGCCCTGCCCATGATATATGGCAAAGTCGGCAGATCAGAAAGTTGGGGTACAAAAGTTTTAAATAAATAAACAAACTTATGAAAAGACTATATTATTTTGTTTTACTTTTTTTTGTTATTTTCCATAAGAACAATTTCTGAGTTTGTTCAAAATTTAAGATATGCTTGACTTCACAGAACCATAGAGTTGGAAGAGACCTTGTGGGCCATCCAGTCCAACCCCATACCAAGAAGCAACCTTCCTCAACTTCATGGTCATGCTGGCAAGAAGAGATTGGAGTTGTAGTCCAACACATCTGGAGCAGGCCCAGATTACCCATAAGGCCAACCTAGGCCATGGCCTAGGGGTGCAAGCCGAGGGGGGGGCCAGATAACGGACCAATTTTTTAAAAATAAAAATGTTGAAACAAATAAAAACGCAATGCGCATGGAGATAAGGAAGTAAGTTTTAAGTGTGAACGGATTGCTCTCTATCTGCAGAGCAGAATTACGCAATTTACTTGACTGTCATAGCCTGCAGAAGGGAGGGGGAGGGTAGCTGGTATGGGGCAGACGTCAGGCGATGACTCACCGGAAATACTCCCAGGGTGCCACAGCACAGAGCTGTAGGGGTTAAAGAGCTGCCAGGCCGCATTCGTTCTGTGGCATAGCTGCAGCCATTGCGAGTGTGTGTTTCTTCTCACTCTCCCTGCCAGCGGGCCTTCCCATGCGAAGGAAGCGCTGGGCGTCGTGAGACGGGGCGGCCTGCCTGCCTGCCTGCCTGCCTCATAGCTGCACCCCCTCGCTGTGGCCATTCGGTTCCGCTGAGACAGCAGGAGCGGCGGTGGCGGAGGGCTGCGGGCAGGGCACGGAGCTGAGAGGCGGTGGCGAGGGAGAGAAGATGTTGGCCGTTGGCGGCGGCTCATCCACGGGGTCCGTCTCAGTGCTGTCCTTGAACGGCCACCGTGTGACGGTGCGCGTGGGCCCGAGAATGGCGCTGCTGCAGGTGGGTCCAGCCCAGGCGCCCCACGAGCCCCGCGGATACACCTGCGCTGATTGGCGCGGGTTGTTGTTGATTTATTTGTATATTACTGATCAACTGAGATGTATTGGGCTACCTGAGTGAATTTGAGGTCAGTTGTATGATATGATTTATTTTTAGTGTGGGTCTGAGTGATGGGGGGGGGGTGCGGTAGAGGTTGTCTTAAAGGGGGCGTAATTCCAAAGTGTGGCCTAGGGCGCAAAAAGGTTTTTTAATCCGGGCCTGATCTGGAGGATCATTTCAGAGAATCTACTTGATGTAAGATCTTGGGTTAAAGCCCAAGACTGTATGTAGAAGATGCAGATTTACTATGAAATCAGGAAAGACTCTGCTTGAAATACTGAACAGGAGCTGCCACTGCAGGTAATGATACTAGAATTGATGGACTTCTGGTCTGCTCCAGAAGGAAACAATGATAACTAAGGCCCCATCTACACTGTCATATAATCCAGTTTCTGAATTTAGATTATCTGATTCAAACTGGTTTAAAGTTTAAAGTAGATAATCTGGATTTGGAAACTGGATTATATGGCCATGTAGATCCAGACTAAGTGGCCAAGAATATGTTTTAACTAGAGATGGTCCCAGGTTCACTAGGGCAGTGTTTCCCAACCAGTGTGCCATGGCACACTAGTGTGCCGTGAGCAATCATCAGGTGTGCCGTGGGAAACTGGAACCTCTAATACACTTTCTTCCCCCTCCTGCCGTACACTTTTTCTTCTCCACTCGGGCTCCCTTCTTCCCAGCCTCGCTCTGCTTGCTTTGCATTGCTTTGCTCATGCTGCCGCTTCTGCGGGAGGGGGGAGGGAGGAAGACGTGACCTGTGCAGGCGTTACTGCGCAGACTCGCCCCATGTCTTCCTCCCTCCCCTCCACAGTGCTCTCTGTATATAGGTGAACTACAACTCCAAAACTCAAGGTCAATGCCCACCAAACTCTTATAGTATTTTCTCTTCGTTATGGTAGTTCTGTGTGGGAAGTTTGATTCCATTCCATCATAGGTGGAGTTCAGAATACTCTTTGATTGCGGGTAAACTATAACTCCCAGCTGTTGAGCAAGACCTTCGTGTGTGTCTTTCTGCCATTCCTGCCAGGATATCTATGTTGTGTTCATCGAACCAGGCCCAGGTTTCACACTGAATGTATAAATACATTTAAAAACATATTAACTATATGTATTACTGTGTTAGAGTGTCATTTTGTGTCATTTTGGTTGGTGGTGTGCCCCAGGATTTTGTAAATGTAAAAAATGTGCCGCGGCTCAAAAAAGGTTGAAAAACACTGCTCTAGGGTATTTCAGAATAGAGCTTTGAATAAATTCTGAAAGAATGTACTATCTGCCTTCAACATTTGTAGATTTGATTATTTGTGGATTTGCTTACAGACAAAGTTTTGGAATTCTTGAGGTCCTCCATTGCAAGTCAATGGTCACATTCCAGCAAATGTTCACCATAGGTTTATGCTAGAGAACCAAGACATTTTTTTTCTGTGTGGTTTTTCACTTTTGCATAATCTTGTGTCCCTAATCCCAGTGAATGTGGAGGGCTGCCTGTTGTACAAAATAGGCAGCCTTCAGAGTTCTAGAGTCTACATCTTCCCCATCAGGTTCTTGGAGGGTGACATTACCCTTTCACTCATTCTGGACCTTCAGAAGACTTGCCAAGCCAATTGTATTGTCTAGGAGTGTGGAAATGGCCCCTAACACTGAAGTGCATGGCACAATGGATGATCGGTTATAGCTTCCTGTTTTCCAATATACTAATTGTTACATGATATTTTTCATGTCAGGAGCGACTTGAGAAACTGCAAGTCACTTCTGGTGTGAGAGAATTGGCCGTTTGCAAGGACGGTGCCCAAGGGACCTCTGGACATTTCGATGTTTTACCATCCTTGTGGGCAGCTTCTCTCATGTCCCCACATGGAGAGCTAGAACTGACATGATTAAGAGCCATGATAGTATATTTATTTATTTATTTATTTATTTATAAATTCGATTTGGTAGACCGCTCTCTCTGGAGCCCAGAGCGGTTTACAGCATAAAATCAATAAAACATCAATAAACAGATAAAAGACATATACCCAAAAGCCCCCCTCCCCACAAATGATTCCGGCAAGCAATAATACGCAGAGGCAATACATGGCAGGACGGTATGTTGGCAGCTGGCCACTAAGGAGGCATCAGTTGGGACCAAATGCCTGCCTATATAGCCAAGTCTTCACAGACTTGCGGAAGGCCAACAAACCCCGTAGTGCTCGTATCTCCTCCGGCAGAGAATTCCAGAGGGTCGGAGCGGCCACTGTAAATGCTCTCTGCCGGGTGCTCGACAGCCTACAGATCTTAATACTAGGGACCTCTAGTAGATTAAGCCCCTCTGAGCGCAGTGATCTTCTGGGTTTGTATGGGGTAAGACGCTCCCTCAAGTACACTGGCCCCAAACCATATAAGGCCTTGAAAGTTAGAACTAACACCTTGAAGGAGACCCGAATTCGATGGGAAGCCAGTGCAGTGCACGCAGGAGTGGGGTCACATGCGCAGATCTTGGGGCTCCCGACAGCAGGCGCTGCTGCGTTTCTGCACCAGCTTAAGTTTCCGGATCGCCGACAAGGGTAGGCCAATGTACAGCGCATTACAGTAATCAAGCCTCGAGATGACCGTGGCTTGGATCACCGCGGGCCAGGTCGCAGCGGAGAGGTAAGGAGCCAGACGTTTCGCCTGCCGCAGATGGTAGAACGCTGTCTTGCAAGCGCAGGCAATCTGCGCTTCCATCGACAGTTGGGTGTCTAGCTGACCCCAAGGCTCTTAACTAGGGGCTGTGGGCGGTGCCACACCATCAAACGCCGGCAACTGGGTCTCTACCCCCCCCCCCCCCCGGGCGGCCCAGCCACAAGATCTCCGTCTTCGTCGGGTTCACCTTCAACTTACTGGCTCGCAGCCATCCACTTTCGGCTTCTAGGCAGAGATGGAAATTATCGGGTACAGATTCCACCCCGGGGTCCATCCTCAGAATGAGCTGGGTGTCATCAGCGTACTGGTGACATTCCAGCCCAAAACTCCGTACCAATTGGGCGAGTGGTTGCATGTAGATGTTAAATAATAGCGGTTATATAGTGGTTCGAGTGTTGGACACTGGGAAACCAGGGTTTGAATCCCTGCTCAGCCAGGGAAATCAGCTGGGTGATCCTGAGCAAGCCACACTCTTTCAGGCTTACACAAAGGCAACACAACACCCTCTGAACAAACCTTGCAAAGGAAACCCTATGATAGCATCATCATGAGTCAGAAATTACTTCAAGATACACAATGAACAGGTATGGTTGGCTGAATAATTCAGATGTCAATGAGAACACATTTATTTTGAGCATTGTAGGGGATACTTGCTCTAAGTATTGTTTTTATAGATTCAATTTAAATATTAAATAAGTAATTAAACTGTTAATCTTATTATCGCCCATGTGTGTTGTGATTCATTGTATTTTCAGTATACTAGAATGTCAGATGCATTCAGGACAATTATTCAAGGGGAAAAAAAGTCCAATGACATTGTGAATTTGAAAAGGCTACACCCACTTATTTGCATGTTTGGTATTAATTTTATGAAACTTTAATGCCTGCATATTGTTTACACAGTCAATTCTCCAAAAAATAATTTGACCCCTTTAATAATAATAATAATAATAATAAGTCTACCCATAGTTGATGATCTTGTGCTCATCAGTTCCTGTCATGGGATTATGAAAAGCATTTGGGAAAGCATTTTTTCCCCAGGACACTCGTCCATCTTCATGCTTCCTTCCTGAAGCACATCGGGCTGGAATAATAACTAATGCTCAAGTATGATAAATACTAAGCTTATGTGCAATTTGAAGGAGACCTTGAATAACCAAAATATTTTTAAAAGGTGCCAGGAAGTAAAACATCTGAACCCATGGTTGTGAACATGCTTAAATTAAACACACACACATATATAACCACATATGCGTGCACACACCGCTCTGTAAATATCAGATAAAAATTCAGTTTGATACGAGAGCGGGTCAATAAGTCCATGACTTTTTGAATGAAACACAGGTTTTTGGATAAAAAATCATTTTATTTTTCAACGTAGTCTCCTTTGAGCTTTATACACTTTGTCCAACGTTTCTCCAATTTTTTTTATCCCTTCCAAAAAATAAGGTTTGTCGAGGTCATCAAAATAGGTATTTGTGAGATGATTTCATCGTTGGAGTCAAATCTCTTTCCGCCGAGCCATTTCTTCAGGTTTGGAAACAAGAAATAGTCACTCAGGGCTAAATCCGGAGAATAGGGCAGATGAGGGAACAATTTGTATCCCAATTCATGGATTGTTGCCATGGCAACTGCACATGTGTGCACCCTTGCATTGTCCTGGTGAAAAAGAACTTTTTTCTTGGCCAAATGCGGTCGTTCCCCCAAATCCTCATTAAATCGACCCAATAAGTTGGCATAATATTCGCCATTGATTGTTTTACCCTTTTGAAGGTAGTCAATGTGGATTATACCACGTGCATCCCAAAAAACTTTATTGGCTGACAAATCCACCATGACTTTATTGGCTGACAAACCCACCTTGGTCTTCTTTGGCGCCGATTTACCCCGAGAAACCCACTGTTTTGACTGTTGTTTGGTCTCTGGTGTGTTGTGGTGGATCCACATTTCGTCCACAGTTACGAAACGGCGCAAAAACTCGCCCATATTGTGGTTGAACAACACCAAACACTCCTGCGAAATTGTCACACAATTGCGTTTGAGGTCGATTGTGAGCAAACGCGGCACCCATCTTGCGGAAAGCTTTCTCATACCCAAGTGATCATTTAAAATTTAAACCACTAAGCCTTGTGAGATGCCTATGGCTTCCACAATCTCTCGCACTTTCAATCTCTGATCGGCCAACACCATATAGTGAATTTTTTTCAATTGTTTCGGGTGTAGAGACCTCAACTGCGCGTCCAGAATGTTCGGCATCTTTCGTGCTTGTACGGCCACAACAAAATTCAATAAACCACCTTTTACCATTGAAATTGATGGTGCAGAGTCCCCATAGTATTTAAGCTTAGCCTAGGTTTGAGTCTTAAAAAAAATGCTCAATGAGAAATTCACTTTTTCCATTTTCTCCTCAAATCACGCGGTAGTCTGCTATCAATGGCTGTCAAACACAAACTAAATGACGCAGCTTGTTCAAATCTTGACAGGAGTCAACTGACAGGTGCCTGTTGACAGAAGCAGTGTTGCCCTTTCAGTTAAGAAGCAGGAAATTCAAAAAGTCACGGACTTATTGATCCGTCCTCGTATAATTGAAAGGGATTCTACCACCCTTCTGTTTTGTAATAGATTTTCCTCTATGAAAAATCATGTTTAGTATTCCTTCAGAGAAACATGTTTCTGTAAACAGGGAATGCAACAGTGTGCAAAGGGGTGTCCAGTAACTTCTTGCACAATGATTTCTTTTTAACCATGCAATAGCAACTGGATAGATGCTGGACTCAACTCTGTTACCAGCAAAAGCAACCAATTACTGGCAACGTGGAACACCAGGAAAGCCCTCTCAGTGTCATCACCACCCTGTAAGTTCTCTGGTAGAGTGGCACACTCTGCCAGTGTCATAGAAGACCTTTGCCCTTGAATCTAGAGATTGAAATCATCTGGAGGGACAAATGTGTCAAACATGAGGGAACGGAATTGTGAGGCTTAGTTCTCCCGATGTTGTTGGATTGCAAGTTCTAGCAGCTATAACTGATTTAGAAAATGGTGGTAAAGGAGTTTATCACTTTAGGAAATACTATGTTTATAAGACTGTTTGAGAATGATTTCGAACAGGTCCCATCACATGACATTTGTCCCATCCCATCACCATTCAATCAATCCATCTGCAAAGCGTCGCAGAAACGGATAATTTGCAGACGGAATTCTGACCATGTTTTTTGAAATACTATGGATTCTTCCATTGCTGAAGCACTGCTTTTGTGTATGATAGGAAAATCTGTATGCATCCCATCAGCAATGATACTATTTAAAAGGCCATACAGTGATGTAAGGGGTGTTTTGAATGGATTGGGAGGAGCCAGCCTTCCATGGTGTGATGAATCAAAGCACAGTATTTTCAAATCATAAGAATCGTAATAATCAGGTGTGATGAGGAGAGTATGCATCCCATCTCAATACAGTATGCATCCAGTGATATTGTCATGATGCACGGACTTGACCGGCCCCTTAATCACACACACAGAGACGGACTGAAGGCTAACTACTTTATTGAATATAAAAACAGTATAAAAGATATTGTCCAGAAGAATAGCAAAAAAATCCAAAAGACTTGGCAAGGCTCCGCGCAACAATGCGGATCAGGAAACAAGGCAAGGCTCCGCGCAACAATGCGGATCAGGAAACAAGGCAATGCAGATGCAAGGCAGGACTTGATGACCACTAGCTCACTTAGCTCCGTGGACCCACTTCGCTTCACGCCTACTCAGATGAGACATGGCCGAAGCACTGAAGATCGTTCCCACGAATCCTATACTTAATCCTTCGGCCGAGATCCCCGACGCTCTAGGCTTCGTCGTCTCCAATCTCTGCTGACGGACCTCGGCCTGTCTAGGCTGCGGTACCATCCCCTTCTGCGGGACTCAATGCTACTTCTCCTATCAAAGGTTCGGCCTTGCCTCTCACCATCTGGGTCACTATCTCCATGAGAGCTTCCCTCCCTAGAATCTTCCCAGCCGCTTGCTTCCATGTTTTGACTCAGGAGCTCCTGGGAACCTTTCCCACCCGGGTGCTCATAACTCCCACAATCACTGCCCTCCATTTGCACCTGGTTATCTGAATCTACGTCAGGGCCAAACATCAATTCTTCCCATGCCAAACTCTCTGTCGGCGAAGGAGGCCCACTGATGGGAAACTGTCCTTCTCCCCAATCTTCCAACTCATCCTCTGAATCTGGTTCTGCAGCTGCAGGGCCTAATGCTAATGGGACCCCGGGTCCTAGCCCCAGTTCTCCAGGCACAAACGAGAACTGCTGTGCTACAGATATAAACAGATTATATCCCAATGTGATAAGGTCCAAAATGGATAGTTGCAGTCCAGAACAACTTTTGGGTCAGATGAGTGCCATCTTCATAGCTACATTTTGATATGCACAAAAGCTAGCGCTTAGAAAAACTTTTAAAGTATTTTTATTACAGAAAAAGGAAAATAATACACACAAATGACTTATTTATATATATAAAACTGCAAACACTAACAAAACATAAAAACAAAAACAACTCTTCCTCCAAGACTTCCTAGTCGCTGTGTGGCGCCCCCACGGGCTGGTTTTATATCTGTATTTTGTATTTGGTTGCCCTTTACCTGCATGGGCCTTTGTCCATTGTTCTGCCATGTGGGCACTTAGGGGCGGAGTTGTGTCTTGGCTCCAAACCTGATGTCACCGCCCTTGACTCCTCTTCTTCCAGAGGTCACCTGAGAAGCTGGACTTCCTATCTGGCCTCATTCCAGAGATCACATGGACATAGCAAGGTGAAATCTAAGCCATGCTGGGACAAAGCAACTTAGTTCACTGCTACAAAGCCAACCTATGCTTTCAGCCATAATTTACAGGGACAAAGGAAGGTCAGCCTTCGCACATAGCCTGTAGATTTTGGGGATCCAGAGAACTTTGCGAGTCAAAGGAACCATTGAAGGCAACAGGAACCTGGAATCCAAGAAAGACACCATCACTCTGCAAAGCTAAGAGGCAAGTGATAGCTTCCTTTTTCAAGGACTTCCTTTTGCAACCAACCAAGCATTTTGGGCCGCCAGCATTTTTACTGGTTGTTTTTCAATAAATCTTGTTTGGTTCACTATTTTGAGTCTAGCACTCATTCTTAAAGATATTCCAGGTCTCCCTGCATGTGGGACGGCCTGTCTCTACCTTCAGGGCCACATAGCTTGCAATGTCCATCCTTTTAAAGCCCATATTCTAGGCCCTGAAGGCAGAAGATGCTGTCTGATGGTTATTATCCCTTGTTAGTCTACTCCCTTTAAATGATAATGTAACCACACTTCTATTTTAGGCAATATTTTACTAATTCATGAATCCAACAATTGTTAAATGCTTTTATTGGTGTTGTGAAGGTCCCACCTTTCTTAAAGCTAATAATAATAATAATAATACCTTATTTATATTCCATCCTATCTCCCCAGGGGGACTCAAGGCGAATTCCAACATACAAAGGCAAACATTCAATGCCTCCATAGAACAAATAAGTACTGACATAATAATCCCAGAAAAATGCCACATATGAAAACAACATTAGAACCTAACAAAAAATTAAACAAAACGTAATCAAACAAAAATTATATAATGACATAACATCTAAGCATAAAAAATCTACATTGATTTATAGAAGCCAACTAAAGTTCACAAAGTTATGTGGGTTGGTTGTGTGGTCAGTAACTTCACTGAAATTGGTTAAAGATTTCTCCTTGATCAGCACAGTCAAGGAGAAATCTTGACTCTGCTGGTTGTCCATCTTGGCTAATTCACAGATCTTCATCGTCCATTCTTCTTGCATTTCTAAAAAGTCACCTGGCATTCCCAATAAATAGATCTCTGGCCTCATCTTAAATGTAACCTTAGCATTATCTTCCAACATCAAAATTTACAAAATTTCTGTGCCATTATACAAGACCTCATTTAATGGTCAAATGTCCCAATGCTTTGCTCACATTTGTTAGAGCATACACTTCTACATCTTAGAAAGCAAGCTCAGGGAACTTTTTACAAAAACTATGATTCCCCAAATGCTATAGCTGGGAATTCTGGGAATTTAGTCTAGAAAAGCATATTTCCAAGCTTGGACCCAGGGCCTTTCCTCACAAGCACCGACGGGTTTTGTTCAGGAGGTGTTCTTCAGGTGGCAGGGTTGGGCTAGCCTTGCAGCTCCAGTCAGCCTGTTTGCTTAACAAGTCCTGTTCATACAGGAGCTCATGAGATCAGGTCAGACATGTTTCAAAATAGCAGAATAATGAGAGCAATAACTTGTTCTAAAATTATAGTTGCGGGTTACTGTTTAGCCTTCTTGGCTGAGAAATTTTCCTCTTTTCTAGGAAGAAAAGGGCAGCGCCCACCAGAAAGCTTTCTTGAGTAGCACCCACTGACATGATGAGAAGCAGTGTAAAGAAGTTTCTTGTGTCTCGTTTCTGTTTCTTCATTCTAGGAATGTTTACTGGTAGCTTTTGAGTGACTTGAGAAACTCCAAGACCCCTTTGGTGTGAGAGAATTGGCCGTCTGCAGAGACGTTGCCAAGGGGATGCCCAGATGTTTTACCATACTGTGGGAGTCTTCTCTCACATCCCAGGAAAGAAAATGTGTATGTGTGACTTCAAATCCCAACCTTCAGTTTATATGGCCAGTTGGCCACATAGCCTGCCCTCCCAAATAACTTCTCCAAACTCTGATTTTCCCTTTTGAATCAAACTTTGTCACCCTCCAGACAAAGGTTTGGAATATATTGGTGCCAGGTTGAAAGCCAAAGTTATTGAGCATTTAGTGCCCAGGGCATACTTTCAAGGAAAGCATAAAATACCAAGATATCTTTATCTATCTATCTCTATCTATCTATCTATCTATCTATCTATCTATCGTATCTATCTATATCTATATCTATATCTATATATATCTGTATACCTTTATAAAGCGGAATGTTTGTATGTATGTGTGCGGAGGGCGGGAGGGCGGAAGGGCGGGAGGGCGGAAGGGCGGGAGGGTGGAAGGGCGGAAGGGCAGATATGTGGCAGCCACTTTCACAGGCCACAGCGACCAGCGCGGGTGATGGACCTGCACCAAACTTGGTACATATAACCCCCCTAACCCCCTTTACATCCTGGTGCGGTTCGGGGGACATGACCCACGGATTTTGGGATTTGTAGTACTTTCAAACACTTTGGTTTCCACAGACCACTGAGGCCACCAAAAAGGACCAATACAGACCACACTTAGCACACACAGCCCCCATGACCCACTCTACGTCCTGGTGCAGTTTTGAGGAGGGTGGACCATGGATGATGGGACTTGAAGTACCTCTACTCACTTCCCAAGTTCGCTGCAACCCTCATCCAATCACTGATTGAGACCAAACTTGGCACACATAACCCCTATGACTGCCTTCACATCTTGGTGAGGTTTGGGGGAGGACTGACAATGGATGATGGGATTTGTAGTACTTTCACACCCCTCTGTTCCCACAGACCACTGTGGCCCCAACAAACACTGATAAAGACCACACTTGGCACACAGAGCCCCAGTGACCCACTCTACATCCTACTGAAGTTTGGAGGGGGCCAGAACATGGATGATGGGACTTGAAGTACTTCTACTCACTTCCCAAGTCCGCTGCGACCCTCATCCAATTACTGATCAAGACCACACTTGGCACACATAACCCCCATGACTGCCTTCACGTCCTGGTGAGGTTCGGGGGAGGACTGACAATGGATGATGGGATTTGTAGTACTTTCACACCCCTCTGTTCCCACAGACAACTGCGGCCCCCAACAAACACAGAGAAAGACAACAAATGGCACACAGAGCCCCAGTGACCCACTCTACATCCTACTGAACTTTGGAGGGGGGGCAGAACATGGATGATGGGACTTGCAGTACCTTCCTTCACTTTCCAAGCCTGCTACAAATCTAATCCAATGACTGATCAACACCAAACCTGGCACACAGAGCCCTCATGACCCACTCTACATCCTGGTGCTGTTTTGTGTGAGACGGACCACGGATGATGGGACTTGAAGTACCTTCACTCACTTCCTAAAAACAATGCAACCCTCATCCATTCACCAATACAGACTAAACTTAGCACACAGAGCCCCCATGACCCACTCAACATCCTACTACACTTTGGGGGAGGGTGGACCAGAGATGATGGGACTTCCACTACCTTCAGTAATTTCATGATACCACTGCAACTCCCAATAATGATGGATCAAGACCAAACTTGGCACACAGAGCCCCCATGACCCACTCTACATCCTGCTGCACTTCTCAAACGACCCGGGCACCGCCGGGTCCCCAAGCTAGTATATAATAAAGCGGAATGTTTGTTTGTATGTATGTTTGTATGTGGCAGCATTTGGATTGGCTCCCAGCCTCTACATTCTGACAACATGATTGGTTGACAGTGAGAGAGTATTTGCACAACGCCTCTAATTGACCAGCCAACACGAACATTCCGACACTCTAAACTGCCAGAGGGGAATAAGGCAAAGGACTGAGGCAGTCAGCCATGGTGGGAATTTCAGACCAAAATATTTTGCGGCTCCCAACAATGACAGAAAAAGACCAAACTTGGCACACAAAACCCCCAAGACCCACTCTACATCCTGGTGCACTTTGAAGGAGACCATGGATGATGGGACTTTTAAGTACCTCCAATCACTTCCCCAGACTGCTGCAACCCTCATCCACTGACTGATCAAGACCAAACTTGGCACACAGAGCCTCCATGACCCACTTTACATCCTGGTGCAGTTTGGAGGAGGGCAGACCATGAATGATGGGACTTGAAGTACCTCCAATCACTTCCCCAGACTGCTGCTACCCTCATCCACTAACTGATCAAGACTAAACTTTGCACACAGAGCCCCCATGACCCACTCTACATCCTGGTGCACTTTGAAGGAGACCATGGATGATGGGACTTTAAGTACCTCCAATCACTTCCCCAGACTGCTGCAACCCTCATCCACTGACTGATCAAGATCAAACTTGGCACACAGAGCCTCCATGACCCACTTTACATCCTGGTGCAGTTTGGAGGAGGGCAGACCATGAATGATGGGACTTGAAGTACCTCCAATCACTTCCCCAGACTGCTGCTACCCTCATCCACTGACTGATCAAGACTAAACTTTGCACACAGAGCCCCCATGACCCACTTTACATCGTGGTGCAGTTTGGAGGAGGGTAGACCATGCATGATGGGACTTGAAGTACCTTCACTCACTTTCCAAGACTGCTGCAAACCTAATCCAATGACTGATCAAGGCCAAACCTGACACCCAGAGCCCTCATGACCCACTCTGCATCCTGGTGCCATTTGAAGGAGGATGGACCATGGATGATGGGACTTGAAGCACCTTCACTCACCTTCCGAGACCGCTGCGACCCTCATCCAATGAATGATCAAGACCAAACGTGGCACACAGAGCCCACATGACCCACTCTACATCCTGGTGCTGTTGGGAGGGGGATGGACCATGGCCGATGGGACTTGCAGTACCTTCACTAACTTCCTCAGACCACTGCAAGCCACGTAAACATATGATAAGGACCACCCTTGGCACACAATGCCTTTCTCAAATAACCCGGGCAGGGCCGGGTCCCCAAGCTAATCTGTATACCTTTATAAAACGGAATGTTTGTATGTGTGTGTGTATGTGTGTATGTGTGTATGTGTGTATGCGGAGGGCGGAAGGGCGGATATGTGGCAGCTATTTGCATAAAGTCCTTTGATTGGACAGCCTCGCCACTCCAAAATTCTAAGGCACCAGACAGAGGGCATTGATAGCCACTGATTAGCCAGCATCCCAGAATCCAGGCCTCTACATTCAAACAACAGGATTTCTTCCTACTGAGGGGAAAAAAGCCAGCATCCCAGAATCCAGGCCTCTACATTCAAACAACAGGATTTCTTCCCACTGAGGGGAAAAAGCCAGCATCCCAGAATCAGGCCTCTACATTCAAACAACAGGATTTCTTCCTACTGAGGGAAAAAAGCCAGCATCCCAGAATCAGGCCTCTACATTCAAACAACAGGATTTCTTCCTACTGAGGGAAAAAAGCCAGCATCCCAGAATCCAGGCCTCTACATTCAAACAACAGGATTTTCTTCCCACTGAGGGGGAAAAATGCACCATCAACATTCCCTCCCCACTTGGCTCTGTGAAAACAAAATGGATTCCTGTATTCTCCTCCCCTCAGCTTTTAGAAAATGGCTGCCTGCCATGCACCCTTTTAAAGTTACCAATAGCAGGCCATAACATTACAGGCCCCAAAATAGAGTTTAGGGCAGGATGGCCGACGAATGATGGGATTTGCATCCCAATTCACTTCCCAGAAAACATTGTAGCCCCTACAAATCCCCTTCTCCCAGATAGGCCCAAAAGAGGCATCCATCTTCCCTCTTCAACACAGTGTCAGAGAAAGGCAGCTTCTGACAGGATCTTTAGAACAGGCACTGTCACTCTACAAGGTAAGGCCCTACTTCACTCAAAAAGACACAAGAGAAAACAATAAATACCTGTCTCTAATGCCTTTTAATGCTTATATAAATAATTCTGGCCCAAAGGCCCCTCACCCAGCCTCATTGGACCTTACTGCTAATTCCATGCAGGCCTTTTCCATTTTTTTACTCCTTTCTGTTTTACACCGGTATACTTTCACAGGCCAGGGCGGATATGTGGCAGCCACTTTCACAGGCCACAGCGACCAGCGCGGGTGATGGATTTGCACCAAACTTGGTACACATAACCCCCTATGACATGACCCCGTATTATGGGATTTGTAGTACTTTCCATGACTTTGGTTCCCACAGACCACTGAGGCCACCAAAAAGGGCCAATACAGACCACACTCAGCACACACAGCCCCCATGACCCACTCGTCCTGGTGCAGTTCGGAGGAGGGTGGGCCATGGATGATGGGACTTGAAGTGCCTCTACTCACTTCCCAAGTCCGCTGCAACCCTCATCCAATCACTGATCGAGACCAAACTTGCCATACATAACCCCCATGACTGCCTTCACGTCCTGGTGAGGTTTGGGGAGGACTGACAATGGATGATGGGATTTGTAGTACTTTTACACCCCTCTGTTCCCACAGACCACTGTGGCCCCCAACAAACACCGAGAAAGTCCACACTTGGCACACAGAGCCCCAGTGACCCACTCTACATCCTATTGAAGTTTGGAGGGGGCCAGAACATGGATGATGGGACTTGCAGTACCTTCCCTCACTTCCCAATCCTGCTACAAACCTAATCCAATGACTGATCAACACCAAATCTGGCACACAGAGCCCTCATGACCCACTCTACAGCCTGGTGCAGTTTACTGTGAGATGGACCATGGATGATGGGACTTGAAGTACCTTCACTCACTTCCGAAAAACAATACATCCCTCATCCATTCACCAATACAGACCAAACTTAGCACACAGAGCCCCCATGACCCAATCTACATCCTACTACACTTTGGGGGGACGGGACACACAGAGATGATGGGACTTGCACTACCTTCAGTAATTTCATGATACCACTGCAACTCCCAATAATGATGGATCAAGACTAAACTTGGCACACAGAGCCCCCATGACCCACTCTACATCCTGCTGCACTTCTCAAATGACCCGGGCAGGGCCGGGTCCCCAAGCTAGTTAATAATAAAAATGCATTTTCTCATTGAGTTCTCATAGCAATGGCACTGTGTTCAAATGACTATTCTAATCACCTGCGCAGAGTAGGTTATTGCATTTGCTTTTGGGAGAAATATGAATTCCTCCCATGACTTCAGTTTGCACCTATGTCTTTTTTCAGTTCAGCTTTGCTAGCTGTTCTCAGAATAAACTTTTTTTTATTTTTTAAAAATAGTATGGCACAATGTCAAGTCTAGACCCTGTTACCTAAGGCAAGGGAGGGATATCTGTTGTCAGTTTACTGAAGGGAAGGGCTGTACTCAGTTAGCATAAATAGAGAGAGTAAATTAATTTTCACTATGTCTCTTCATTCAAAAATACTGGTGAAATTTCAGTTTGGCTACACCTTGCCCGAAGCAGCAGATGTTGGGGAATGCAACACATAAGATGCAATCAATCTTCATAATGGCAAATGAAGCAGGCATTTCACAGGAAACAAATATTACATTTTCACCCCACCTCTCACTGCCTGACTCTCAATGTGCATGGTTTTATAAGACACAGGAACTGCCTGTGGCCTAGTCATATCTGCCACTACTATTTTAGCTATGGAGTGGATAATCTTTGCAATATTTACACAACAGTTATCTCTTTGGCAACTAGACCTCATGATCAAAAGGGGTTGTATCTTGTATATGTGTGTCATATTTAATTTTTCCATTGGAAGAAGGAATCATATGTTGCTCCCTTAAAGAGATTCTTAGGGTGCATCTAACCATTTAACGGTAGAATTGATGCATTTGACTCCACTGTCATTGCTCAATGGGATGGAATAATGGGAGTTGTATTTTTACAGGGTATTTAGCCTTCTGTGTTAGAGAATGCTGGTACCTCACCAAATTGCAAATCCCAGGATTCCATAGCATTGAGCTAGGGCTGTTAAAGTGAGGTCAAAGGGGGGGGACCCCCAGGTCCAAAACCCAACAGCAGAGAGTCTCCAATACTCCCCTGGCCGGAAGGCCAAGTTGCACCACACACAAACCCTTAGAAAGACATTTTTCCCCTCCGCTCCACCTAGTTTCATCAACCACAACACAGACTCCGTCCCTCCCTGCAAGCCCAGCCACCCTTGCCCCTTTTCTCCCACCTTAAAAACTTAAATCACATCTGGTCAGAAAAAGCCGCTTATCCTCTTAGGGAAGACAATAAGTCAAGATTGGTTTTGGGACCCCTAGGGTTTCCAAATTTCCTCTAGGATTTCACAAGATTTCCCCACCACAAACAATCTTCTTTGTGTCCTGCTGCCACGCCAGGCCCTGGTATTGATTGGTTGATTCATAAGTGAGCACTGGCTTGTGATTCGCCGAGAATGCCATCCGGCCTCCCGCCCAGCTGTTTTTGACAGCGTCAGCCTATCAGCTGTTAGCGCACGTAGGCAGTGAGGCGCGAAATTCAATTGTAAATGGATTATCTCACTATATATGTGTCTGTATTTCACCCAATAAACATGTTAGCCATTTTGGACCTCAGTCTCTGGCTTCATCCTTTCATCAGCTGGTAAAAGACCTTTCTCTCGGTTGGCGCTCTTCCGGATCTGGGTGAGATAATTGCTTATGGGACTTTATTGGGATTGCTAGCATTTTGAGTGGGGATCACCTGGATTGGGCTAAAATCCTCGCGGTTAGGGGAGCCCTGGGCCCTCTCCCCATACGGGGAAAAAGCCCTCCATTGTTTGGCATCAGAAATAGTGTCAAATAGCATTAATTCACAACCATAGATACTAACCACAGCAAACCCATCTTAAATGTTACAAGCATCAAAGGATTCACACAGCACACAATTCTCCTGCCAACCAAGGTGGCTCTCCTCTATATGCCTTGCGGATCTGCTATAGATCTTCAGGAAATTATGTGACAATTGAGCTAAACAAAGCCAAAGGCTGTTGGGCACATCTTTCCAGGTGATGAGTGGAATCTTCACTGTTTTGTCCCTGAATCTTGTTCCCACATTATAGGCCGGCATGCCTTCCTTGTAGTTTTATAATTGTAGGATATTATCTCCTATATTACATGCTGTATAAGTAGCTAAAATGTGAATTCACTGAGAAAGTGATTTTGCCTTCGGCAAGTCACTAACCCATTTTGTTCCAGTGGATTTCAAATCCACCACTCCATCAAGGAACAATATTGGCTAAGCCCTCTGAGAGACCAAGGCGCAGTTTGACGTTTCGGATTGCCTGAACAGGAAATGTGGCCTATGTATGCAACTTCTCTTTCAACAAAATTACCTCTTTTCTCTGCAACATTGCAGTCGCCAGCTGTCCTAATTTTGCAGGGACAGCCCTGATCAATTCTCTGTCATCTCACTTTAAGGGTTCAAAAATATGTTCAATGTACTACTGCCATTCACTGCCAAATTTATTTACCTTTTTTGGCGGCACACTTTTAACAAAAAAAGGGTTCAACACAGTAAAGAATTGGAGGATGGGTCACTCCTTTAATGTTCAGATTAAAGCCTGGAGGGAGTGAGCCAGCCAACACCTGGCACTCAAGGCTGGAGCACCTGCCAAAGCTGGGGGAGGGGGCAAGCCATTCATGCTCCGCCCCCTCCTCGCGGCTTTAGCGAGCAAGGGCCACTGGGCTGGCTGGGGAAGAAGGGCGCCCGGCCCCTTCCTCTGGTCTATGTAGCCAAAATCGCGGCACAGCAGGTGGTCATGGAGCCAAGGAGGTTCCATGTTGTTCCATGTTGCAATAGACTAATATCTTTTCCTGCCCAGGGAGATGGTCATTAAATTAGGTTAGCCCCAATGAGTCTCCATCATTTTCTGCTGCTCTGAAGACTAAGACATAGAGCAATGGATTCAAACTGCAGGAAAAGAGATTCCATCTAAACATTATTTATTTAAAACTTTTATATCTCGACCTTCTCACCTCCTAAGAGGGACTCAGACCGGCCTTACAGCAAGAATTCAATGCAATTGATACAAATTAAAACATCATACACAATACAAAGTTAAAATACATATAGATAAAATACATATGGATAAAATACATATAGATAAAATACATTAAAGCCAAATCTCCAGATAAAATCAAATTCCACTCAGTCCTTATATGTGGTCATTAACTTTTGTCTAAAAACAGTCTCGGTCCTTATTTTGGGAATGCTTCCTTCCAAAGCCAGGATTTCACTAGCCTCTTAAAGGACAGGAGAGAGGGGGTGGATCTGATCTCACTCGGGAGGGAGTTCCATAGTTGAGGAGCCACCACAGAGAAAGCCCTGTCTCTCATTCCCACCAATCGCACTTGCGAAGGTGGCGGGACCGAGAGCAGGGCCTCTCCGGAAGATCTTAGCGTCCTTGATAGTTCATAGGAGAGAACACGTTCGGACAGGTAAACTGGACCGGAACCGTATAGAACTTCCTGATGGTAAGAGCTGTTTGTCAATGGAATATCCTACTGCCTTGGAGTGTGATGGGGTCTCCTTCTCTGGAGGTTTTTAAGCAGAGGTCAGATGGCCATCTTCCACAGATGCTTTGATTGTGTGTTCCTACATGGCAGGGAGTTGGATTGGATGTCCCTTGTAGTCTCTTCCAGCTCTATGATTCTATGATCCTTTTCCTTGGTTGAGAAGGATTTGGATTTAACACAACTTCATCGGTCTCAGTGTTGGTCTAGCTGGCCTTTGGCCACCTTCATGAGCCAGGTTGCCTTCTATTTCCAGCAGTTAGGATTTGTTTTTTACTCACCAACCTATAAGTTATTCACTGTTCTCTGTGCTTGCAGAGAAGATATTACCCCAGCAACCACAACACTCAGTAAACCACATATTGGTTTCAGAGAGTCAGTGCATTCTTATACCACATACATGGTTCGATGTATGCGGATGTGATAATGTACATGAACTTGAGATTGACTAGAACTGCCTAAAACATTTCTAGAGGGAAGACACATGGTTTGCTTTTGTGCAAACCAGTAGTTCTCACTTGCTATGTATCTGCTTCTTCTGAAGATGGCACCAACAACTAACCCAAGTATACTTTGCTGCTGGAGAAGACTCTTTGTGCCTGATCAGGTTTTTCCATTTATGTCCCTTTTTTGGCAAAGGCAATGAGAAAAGAGATAAAAGTACCAGTTTATTTCTTGGAAAACCTGCAAGCACCCTTCAGGGATGCAAGCCAGGAAAGGTGGACCAAGGTGTGTTCTGGTATGCATAGGTTGTAAAATAATAATAATTATTATTATTATAAAAGCACTTCTGCAGATATGCTTGCTGTTTCCAGTAGATGGCACTATATGCTTCCACATCAAGACACTACTAGTTGTAACTCATCTGTTACAAACAACTCATGAATACACAGTTTTTCATTCACTGACTTTAACAATTTTTTTCTGGGTAAGTCTGAAAGTCCAGCATTCTCATGGTAGCTAGACTTATTATTAACAACTGGTGTAATATAAGATTAATATTAGCAACTACATTTTCTTGTTATAGTATCGGAAGATGCCATACCAGCCACAATTGCTTTGGCTTACATGGGGTGCAACCTGCCCACATTGAGAAATAAACTCTTAATAAATAAACAGTTTCAATAATATCCTATTTTACACATCCTATTTAGTCCCTCAAACAGTTATAGGGAAAGTATAGCATTGGGAATTATAAATGTGAATGCATGGGGACTGTAAAATGAAAGATTTTGTTTGACTAAATGTGTTTTAAAGGCCTTGAATTTTCAGAACCAGCTAGTTGATTAGTAGTGTGTGTGTGTGTGTGTGTGTGTGTATGTATGTGTGTATATATATATATATATATATACACTTGAAAGATGCCTGGAAGCACATCTAGTCCAATCCCTGCATATTGCTTGATACAGGATCTGAATTGTAACTAGGCTTGTGCTTTCGGGGTAAACCTTGCCTCGTTTCATGTCCTGGCTTTCATTGGAGGCACTGATCCATTTTTTGGAAGCCTCCCAAAATAAGGAGGGTAGATATTTGTTTTTTGTTTGGGCCCCTTAAAATTGAACCATTATTGAAGGTGGGGGGAGGTTCTACCCATTGGCTCCCCTTCCTGGCACACACTTTAAGGAGGCTTCCATTCTTTTTACCTGGCACCTGCTGTTTCTACACTAGAGTGAGAGGCACTCGGCTGCAAGCACTGGCAGGTGTGCACACATTCCAGGCCTGCCTGCATGCATGCCATACCACACACACACACTTCTTGTAAAGAGAGAGAGAGTGTGTGGTGTGGCATGCAGGCAGGCCTGGAAAGCACATGTGCCTGGTTTCTTTCTTCTCCTCCCACTTTCCTCCTTTGCCCTCAGTTGTCTTCTATTGCTGCAAACTGAGTTTAAAGTACAAAAGAGTTCTGTAGGTGGGGATGAGGATGAGTGCAATCTTGCCCTTTCAATGATACTCAGACTATGTCTACACCAGCTGGTTAATCTGAGGAAAATCTGGTTCAGAAATGGACTGGCCCCAGAGGTGGCCACTTGCAACATCCCAAACCTGTGTTTATGGGGGTTGGAATGCAGATGGTCTAGATGGGCCAAGATTGCATTGGTCTCCCTGGACTGCCATCTTAATGGCTATGTCGATATCATTGCTCCCAGACAGCTGCAGAGCTCCATTAGAGTTTTTGCTATCCTGGACACCCTGTGCAGGTATTAGCAGTGTTGCCTGTGGAACCAGAAAGGAGGACAGAGCTAATCTTCTCTCTCTTTGGGCTTGCACTTCTGTTGATGCTAGCCCAGGGTACTTACGATGGTACCAACATGGCCATGATCCATTTCCTTCCCCATGTGCCAATGAGCACAGGGAAAAGGGCATGCTGACAGTGCCTCATGTGGACTGTGACCTGCCCAAAACAGGACCTGATTCTGTTGTCCACATTGTCTCAAAACCGTGGAGTTACTTCAGGCAAACTCAGGGTTATCCCTCAATCTTTTAAACACTGGATGCTGGATTCACCCAATTTCCTCTGCACGGTCTACTAGAAGTACAGGATTGTTGTGGGGACAAGCCGACATCGGAATTATGGTGAATACACATATTGTCTGTATAGTTGAGTCCCAGGCAAAAGCAAATGACTGCAACTTTTCCTAGCCTGTCTTTTCTTCCTCATTAATAATCTTTTCTATTTTGACCACTCTGCTATTGGTAGGCCACATGCACCCCAGACTTCATCTATGAAATATTGGAGAGTATACTGTACATTTGTCTCTTGTGGCAGCCTTGAGGAATGTGAGTTTGACTCTTTTAAATATTTATTTCACTTTTTACAAATTTCAATGCAAGACACGGACCTCCATCCTTTCCAGTTTTTCTTTATTTGCTTGCTTTAATATGCATTATTGTGTTTTTGGAAGCCTTGTGACTTCTAGAGCAGTGTTTCCCAACCAGTGTGCTGCGGCACACTAGTGTGCCGTGAGCGATCATCAGGTGTGCCGTGGGAAATTTGCACTCTTCCCCCTCCTAGCAGCTCTTTCTCCCTCTTTCCCTCCACAAACATCCTCCCCGAGGCAAAGGAAGGGCTCTGCCGATTGCCAGGGCCAGGCCCACCTTGAGGATGCCTTCAGGAGCCTCGACTCAGCATGGGTCCATACTCCATATGTTTCATAGATCTGCGTGGTCTCTTTCACTGCCTGTGTATAACAGCTTCACGACACCTAGTTAACTGGAAGCAAGTTTCACTCAGGGTGAAATTTCACAAGGGTCTGGAGAACAAGCCCTATGAGGAGCAGCTTGAAGAGCTGGACATGTTTAGCCTGAAGAAGAGAAGGCTGAGAGAAGACATGATAGCCATGTATAAGTATGTGAGAGGAAGTCATATATATGTTGTGTTCATCGAAACAGGCCCAGGTTTCACACTGAGTGTATAAATACATTTAAAAACATATTAACTATATGTATTACTGTGTTAGAGTGTCATTTTGTGTCATTTTGGTTGGTAGTGTGCCCCAGGATTTTGTAAATGTAAAAAATGTGCCGCGGCTAAAAAAAAAGGTTGAAAAACACTGTTCTAAAGAATCTCAGGATCAGAAGGTTGGCCTCAAGTATTGCTAAATTCATTCATTTCTGCCCTATATTGTGTTCCTACTTTCAGTTTTACTTCACCATGCCAGCTGCTACTTTTTTTGTGTGTGTCAGGAGCAACTTGACAAACTGCTTCTGCCCAGGTGACAGCCAGATGTTTTGATGTTTTACCATACTTGCAGGAGTTTTTCTCATGTCCCTGCATGAGAAGCTGGAGATGACGGAGGGAGCTCATCCGCTCTATCCCCAGATCTGAACTTCCGACCTGTCAGTCTTCAGTCCTGCCAGCACAAGGGTTTAACCCATTGTGCCACTGGGGGTTCTGCCAGCTACTACTGAGTCTAAGACATTATGACTCATACTTCTAAGAGTAGTCACGTTTTGGTTAATTGGAACCTGTACGAGTTCTAGTAAATAATGTGTTTTCCGGTTGTCATTTAAAGCATTCATCCTGGAACCCAGAAATCCAGCTTACAATACAACAGAGATTTTCAAAGACTAAGCCCACAGAAATCCTGCTGCCTTATTTAGAACATCCATGACATCAGCAATAGCAGATTGTTGGCTTGCTGTCAACAGGAGTAAAACATCAAAGCACTCCATCTTTAGTGATAGTGCATGTAGGCTCATTTGAAATACCTTTGCTAGGAAGGCAGTTGTGTATCTTATCTGCTGAGTTTGTGCCAGTCTCCAAACTAATATTTATATGCTTTCACTAACTAGTTTGCAAAATATAAAGTCACTTTTAGAAATAAAGACTATTGAAGTTTTGGGAACAAAGGTGTAAGTTTATTCAGTCAATACTTATCTCCAGACACTTTCCTATCATTCTTTCCCAACCATATCTTTACAATGCAGTTTCATTTTGATTTTCAGTATCTGAATTTGTCCGGGAAAATATGAGGAAGTGAATATGTTTGTTCAAATTATAGGAAGACAATGGCTATTGCAGAGAACCCTCTTTCTCCAAAAATCTAAAGAGGTAACATGGGAAAGGAGAACTAAAAGGAACCATTGGGCCCATTTCCCAAGCTCAATGGATTCCATTGAGCAAGTTTCTATTTCTGTGCTTTGCTTTAGAGGTGTAAGAAACAAGTCTAAAGACGGTTCCAGACATCACCAAATCACACACTTCGGTCAGGGGCAAAAAATACACTGGGAAGTGTGAAGATGTCCAGATACATACCTGTTGGTCCCAGGATTTCTGCTTCTGACATCCACACTTGCTGCTTTGACCCGTAATTTTGCAGCCCCCAAAATGGCCACTGCTAGAAATTTTGGCTTAACCCCCCCCCCCTTAAATACGAGCATACAAAGATGAAAATCATTATATAAATTCCATTCTTGAGCTATATAAGCTGCAGGGCCATTTGTGCAATTTATGACTGGAATGGCTCCTGGAATATGTCTTTGGATTGTGTGGTTTTAATTAATTAGTTTTTTAAGATTGTGATGTTTTAATTATTTGGTTTTAATGTATATGTTTTGTTTTATCCTATGTATGTATATGTGGCATCAAATTGTGCTTTTTTGTGAGATGCCCTGAGTCCCCTTTGGAGTGAGATATAAATAAAGTAAATAAATAATAATAAAGTGTGAGTTATATCTCCTGATCAGAAAAAAGTTGACAACTATTTGCCCCTCGTACATTCTTGTAGAAGAAATTTTTTACTATCTCTTCAACCTCCCAAATTAGCACTGCTTCTCATTTCTTCTTCTAAGGATTACACCTAAATCCTATCAATGAGCAAGATCCCTTGGCCTTACTTGACCTCAACACCTTTGTGTCCTGCTGCTTGCTGAAAGGCGGTGCTTGAGGAAGAGTACGGAGTGCCTTCACCCACAGCCTGGCTTTTCCTGATGGCTTTTAATTCTTTGCTTTTGTCTATCGAAAACAAATTTGTTTAAGATATCTTCAGACATAAATCAAAGTTGAACAGACGGGGGTGAGACGAGACTTTGTCACTATGTATAATCCATCAAGTTTGTGCTGCATGGCTCCCAGCAGTATGGAGATACTGCTGAGCTGAAATGTAGAAGAACACAGCCCTAAAGAAAATGAGAACAAGGTAGGATATATTCAGTCTGAGATATAGCCAAAATGGGATGTCATTTGTAAAAACTGGTGATGTAAGTGGATATTTTTCTATAAATATGTACTTGATGAAATAGTATGAAAATATGTTAATAGAATTACATTTTAGTAAAGGAGAAAGAATCCAATCAATTATCCCCTTAGGGAGGAAGGTGGGTATAAATAAAGTAAATAAATAAATAAATATTATATCTAAATTATTCACCTATCTAGGGTTTGTTGTTGTCTTTGGTGGCAGTAGTAGTATGGCAGAAACAAGTGTAGTGATAATTCAGTGGTGAGCTATTCTATGTGTACAAACATCAAGTCAGTGCATGCTACGTGTAAACTTGTTTTTAAGTTCAAATGATCAGTATTGTCCACTCTTTTCTGCATGATGTCATAGGAGGACATCTGAGACATCTTCCTCTTGGAAAGACAGTAAACACATTTTTTCTATGTCTTCTTCTTATTTAAGCCAGGGCGTTTAAGAACCTCATCACACAGTGATACGCACTGTTTCTGAGACCCTTTGCATACTGGTACCTATGGCTCCTGTCACATGACACACAGCCCCTTTCATAGGTAACACTGCAGGCAACAGTATATATTGTCAGATAGAAAACCCCTCATTTTTTAGTTTCTCCATCCATGTCAGAGGTCTGACCTGGCCAGGGTAGTACACACCTTGGTTACATCCAGACCTGACTATTGCAATGTGCACTACATGGGGCTGCCCTTGAAGACAGCCTGGAAGTTTCAGTTGGTACAACGAGCGGCAGCCAGGCTCCTTACTGGAGCAAACTATAGGGAGCATACAACGCTCTTATTTAAAAAGTTTAATTGGCTGCCGATAAGTTGTCGAACCAAATTCAAGGGGCAGGTTATGACTTATAAAGCCCTAAACAGTTTAGGTCCCGCCTATCTTCATGATCGCATCTCCTTCTATGAACCAGCATGAACTCTAAGATCTTCCGGGGAGGCCCCATCCCTCCCCTACTTTTGTAAGAGCTTGAAGACCTGGTGGTTTCAACAAGCCTTTGAGAATGACCAGTTCTAGCCCAGCCCCCAAACATTGTTGAATATGGCCTTATACTTCCTACCTATTACCCCAGCCATAATAGACTCTGGAAATGAGCAGCCACAGACCCGTACCTGCTATTGCTGTCAGCCTGTCAGAGCACTGTACTTAATTTCCAGTCCCCTCATATTTTGAGTTTGTACTAGCCTCGGCCTGGCCTTTTTATTGCTCTGAACAGGCAGGATTATTTTTAATATATATGTGTTACTGTGATAATTTTATGCTTATGTTGTTTTGTTCATTTTATGTTATGCTGTTTACTCTATATGTTTTGGTGATGTTATTTGGAAACCAGCCTGAGCCCTCCTCGAGGAGATAGAGCTGTATATAAATAAAGTTTTTATTATTATTATTGACATATGATGGTATACCCATCTGCAGGTTGTTTTAACACAGTACAAACCCAAAGAGGGTGCAAAATACCAAATTTCAAATTGAATCAATCGATATTTATCATATATATAATGCAATATTTCACAAAATACCCATCACACACAAATCACGGAGTGTCCATATTATTTTGATAAATCACGCCACTAATGGGGTTCCTACCCACGATGTAGCTAAAGAGTCTTATGAGTCCATGGTTCCTATTGTAGATTCCTTGTAAGACCCCAAATGTCAATAGTTCCAAGCTCAAATTCTCTAATTGATGCTCCAAAATGAGGCTTTCCTGTGTTCACTGGGAGGAATGTTAATTAGCTAGTCCGCTCCGTGTAAACAATGTTGCAGTACGCCAGTAACATCCATAGGGCGGCTAGGTTTTAGTGGAAACTCTGATAAAGGATATCACGTTATCCTGTAGTGTCGAGTATTTTTTTAAACGTCTGCATACATCAGTAGTTTTTCAGGGCCGACAAGGAGAATAATATCCCTGGCACCAATTCTCGATTCAACCCCTGGCGGGTCTTTCTCAAGGCCCTTTACATCCAGCATCTAACTGTGGCGTATATGCATTGCGATGTAACAAACAATCTGAATCATAGAGGTAAAATCCTAACTCTATGAGTCGACCAATGGCAAATGCTTGGAACTATTGACATTTGGGGTCTTACAAGGAATCTACAATAGGACCCAGGGACTCATAAGACTCTTTAGCTTCATCGCGGGTAGGAACCCCATTAGGGGCGTGATTTATCAAAATAATATGGACACTCAGTGATTTGTGTGTGATGGGTTTTTTGTGATATATTGCATTATATATATGATAAATATAGATTGATTCATTTTGAAATTTGGTATTTTGCACCCTCTTTGGGTTTGTGTTTAAGGTCATAGCAACCTACCCCGTTGTTTTCTTTGTTGTTTTAACACAGTGGCTCTCAACCTGTGGGACCCCAAATGATTTAATACTTGGCCCTTGCATCTGATGAAGTAGGCTGGTGTTCATCCAAGCTTATACTAGAAATTTATTTTCTCAGTCTGTACATACTATAAGATTCCTTTATATGTTTCTATGCTGAAACGAATATCTTAATGTCATTGAATATTGCCACTATGGAAGGGAAAACATGGCAGAGATGTAAAAAGTATGCTTGATACAAAGAGAATAGAGAGAAAGAAAACCTCCCCCCCCCCCTCATCTCATAATTCTAGAACCTGGTGTTATCCAATGAAGCCAAATGATGGGAGAGATAAAAGGAAATATTTCTTAACACAATGCATAGTTAAATGGTGGAATTTGCTGCCATGTCATATAGTGATGATGCATAAAAATACTATTAGCTCAAACATGCAAATATAGGCCAAAACACAGAGAACGGAGAAATGAGTTGCCGAAGGCATAGATTTTGAACAACTCATTCCTCTGCTGTCGAATGTGCCCCAAGTTCCTAAACTGACATGGATTTTAAAGGATAAACCACCCAAAGACTTTTTGAAAGAATGGAAACTGTTTATGGATTTCTTTAGCAATAAAATAACTAACAATGTAACAATGCATGGCCATGGCTATTAGTAACTCTAGCAATTTGACTTAGTAAGTGCTGTTATTTCTCATTAGTTATTAGAGCAGTGGTTCTCAACCTGTGAGTCCCCAGATATTTTGGCCTTCAGCTCCCAGAAATCCTAACAGCTGATAACCTGGCTGGGATTCCTGGGAGTTGTAGGCCAAAACACCTGGGGACCCACAGGTCGAAAAACTCTGTCTTGTCAGATCGTGGGTTTCTCATTGAGCCGGAGAGATAGCACAGCGGTAACAACAGCTGTGCTGGCAATCTGAAGATCTGAAGATTGCAGGATCGAATCCCGGGCTGAGTTAGACGCCAGCTGTAAGCCCTGTCTACTGTTTACCCAAGCAGTTCAACAGCCCAGCTGTGAATTAACAACAAATTGGGGACCATAAAAGTGGGGAAGGACTTTTGCACAGACTTGTCTGAAATAGGCTGACGGAGAAGGGAGAGGTGGAAACAAGAGGCTCCTGTCATGAGGATGGAACAACAGCACCCCTTTGTGACGTGATGGCGCAATGACGCAGGGACATAACAACAATGGAGCATTCACACCCGATGACGCCCACCTGTATTACGCAGCCAGGAAAGAAGAAGTCCCTCTAAAAACTGCACTGTATTTGTCTATGTGTAATTGTATGTCTTTCCGACAGGGACTGTCTGTCATATGTGTATTGTAATCCGCACTGAGTCCCCTTCAGGGTGAGAAGAGCGGAATAGAAATAAACAGTATTAATATTATTATTATTATTGAAAGAAGTAGTTTAACACAGTGTTTCCCAACCAGTGTGCCGGGGCACACTAGTGTGCCGTGAGCGATCATCAAGTGTGCCGTGGGCAATTACAGGAGAGAGAGAGAGAGAGAGAGAGAGAGAGAGAGAGAGAGAGAGAGAGCCTAGCAGGAAACTTCAGGCAGTGGTAATGAGGCTTTCCTGGCCAAAGCAGCAATGCCAGCCAGGCTGGCTGCAGTCAGGGAGAAGGAAAACAACCAATGTATGCAAAATATGTCTCTATATTATTACATAGTGTAAATAACACATAGTGTATCACATTGAACATACATAGATACAAAAAGAAACAGGCGCCGGATGCAATACGTTCCCAAAAAGTACTTGCCCTATGGCGAATAGTTGCTGGCGGGGTCCGCTCTCTGTGTGAAGCTGTATAGCGGCTCGCGTTCAGCATGGGCCGATACGCGAGCAGGGAGAGGAGGCGCTGAGTGATGACGCTTGCCTGCGCCTGATGCGGACGTCGTGAGGACAATGTTATTGTGGTGACGCCAGCACGTAGGAAGTGGTGTGCGGGATCTCCCGGAAGGATGACAAACTTGAAATGGGGAAATCCCCGTGTAGCAAAAAGGGAATCCCGGGCGTCCTGTCAATCCAGCTTGGCGGTCTCGCGTCCCTGTGGTGCTCAGTTGAGCCGAAAGCCACAGTAAGGGAATCCCTGGAAATGACGCGGGAGGGGGTGATGGAATCACAAGCGGGTGGGTTGGATTACAAGAAACACAAAGCAGGTCCGATTGAAGAGCTTCAATGCTCCAGAGGGCAGAATTACCCCAGACTAAACATGGAGGAAGAGGCGGTGTGGCTTCTTCTTCACATGGAGGCTTGGAGGTTTAGCAGAGCCGACGGCCAGCTGATGCTATTTATTTTCCGCGGTTTTTTGAAACCGTTTCGGAAGGCCCCATAGGCTCCCTTTTTCAAGGCTCTTGTAGCTATACCAAGCAGTAGTCACTAGAGATATAAATATTACAAGGAATGAATATCCACCAAGTACATTAATAACACAAATACACAGCCACATATAATCATTACAAGTATAATACATACCATATCAGGTAGAGATGCACATAACCCTATACCATGTGGATAGGGTGACCCAAAGGTACTGAGTGCGAGGAATCATACAGTTTATAACAGCATGGAGCTGATGCAGATTGGGTCATTGAGGCCAATGACTCTGTACCCATTAGGGAATTTGACCATTGGCTCAACAGTTGGCATCCCTGCATTCAATTTACATCCACCAGCAGTCCAATAGAAGTGAATTTCTTGGATGTCACTGTTTACAAGAACATGGATTACTTACAGATTAGGAATTACCAAAAACCCACCAATCAAAACACTTACCTCCATTTCCAGAGTTTCCATACACAGAATCTTAAGAGAAACCTTCCATATTCTCAATTTCTGAGATTAAAAAGAAATTCCTCATCACACTTTGACTTTAAAAAGGATGCTGACAAGATGACCACAGATTTCATTCAAAGAGGTTACCCAATCAATTTGATTAAAAATGCCCGAAAAAAAGCTGAAATCACCAATAGGAATCACCTCTTTACTAAAACAAACAAGACAAACCCCCAAAGAATCATCTGGCCATTGACTTACTCTCCTCACAGCAATGCACTCAGATCTATTGTGAACAAATACTGGCCACTTGTAAGCAACATTGATGGCCTTAACAACATACCTATGATTGCCTATAGAAGAACTAAGAATCTTAAAAATTATTTGGTACACACCGAACAACGCAGTCCCGCGATTAGAAGCACCCTATCGCCGGGTACAGTAGCATGCACACATTGCTCAGTCTGTAAAAACATTTGCACAGATAAACAAATTTACAGCCCATCTAAAAACAAACACTTTTGGGTAAAATCTTTTGGAACGTGCATTACCAAAATGATTATTTATGCCATCCAGTGCAGTTGTGATTTAATTTACATAGGCCAATCGAAAAGAGAGCTCAAGACCAGATTTATTGAGCATCGTTCGAAAATTAATAACAAGAGTCTAGATTCAGCATTCTATTCCCATTGTGTCCAAATGAATCATACACCTGCCTCTTTAAGAGTCAGAATCCTGGAGAAGGTCAATCCAAATACTCAAAGGGATACAAGTGAGCAATTAATTAGGCTAGAAAACCTATGGACCCTCCACCTAAACACAGAATGGCCAGCTGGCCTCAATGACCCAATCTGCATCAGCTCCATGCTGTTATAAACTGTATGATTCCTCGCACTCAGTACCTTTGGGTCACCCTATCCACATGGTATAGGGTTATGTGCATCTCTCTACCTGATATGGTATGTATTATACTTGTAATGATTATATGTGGCTGTGTATTTGTGTTATTAATGTACTTGGTGGATATTCATTCCTTGTAATATTTATATCTCTAGTGACTACTGCTTGGTATAGCTACAAGAGCCTTGAAAAAGGGAGCCTATGGGGCCTTCCGAAACGGTTTCAAAAAACCGCGGAAAATAAATAGCATCAGCTGGCCGTCGGCTCTGCTAAACCTCCAAGCCTCCATGTGAAGAAGAAGCCACACCGCCTCTTCCTCCATGTTTAGTCTGGGGTAATTCTGCCCCTCTGGAGCATTGAAGCTCTTCAATCGGACCTGCTTTGTGTTTCTTGTAATCCAACCCACCCGCTTGGGATTCCATCACCCCTCCCCGTCATTTCCAGGGATTCCCTTACTGTGGCTTTCGGCTCAACTGAGCACCACAGGGACGCGAGACCGCCAAGCTGGATTGACAGGACGCCCGGGATTCCCTTTTTGCTACACGGGGATTTCCCCATTTCAAGTTTGTCATCCTTCCGGGAGATCCCGCACACCACTTCCTACGTGCTGGCGTCACCACAATAACATTGTCCTCACGACGTCCGCATCAGGCGCAGGCAAGCGTCATCACTCAGCGCCTCCTCTCCCTGCTCGCGTATCGGCCCATGCTGAACGCGAGCCGCTATACAGCTTCACACAGAGAGCGGACCCCGCCAGCAACTATTCGCCATAGGGCAAGTACTTTTTGGGCCCGTATTGCATCCGCGCCTGTTTCTTTTTGTATCTATGTATGTTCAATGTGATACACTATGTGTTATTTACACTATGTAATAATATAGAGACATATTTTGCATACATTGGTTGTTTTCCTTGATCTATAACACTTAGCCAATAGAGTCTGATCCCATTTGGCATTTCCACACTGCTGTTTGTGTTAGCTTTGATTACCAGCCAGCTCGTTTTTCTTTAACTGCAGTCAGGGAGAGCCCTCGGCATCCAGAACTTTCCTCCTTCCTTACTCTCTTCCTCCTTTCCTTCCTTCACTCCCTCTGCATACCAAGGGCTACCTGGCTGGGCTGCGGCTTCCTAGCTCCTGGGCGCTCTTCTGCCCTCCTCCCCTCCAGCAGCAAGGAGGAGGAGAGGGAGGAGGAGTCTGTGGGAGCTGCCCCCGTCTGACCCCGGTCCCGGAGGCTCGAGGCAAGGCTTTCTGTCCTCTAGCCCCTCTGTGATGGGGAAGGGGAGCAACCCCTCATCTCCTGGCCTCTCCTGGCTGGGCTCCGGGTTTGCTGCAGAGCAGAGGCCGGGATGCGCAGCTCCACAGCCCAGCTTGGTTCCTTTCCAATCTGGCCCCAAGGTGACAGCAGAGAAGCCGAAGGAACGCGAGGGGGGGGGGGGAGGCAAACGGGGGGGGGGTTAACCTCTTCGGGAAGGAGAGCTGGGGGTGGCGACAGCTGTAAGCCTCCGCTGCAGTTTGTTCCGAGGCTCGGAGCCACCCCGTGTGCTCAATTTCTATTCGTCCCGTTCAGCCGAGCCCGCCCGCGCTTCGACCACTCAGCACAGCCCTCCCCTGTGGGACAGTGATGGGCCCCCTGTGTGTGGGCCTCCCGGGGGAGGGGGTTTGGTGGAAGCGGCGGCGTCACGAGGGGGGAGGGTGATAGTAAAATGTCAGAGTGTCATTTTGTGTCATTTTGGTTGGTGGTGTGCCCCAGGATTTTGTAAATGTAAAAAATGTGCCGCGGCTCAAAAAAGGTTGAAAAACACTGGTTTAACAGATCATGGGTATTCCACTGAAATCAGTGTTTAACCAAAGTGTTGGGTTTTCTATTGAAATAAGTGGTTTGACAGATCTTCCGTTTCCCATTGAAAGAACTGATATAAAAACCACCCGTGTTCTGTTTTGCTACATTTACTGTGTTTCCATTTTGCTGGGTTTTTTTAAAATTTAATTTTATAAAATGGAACTGCATACCTCTGCAGGTTGAAAAAGATATTTTTACATTTGGATGGAGGTCAGAAACATATGTGGTTGCGCAAGATCTACCAAAAAGAAAAAAAAAGAGGAAGACAGTGACATAGGGAAACATCCCACAGATTGGGAGGAGTCATCTCTCTGCGATGTGATATGTCAAAGGCACATTATTTACACAGCTCCACTGGCTGCCAATAAGTTTCCAGTCCCAATTCAAGGTGCAGGTCATTACCTATAAAGCTCTAAATGCTTCGGGACCTGCCTATCTTCAGGACTGCATCTTCCCCTACAAACCTGCACAATCTCTAAGATCCTCTGTGGAGGCTCTTCTCTGGCTCCCACCTCCATCTCAGGTACAATTGGTGGGGACGAGAGAAAGGGCCTTCTCAGTTGTGGCCGCCCAGCTCTGGAATTCCCTCCCCAGGGTGATCAGGCTAGCACCAATCCTGTCCACTTTCCGCAAAAGATGTGGATGTTCCGCTGTGCTTTTGAGTAGACAACTCCCTGTTGGAGTTCAGCCTGTGATTGTTGTCTAATGATCAGGGCTTGCTGGATGTTGGGAATGGCAATGCTGTTTTTAATGATGAGGGTGCTTTAGATGCAGAGAATGACAATGGGATTAATGCTCTAAGTGTCTTTGCTGATGAGAATGTTCCTGAAGAGTTTGGGGATGATGGGATGGTCTCTGGAAGAGGGCCTGAATTGTTACCGGAGAATTCCCAGGTCTTTGAACCTGACAAAAGCTCGGCACCTGGCCCAGCTGCAGAAATTAATGAGCTAGAAGATAGAAGGCTTGTTTTCAGACAAAACAGAATTGTTCAACAATCTCTCTGGTGCTCTGCCAGGCTGAGAGAGAAATTGATAACAGAATCTAGGCTGAATAGAAACAAGTTTCTGGTAAGAATTTAGAATACCGTATTTTTCGGACCATAAGACGCAGTTTTTTTCCTCCCAAAGTGGGAAGAAAAATAAGCTGTGTCTTATGGAGCGAATACACTAACATGGAGGGGGGGAGGCGCTGGAGCAGAGGGGGGGGCGCGATGTACTTACGCTATATTCGCGCCCCCTCCGGCGGCTCCCGGCGGCTCCTGCCAAGTACAGAATTTGTGGTCAGATGAAGCAACGTTTGGAATTGGATCAAGACGTAGTAGCAAATCTTGCAGTCTTGCCTTGGAAAACTTTAATTATACCTTGTTTGATTTCATGATTTGGAGTTTTACCTTGGAAGTTTCTGTTTTGGGTTATTTATTTATTTATTTATCTATTTATCTATTTATTTATTTGGATTTGTAGACCGCCACTCCCAAAGGCTCGGAGCGGTTTACAACACAACTCAGTAACAGACAGTGGGTAAAACATAGAATAAGATATACATAAAACAGTAGATAAAGTATGTTTAAGTCACATGTACTTTGATGGATTTATTTCCTGGATTATTTGTTCCTGCTTATATTTCTACCTACTTGGATTTACCGATTTCTTTGGAGTGTTTTATTGCTAATGCTTTTTAAATTACCTGCAATAAACTGCTGGCATTTTACTCAGCTGAGTGGTATTTTTAAGTCAGGGGCTTCTTTCTGGCCTGGAGTACAACAGGCCCCAGCTAGGATCCAAAATCGTGTCCTCACGCTTTACTATTGCTCTTATCCTTACTGCTGCCATATGACCTATGCACTTTATTCACTAGCCTATCTTTTACATTATTGTTGCACCAGCCCACACATCTGTGATGATAAATTGAATTTGTTATTGGTCGTTGGTTTGATGTCTGTTTTACATTTTGTTATAATATTGTTGATTTATCTTGTTTTATACTGTTGTTCGCATTTTAATGTGTTATATTTTTTTACTGTGTTGATCGGGCTTGGCCCTTCAGGGAGATGGAGGCAGGGTACAATATAATAATAATAATAATAATAATAATACAGAAAGGAGAGATCCAGATGTGATGGGGTGGTATATAACCAGTATGTGTCAAGTCCTAACCAAGCCTTCTTAAAGGTTGGCTTGCCTACTTAAAAGCCTTCTTAAAGGTTGGCTTGCCTACTTAAAAGGCATTTTCTTGTATGTGCATAACTGCATATGTATGTAATAAGGTCCTCAGCCAAATGTCCTTTCATTTTGCACTGCATACACGACTGAGGCCTATATCTCAGACTTTGAATTATTTGTAATGTCTAAATTAGTGCTTTGATGCAGGAACATTGCATGTTAGCACAAACTTTTGTTCATGCTATTTTAGTCAACGTGTTCAATGTAAAGTGAAATAAGGTAACGATAAAAGGATACAAGAAATGGAAGTCACCAAAAAGCTCAACAAAATATTGCAATTGACATTACTCTTTATTGTGTGTGTGTGTGTGTGTGTATGTGCAACTGATGTGCTGTTTTAATAGGTTAATCTGCATCCCGCTTTTATGTTTTTAAATTATATTTTTAAATGTTTTAAACTTTAATGATTATGTTTTAACAATATTAACTATTTAATTTCTTCTTAACTTTTGCAATTAATATTTTAATTACGGTCAGCTGCCTCAGATCTCATTTTGAGAGAAAGATTGGATATAAATAAAATAAATGAATACATTTTGCTTTGTCGATGCGCTATTTGTTTGGTAAACATTTTGTTGGTTCAAAACACTTTTTAAATCTATTGTTGGAGTCTTAAAGGGTGGTTTAGGAATTTCAAAATCCTCTTAACATGCTGACAGAGATAACAGGATCTATCCTAAAAGATCTTGAAAACATAAAGCTCTTTAGGTTAAACGTAACTCAAAGTGTATAGTTTTTTGAGTTCAGTAAAGCACAGATCTTAAGAGAAACTAATATTGTCAGCCTGACCACAACAAATATGAAACACAATACAATATTCTTTTTGTTTGAGCCCAGGGATGTGAGGAAATTTAAGGTCGAGATAGTCTTTGGATTTCCTGGGTGTGGTGTGCAACAGAAAAAATTCCAATACATTTGATCAGGCTTTTCTCTCTTGTTTATAAATCTGAGAAAATTGGCAACACAACTGACCATTTCTACTGATTAAACCAGTGTTTCCGAACCAGTGTGCCGTGGCACACTAGTGTGCTGTGAGCGATCATCAGGTGTGCCGTGGGAAATTGGAACCTCCAATACCCTTTCTTCCCCCTCCCGTCGAACACTTTTTCTTCTCCACTCGGGCTCCCTTCTTCCCAGCCTCACTCTGCTCGCTTTGCCTCGCTTTGCTCTGGGGTAAGTTTGCGCAGTAGCGCCAGCACGGGTCACGCCTTCCTCCCTCACCCCTCCCCTCCTGAACATGCTCACGCTGCCCCCTTGGATCAAATTGGCGGCAGAAGCAGCAGTGTAGAAGAAAAAGTAAGTGTTCGGCAGGAGGGGGGAAAGAAAGGGCACGAAGGGGGAGGAAGAGGTCTCTGTCGAAAGCTGGCATGGGCAAACTTGGACCTTCCAGGTGTTTTGGACTCCAACTCCCACCATTCCTAGCAGCCTCAGGCCCTTTTCCCCCCCCCCCCTCAGCCATTTAAGCAGGAAAGGGCCTCAGGCTGTTAGGAATGGTGGGAATTGAAGTCCAAAGCACCCAGAGGGCCAAAGTTTTCCGATGCCTGTTTTAGGGACCTTAAAGTGGTGAGCCTCCTTCCAACATTGTGATTCTGGATAGAAAACAAACAACAACATAACATAACATAACATTGTTTGAGTCCTCAGTGCTCTCTGGGTGTAGGTGAACTACAACTTCCAAAGTCAAGGTCAATTCCCAAGCAAACCCTTTCAGTACTTTCTGTTGGTAATGAGAGCTCAATATGCCAAGTTTGGTTCAATTCCATTGTTGCAAGAGTTCAGGATGCTCTTTGATTGTGTGTTAACTATAAATCCCAGAAACGGTAACTCCTAAATGTCAAGGTCTATTTTCCCCAAACTCCATCTGTGTTCACATTTGGGCATATTGAGTATTCATGCCAAGTTTGGTCCTGATCCAACATATTTTCAGCCCACCGTGCTCTCTGGACATAGGTGAACTAAAACTCCAAAACCCAAGGTCAGGGCCCACCAAACTCTTATAGTATTTTCTCTTGGTTATGGGAGTTCTGTGTGGGAAGTTTGTGTCTTTCTGCCAGGATATCTATGTTGTGTTCATCAAAACAGGCCCAGGTTTCACACCGAGTGTATAAATACATTTAAAAACATATTAACTGTATGACTGTGTTAGAGTGTCATTTTGTGTCATTTTGGTTGGTGGTGTGCCCCAGGATTTTGGAAATGTAAAAAATGTCCCGCGTCTCAAAACAGGTTGAAAAACACTGGATTAAGCAAATGTATAGAAAGTAGGGCTGATTTGAAAATGAATGATCAAAAGTGTTGCTTTAACTTTGGCTTTTAACTTCTGCTCTCCAGATGCTGATGGGTTGCAATTCCCAATTAATCTCAATCAGTGATGTCAATCCATTAGGGAAAAAAGGTGGATGATGCAGACCAGCAACATCTGAAGAGCGGCACTCAAACACTCCTGAATTAACCATTTGTATTGTTTTAATATATAGGGATGTGACTTTGGCCCTATAGGAATTGAACTTGTTCTTTTAGAACTCCTATCAGGCACAGACAGCATAACCCATGATGAGGGATGATGGCAACTACATTCCAACATCTAAAGAGCCACACTTCCCAATCTCTTCTTTAGTAACTTCTCTGTTATGTACTAGTAGCCCCAGATGGTTTGAAAGCTGACCTATATTTTTGTGGTTTCAAGGACAGAGCTGAATGTCCTCAGGTGAAGATTTGCAGCATGAAAGGAGCTTTTAACTCGCTCAAAAGACCCTCAAAGGCATAATTATACCCCAGTCTTCTGAACCATGAGGGGGCAGAACTGTCAGGACGTTGGAAGGAAATTAGAAGACGTTTACTTGCACTTTGCAATATTTGTGTTGAATTGGATATATATAGAAACTATTCTTTGAATGGAGAACAACAAAGATTTCCAAGTTAAGGGGAACAAACAAGGCTACAGTTTATTCCCCTATCTCTTTAGTTTATATACAGAATATAACATACAGAAAGCGGGATCAAGGAAACCTCAGCACCGACTAAGATAAAGGAGGCATGAAAAGGGGCTTGTGGTGGAGAGGAAAACCAGCAATTTAAGATATTTAGGTGACACCATATAAGGCCCCTTCCACACAGCTGAATAAAATCCAGACATGCCCTTGTCCCAGAAACATCCGCATTAAAATAACATGGTTGTTTCGGGGAGTCCATACCCACCCCAGAAAGTGCGTGCTTTCTGGGGTAGGTTGTCCACATGTTCTCTCAGGACTAGCCCGAGAGAACATGTGGAGGCCCTACCCCTCCCCCCCAAGCCCCCAGACCCGTAAGAAAAACTTACATGCCCTCCATTTGAAGCCCTGGCGGGCTCTCCTGGTATGTAGAAAGGACGCACCAGGAGAGTGGGTGGGGGGAGCATTTTTCCTCCCCCCCCCCTCTCCCCCCTCTCCTGGTACATCATTTCTACACGCCGGGAGAGCCCGCCACGGCTTCAAATGGAGGACATGTAAGTTTTTCTTAGTTTTTTAAGGGGTCTAAAGGGTTGGGCGAGGGGGTGGGTATCTAGCCCGGTAAACTGTGGGAATATTGTCTGGACTGCAGTATTCTACAGTCCAGACCAGAAATAGTGCATTTATCCTGCGTGTTCCAAGAAGGTGCCGAATAAATCCACCATCAAATTAATTTGCTGCAAACCAGGGTTTTCCTGGTTTGTAGTGAATTAATTTGGGACTATCCAGAACGTTGTCTGGGCAGCCCCTCCTTTATTGTGGGAGTTCCCGCGATAAAGGCCCTGGCCTGGACAGGCCCTCAGATAACACAGTTCAAAGCAGATATTGTGGGATTTTCTGCCTTGATATTCTGTGTTATATGGCTGTATGGAAAGGCCCTAAGACAAGGTAACAAAGACTGGGAACAAATATTGATGAAAGTTAAGTTGCAAGGTACAAACGCAAGGTTGTAGTGGGATATTAAGATGAAAATTTAATTACTGTTTATGATTTCCATGATTTTTAAAATGGGTAATGAAGAAAAATCTATTGAATGCCCACTGTGAAATAAAGAGACCAGACACAAGATATGGAGAAATAACGGGCCATTTATTGACCGGTTTAAAAACTGGTAAATGAATTAAGTAACTAGTTATGGGGGGAGCACTGCGACATGGACAATGCTGTGAGGCCAGGTATCATTCTGACTACCTGCCTAGCCAACCACTGGGTGAAGCACCTGACCCCAGGGGCACTCCACATTGATGGTTTGCTATACTGGCTGGCCATTATTGGAATGTGACCCGGGGACCTCCCTCCTGAGACACATAATGCAATAGGAGAGAGGTAAAACCCCCATGTAAGCTCCAAAGGAGATATTTTGGGGAACCCCTTAAGCCACAGAACATATAGAGGTCGACCCAAAAATCCCCCTTCTCCCCAAAATGGAGAGGTGCCAAGGTGTACACTGATCCTTGTTCTCCCCCCCCCACTTCTTGCCAGCGACACCTAGTTATGACAGCCCCACCCCTTTACATTTCTTACTCCCAAAAGCTTCAATATGGGATAGGTGGGATATAAACAAGGTAAATAAATAAATAATAAATAGGCAGTGGGAAAAACCCCTCTTCAAGGAGGGAAACAATTCCTACCCGGCCCTAGTGTGACCAGTATTAATTCATATTGAACTCAGGGTAAGAGGTTGGGTTGCCCTATCAAAGTCTGAATGCATTGGGGAGTGGCTAACCACAGGAAGTTTCCCATAAACTCCTCTCCGCTACTGACTGGTGGCAATGCCAGTCTAGGAGAATCCAGTCTCATTGATTCAAAGGTTCCCTTCCGGCCATATGGCTAATATTTCTGTCCAGAGGTGAGTGTTAATAGTAAAGACTTTCTATTTTGTGGCTCAATTACTAAAAAACCGCAATAAAATTTATTTTAAAAAATAAAGGCTGTAGTTGAGAAATTAGCTATAAAGGAACTATTCTCAAGTAGAGGGATATAATACCAGAGTCAGAGGAATCAATGGCAGAGTGTTTCCAGTTTCCAAATATGGTTGAAATCTGGACAATGAAGAAAGCTGATTTCATTTAAAATGTAGTACTGTAGAAGGGTTCTACGGATACCATGGGCTGCTACAACAAATAGAGCAAATCAGACCTAAAATCTTCCTAGAAGCTAATATCACTAAAAGTGAGGTAGTTATATTTTGAACTGACCCAGCTCATTAGAAAAGAAGTTAATGCTTGGTGAAGTGGAAAGCAATAGGAAAAGTGAATGACCATGCTATATGAGTGCGTTGATTCAATCAGGAAAGCCACAGCACTGACTTTGCAAGATCTAAGCAAGGCAATTGACCACTGGATCTCTGGAAGATCTTTCATTCATAGGAACACTATAACTCAGAGTTAACTTGATGGCAAACAACAACAAGAAGTTGTCAAAGGCTTTCATGGCCGGAATCACTGGGTTGTTGCAAGTTTTTCGGGCTGTCTGGCCATGTTCCAGAAGTATTCTCTCCTGACATTTCACCTGCCTCTATGGCAGGCATCCTGGGAGGTTGTGAGGTCTGACAACCTCGGAGGATGCCTGCCATAAGATGCAGGTGAAACGTCAGGAGAGAATGCCTCTGGAACATGGCCATACAGCTCGAAAAACTTACAACAACCCAACAACAAGAAGGAAAACATGGGAGAGGAAGAAAGAAACTTTGTCTTTTCCTTTTTATAAACAGTCACTCAATTTATGTTAATAAAATTAGCCCCTTTGATTTCCTCTTTCCTTTTGCATCCTCTGAAAATTTTCCCCAAGAGCAGAATGGCACATTATTTGAGAATATTGTGTCATACATTGCAAGGGTCAGTGATCTCCATCTCTTTCTAAAGAGATTTGGCAGAAATCATACACATGCATTGCCAAGTGGAAAGGATTTCTGGTCCAATTTCTCTTTTCTGGCCACACTGGCTTATCCAGCTTCATGTTTCTGAAAGCCTCTCAAATCGCAGTATTTCTTTAAAGATTGCTTGGCAGCACACTCTTTGAAAAACTACAGCATAGCCAATTGGTTTTGGTTAGATACGAAGCTTATCAAGACTGACAGACTTTCAGCTGCAGACAGATAATTTTTGCTCCTCTTTGGCAGATAGATAGATAGATAGATAGATAGATAGATAGATAGATAGATGAAACAATAACGTCTTACATTTTTGCCCTTTTGTTCTACAAGACAATTGCAATATCACTTTTCCTAATTTGTACTGAGACCTTTTTTCTTTCTTTCTTTTTTTTTTTACTAATAAGACATTTGATCCTTGTTATTTATCATAGGTGTGCAAGGGAGATTCTTTTTCTTTGGATTTAATATGGCTATTTTAAAATTGTGTGCAGAAAATGCATTCTGTGTTATCTCAATAGCTCCGTAACAGTGTGAGTTAAATTGAAATAAGCGAGACGTCTGCTAGTCTGAAGATGATTCTATAAGGCAAATGGTATTATTCTTTTCCAACAGCTGGCTTGTATTTTGGCAGAGAATATAATACTTTGAAATAGTTGTCTATCAAACGATGCCTCTGGCAGCTTTTTTAAAAGATTGAAGTCCTAGATAAGGAATAATTTTTAAAGTAATTTTATTCAAGAACACCCCCCCAAGATAAAACCAGTAGTGTCGGGGGCTTTATATCAATAAAAAACTATGCACCTATATTTCATCTTCTACTACTGTAACATGAAATTCAACTTGGAAAATTTCCAGTCAGAATGTAGTTTCTAGTTCTCTTATTTTGATTCTACCTTTTGTTTCTTATTCTTTAATTTTTATTTATTTTATTTTCTTGGAGCAGCCACGAAGCCCCTGGGAATTGCACATCCCTTAGGACTCCGTGGAGCACAGTTTGGGAACCACTGGTGTAGTCCCTTTGAATTATATTACATAATCACACTTCTACTTTTGGTAACACTCTATTAATTGTGACTGGGAAGGCTTTAACACAGTTAAACATGTGTGCCAGCTGCGACTTGGCCACAGTGGTCCAAGCCTTGGTTACATCTAGAATGGATTATTGTGATGCACTCTTTGTGAGGCTACCTTTGAAGATGGTTCAGAAACTGCAATTAGTGCAAATGTCGGCAGCCAGACTACTAATGGGGACCAGCTATAGGGAGCATACCATGCCCCTAGTAAAGCAGATCCACTAGCTGCTGACAAGTTTCTGGTTCCAATTCAAAGTGCAAGTCATTACCTACATAGCCCTACATGGTTTGGGTCCAGCTTATCTTCATGACCACATCCTCCCCTATTAACCTGCGTGGGCTCTGAGGTCTGCCACGGAGATCCCCCTCTCAGTCCCACCTCCATCTCAAGAACGGTTCTTGGGGATGAGAGAGTGGACCTTCTTGGTGGTGCCCCCCCCCAACTTTGGAACATCTTCCAGGGAAATTAGACAAGCCCCTACTTTGCAATGTTTTCAGAAGGAGATGAAAACATGGCTTTTCAAGCAGGTCTTCGACAATGTCTAAGACATCAACTGACCAAACAAACTGACTCTGGCATTTACGCCACTTGGAATTTAGCATTGTCCATTTTAATTGCTATCACTGCATTTTTATGGAATATTTTATCTAAGCTGGGTTGTGTTTTACTATCTGTAAGTCTTGTTTATGTTTTGGTATTGTGTTGTTATTAATACTGATATATTTTACTTGTATTTATAGTTTTTCAGCACTAATATGTGCTGTTTTGTAAGCGCCTCGATTCCCTTTGGAAGATGGTAGGAGGATATACAGTAAATAAAGTTAGGAGCCCCCGGTGATGCAGTGGGTTAAAGCGCTGGGCTGCTGAACTTGCTGCCCGAAAGGTCACAGGTTCAAATCTGGGGAATAGCATGAGCTCCCACTGTCAGCCCCAGCTTCTGCCAACCTAGCAGTTCAAAAACATGCAAATGTGAGTAGATCAATAAGTACCACTCTAGCAAGAAGATAATGGTGCTCCATGCAGTCATGCCAGCCACATGACCTTGGAGGTGTCTATGGACAACACCAGTTCTTCGGCTTAGAAATGGAGATGAGTTCCAACCCCCAGAATCGGACATGACTGGACTTAATGTCAGGGGAAAACGTTTACCTTTTATAAAGAAAGTTATTATTATTACTATTACTATTATTAATTCATAAAGCCTCTTGCTTTTGTGAAAAGGTAATGAAAAAGTTCTAATCTTTCTTAAAGCTGGTCAAAGATGTCTCCATATTCAGCATAGTCAATTTGTCCATCTCAACTAATTCACAGATCTTCATCAATCATTCAGCTTGTAACTGGTCCCATCTTTAAGCTTAAACAGTTTCTGCTGCAGTTAACATATATTGTAATAAGTTTTCAAATTTCCTTGCTAAATGGTTGTCCAGCATTCCAAACAAATAAAACTGGTGACATTGTGAATTTAACCTTAGCAGTATCTTCCAGCATCAAATGTATTTGAGTCCAATATTTCTAGCCACAAGATCACCGCATATGATAAAATGTTCTAATATTGCGCGCACAGTTTACTAGAGCTATCTTTATATATATTAAAAGTTACTCTGATGTCAAATACAATCTGTACATCATCTTATGTCACGAACACCGACTTAGAA